>OX439383.1:6116393-6181144 GCA_949319315.1 Zelleria hepariella | reverse complement strand
ACGCTTATTTTATTAATGCTACGATAACTCGTTCGGTTTCGGAACTCGCGTCGAAGTGTGCACCGTGAAAGTTTTGTGAATGTAAGCTAGTGCAATTTTGGCGCCACGGTGTAACGTTCGTTCGTGTGTTCAGTGTGGAAGAAGTCGTGGTAATTTCCGACTTGAGTTGGTCGGGGAAAGTTTGAGGCCAGAGCGAGCGGCAGATGTGGTGCACCTTCGCCGGCCGGCCGCTCGCTCCGCGTGGTGCACTGCCGGTAGTCATTGGTCACTCAGAACCACGCAGCAGACCACTACCACAGTGCTTCTCGCACCGACCACGAACGACACGGCTTTCATCGATATTGCCTTTAATGTAAAAGTTGCCCAAGTCGGAACTCTTCCCTAATCCCCAGACGAAACTTTCCTCCCTCATTACTCAATCCCTCCGAATATTGCATTAGCAGTAATAGTTTGCGTGTAGAAATCCTGTACTTTTCCCTCTTCCTGTTATTTTTATTAATGCTAGGAGGATACCCGCTGGAGGTTTTTAGTAGTTCGTGTGTGGTATTTTCAATCAGTGTCAAAATTTATTAATCCAAAATAGGTGTCTGGAATAATATCCTCATCCGAAGAAGAAACCGTAACGGTTGTTCGACCAACAATATGGTATTTATTTGGGGCCAACGTTTTATCTTCTAAAACAATTCACTCGGAAGAAAGATGGACGCTTATCGCCGGTTATGGTAAGATAAACTTTGAATTATCCATAATCTTATCGCTGTAAAACGGCACCATTACATCGTGATTGGAGCTAGCTGGAGTGGAAACGTTAAAAAAATTCAATTGCCAACTGGATATAATGCATGAAAATATTAACTTGGTTCAAAAATATACAAAAGGCCAAAGAAGAAGTACAAGAAGTAACCTATTGATGTGTTTAAAGTTAAGAAGTCCCCAGATATTCCGAAGGAGTCTGAGGAAGGTGAAACATACACTGCTATGACATTAAAATCTAAAAATGTGGTGGACTGTAAAAGGATGAAATAAATGAGTGTTTATTTCCGGAACGTAGAAGCAAATTTAATAAAACGTTTTCCCGCAACAACTTGCTCTTAAACACATATTATAAGTCACCTCGAGTTACAGAGCAAGCAAAGTAGAAATGAAAGATAGTGAAGAATTTCTTAGCAAGAAGTTGTGATTTTTGGAAGACAATGTAATACCACAAACAGAAGCGACAATGCTGTCCAGAACGAAAGAAAACCATAAAAACACACGTATGACATTTATTTCAAACGACAAAGGAGAATTTATGATCGCCTGCAGAGCGCAAAAGTTAATTAAATAATTTCAATGCAAAACAGGAGAGAATTATTTCCCGGCAAAACTCTGTTAAAACATAACAAAATGTCCGTGGTGATTTTAAAATGAATAAAACGTCAGTCGTAAAGCATAATGTTTTGGATGCAGCTAGTATAGAGCCAGCGTAGTGTGTCGCGAGGGGTACCATCTGGCTCCGCTACCTGCTTGGGACAATAGACCGTCTGTCAATAAGCTTGGGGCCCGCTCCACATTATTATTATTGTTCTCACCTAAAGCATAATAACATAAATTTCAAGAAGTGCTTCCTGTTGACGTGTTATCAAACTTCCCAAACATCAGGCAAAAGAGCGGGTTATTGCTGGAAATGCAAACGCTAGTTTGATAACCCCAATAACGATGTCGCTTTGGACGAAACAACACCAAAACGTATTCCAGTTAAGTCCAGCACGAAAATGGGTGCCTGATAAGCTGCTTGTTATCAGAATTAATTATCTTATCTGTGTGAAAATTAAGCGGATGTGACACACAGCCGAAGTCTGTGATTACGTGACCAAATTAATCATTGATAACGCCCCGCTGCCTTTTCTCGTCGCATCCTCTGGACATTCTATCCGAAGCGGAATTGCTTTGGTTAATTTCCTAGACGCTTATTTCTAAAGCTGTTTTGCTGCTCTACATTACATAAATCGTTGTTTCCTCCAACGTAAATGTGCAGAAAATGCATTTAGGGATCCAACGAGCGCTCCGCACCACCCCCAAACATTTAGTGTTGTATTTTTGTATGTTTTGGTGATGCGATCACTTTAGATGTCGGGGACGCGCCGCCGGGGCCGCTGCAGCACATTCGATAAGGCTTGCACATTAACGGTACGCTGCAGCGATAGCGTGTAATTTGCGCCTCGTAAATTTAAGCCGTCGCAAATTTTTCGCCTCTCTCGCTAATTACTAGTCCGTTGGCGTCCTCTGGGGACTGCTAAATGTGCCTCGCGCATGTCCCGAATACGGGAGTGGACATGGACCAGCGCCGCCGACTCTGCTCTGCACAAATTAAACAATACTCTTTGTTTTGTCTTCGCCACTATTCACACGTGCGCAATTATGTGAGACTAGAAATGCGATTGGCGAAATTGTATATTATCAATAATAACAGCGATGTGTGGACGTGGGAAACACAAGATTATTATAGCATGCGGAAATATATTAAAATTATAATGAACATAATTTTCTGATCAATAAAGAATCATAGTCTTAAAATAAAGAATTAATAAATAATTAAAATCTTCTCGTACATCGTTAATGTTATAGAGTCCATAATATAGACCGTATGCAGTTGGTATAGATAGATACCGCGTTTTTCCTCGGGCTGAGTCAACTACTGCCGCCGACGACGATGTAGGGACGTGCGCGGTATTACAAATGGTGACATCACTTCGAGTCTCTTAACCGACGAATTTGCGAAATGAAACATCTAAAAACAAATACGCACAATATTCGACCCTCCAACGAATGTTTAAGAATCATTTTGCTGCGGTCGTCTTTATCTAAAATGTCCATGAACGTTTTTACAAACATGGCTTGAATTGACAGAATTGCCGTGTGTGAAAATTTAATTTACCAAAACATGATGCAAGGCAATAAATTCGGCCTAATAGTAACTTAGCATACAATTGTAAATTTTAAAGTAAGCAAACATTTACATTATATCAGGTGTTGTTACTGCAACGAATACGTCAATCAACTTAGATATGATTCCTTTGGTGAAGTTATCAGAACTGATATCTACGGGTGATGTATGTTCTTCTTCCCCGGCAGGTAATTTCTACTCTGTCTTGTCAATGCCAAAATATGACAATGACGTATTAGTTAAGTACCTTTTACACACGAAGAATGCCAGCTAACTCGCCGCACACACCTGGAGTTCTGCGTTCTGCGTTCCTTCTAATGTAAATGGGGTCACTTGGAACCGTTCACCCTGAAGTTGTCAGAATGCGGAGTTCTCGTGAAGGAAATCTGAGAACTCTGAACGCGGAACTCCGAGGCACTGTCCAGCGCCCTAGGGTACAATAATTACAACCTCCTGCTCGAATGCACAAGCCATGAAATGAGATTTGGAAACATGTACCAATATTTTGACATTGTCCACTGGTAAGTTTTCTTAACAATAGTAGTCTTACTAAAGAAGACATGACATGTTTGTATCAATTTAAATACTTATTAATTTCGTTACATTTTGATTAAAAATAATGTTGCAAACGTCTTTGTACTCTTGATTAGCAGAACAATAACCAGGGAGGTCGAATCAACTTTGAGACCGGCTCATTGTGTGAACTCATCTGGGGCAATTGATGGAAGTCTGTTACACAAATGACGTTGCGATCAAGCATGTCGAAATAATGGAACTTGAAGGTAATCGAAGAGAGGTGGTTTTTGTCACATTACTGTCTGCAGCGAAGCATGACGTCACAAGCCAAGGCCGTACAGCCGTCTGCTCCGTTTTCCGCCACTCTTTTGAATTGTTCGTGAATCAACATCGCCTTGCAGTTTTTGTCGCCTTCGACTGCTTCAGTTGATTATTGCCGCCTCTCAAATTAATGTTTTCTCAGCGATAACAATAGAGGTCACGTCGGACCGACTATAGTACTCCTGGCGTAACTAATTTATTGTAACGACAAATTGATACTAGGAGATTTAGCCCGTCCAAGGCCAGTTTTCCCATTTAATGCTGTTGCTCGCTAACAACAATGAATTACTTCTCTGAACCACTAAGTTCTGCACTTAAGTTTAATGGTTCATTACTAACAACAATATTACATACATCATAAACACGGGCTAGCCCCAAACTTGGTAACAACTATCTTTGAATGTAGTAACGCTGCCGAAACAGTTGTTTTTGATACCTCGATTACCCGTTAGCGCGCAACAATCGAAGTATGGCAATAAAACTGACTAAACGTCAAATCGTGGAATGATTAAACTGTACGTACAGTAAAGTTATTATAACATTTACGAAGGTAAAGAAACGCTCTGCTGTCGACGTTCCTTTCATTCGTCCACCACGTGTGCGACCTTACCCCGATTTAAAACCATTGTTCAATATTATTACCAATTCGATTGACTGTTTCACAAAACCTTCGCGTGGACTAACATTCACTTTCAAATGCGATTTAAATCTGTTAAATGCATTATTTCATAAAGCCTTGCTTTGTAATCAGAGAAGCAATCGCTGTGCAGCTAGCTATTAATTAAATAATTATTTTAAAAGGAAATAACGGTCTGGACAGCTAAGTGTTACATAAAACATGCAGAAAACCAGTCTTGAAATGTCAAATATGTTACGTAACAGACGACTTTAAGAAAATATCACCAGGAAGTACAGTGTGTAAGCAGATAAATCAGCCAAAGTGTAATTTAATTAGCATTAAAGAATATTTCTGAAAGAAAACTAATGTCATCCGGTTGCGTCCGTTGCAGTCCATTCGTCTTGATAGCTCAGTGGTGAGAGCGCCCCCATGCCCGGTGGGAGGCCCCAGGTTCGATTCCCGGTCAAGACGCTGCTGCAATGCAGACGTGCGGACGGCACCTTTGAACCTGTCGTCGTCTATTTCGTAACATAAGACGGCTCTCTCCACCTGAACTTGAAAGTAACCTGATCCATCGCTGTCCTGAAATAATACAAAAGGGCGCGCGCTGCCAGACTGTTTTTTTCTTTCACCTCTCCGCGCCTCATTTCCACGCCCAGCCTCTCACGAGATTCTTATTTAGATTCGCTTCCGTCTGATTGCTGTTGGTAATCTTTTCACTTGGTTATTGAATGCGGCCCCTCCTCCGCCGCGTCCCTGGCGTCCTGAGCGCCGCCAATACCGAAAGTGCCGCAAAAGAAATCGCAAGCCCATTGTTCCTACTCGCCACGGGCATGGCAATATCTTTACTAAAAGCATGGAAATAAATTGCACTTTAGTGTGGGACTTCCCACTTAGGTTTCAATTCAATTATTTTGAATTTGTTATGGCTGGAAGATAGCAGCGTGGCGGGAAATTCAAAATTTTCACAGTTTTTTACATTTTGTAGCTAAATTGAGCTATTTTTGTTCAGCGATTTTTCGTTCGCGGCAGTAACATAGTATTATTTTCATTATTGTAAACAACAGAACAACAATAATTCAGCCGATTATGTGTTCTGGTCTACGACAACTTTTTTGGGCAGTGCCACTGCTTCGTAGACCAGAACACATAATCGGCTAAATTATTCTTGTTCTGTTGTTTAGAATAATGAAAAGAATACTGTTTTATTGCCGCGAACGAAAAATCGCTGAACATAAATAGCTCAATAAAGCTAAAAAATATAAAAAAAACTGTGAAAATTTTGAATTTCCCGCCACGTTGCTATCGTCCACCCTTCACTTCTAGAGATCATCATCCACTCTTGTTTGTCAATTAAAATACACGGTGGCTCTCTAGATTGGACAGAGCAAGAACGTTATAATATAACTACACGAAAACGGTCTCGAGAAAACTGTCCATAAATATTGAAGAAATTTAAAAAAATCTTAGTTCTTTGTCAATCTTTTTTTTAGTAACTATAGGAACAACCCAGGTTTAAAGTAGAAAAGTCAGTTTTGGTCTCAAGGGGCTTCACATTTGTATTAATAAGACCGTTTTACTCAAGCTTAAACTGTTTATGGCGCGGTTCTTGTCCCCACTCGGCCACCACCGCAATGGACATTGTATTCTGGAGCCAGAGACCCAGGTTCGATTCCCGGTGCTGGCATGTACCTATGACTTTGTTTATTTTCCAAGTTACGTACATTTGTGAATTTGAAGTAACAAAAACCACGCCCTAGCCGTGAAAGAAAACATCGTGAGGAAACCCGTACATTAGTTGGCTCCACATGTATTGACTCGTCTTTCCTATGGGCTAGGCCGACTAAGCTGTCAGGATGGTATAAGTGCTAGGCAAGCCTACTTCATCTAAAAACAATGTCCCAGGCACTGCAGCGCCGAGTGGTCTCTTCACCCATGTAGTGTGAGTTAAGGTACCACTGGACGCTATATAAATCAACTCATTATGTAGGGGTAGATAGAATGGCTTTTATAGGTCTTGTCCCCATCTCAAATACACCAATCTGTGTTTCGGGAAAGCTTTTCGAATCTCTAACAAAAAAGTAACGAGCCGGTTATAACAACTGAAAGCAATTTATATTCTGTTTCTGCTCGGAGGCAATGACGTCTGGACAACTCTGGCGGGCCGCGATAAAAACACCGCTGGCTGCATCCACGTCGAAAATAAAATTTGAAGATTTATGCACGATGGAGAGCGCGACGCTGCGTTGCCGCACACCGAGCTATTTTCAACGGGGTTATGCTTTAAATAGAACATTACGATAGGATTTGGTTTCACGAGTTTTTCCCTGCCGGCCCCGTTACGTTTCCACTCGGCGCCCACACGGAGCATTTTTCCGCGAGATGATTTGTCCGATTCGTCTGACACTCATTGGCATCAAAATGTTTCGCTGTCAGGACTGGAACGACAACGTTTTCATTCCGTATCTATTTTTCGTGAATCTGTAATTCTGTTATATGAACTGCTACACTCAACGTTGGAAGTGCATTTTTGTACGTCACGCGCGGTAGGTAGAGCTCGGAGCGTGGGTCGCTCTGGTGGTAGGTGGTAGCTATTATTGGAGCGACACCTGTCCAGAGCGGGCATCACAGCCGTCAGCGGCCGGTGCTCCCCTAATGTAGATCTATCTACCCGTGCGTTGCCAGTTCCCACTCCGACCCTGATTACTAATTAAGTTTCAGGATATCTATAGCGCGTTTTGAAATCCTTACCCGCCCACTTCTGAACATAGGATGTTTATCGATTGTCAGATTGTCGTCTCTGCACCACTTGCAGGTGAGGCTGGCATTTGAGCCCGCTTTCTGTTGTTGCGCTAGCCCTCTATACCCTGCAACTCGATAAATGATGTGAGTGAGGAAATATAATCGCTTGACCTTATGGTACTTGGATTTGAAAATACACACAAACAATTGAACTAACACAATAATGTCACGGCGGTGTTGTTAAAGACAAAAGAAACAAACGAATGAAGAGTAGTAACTAACTAGACATCCTTTACTCCCGTCGAAAATCCAATGTCCTTGCGCCCAATACCCTACTTTCCACTTTTCCTCTTCAACTGAATGACGATAAAACTTTTATACGTTTTTAGACTGCTTATCAACTTCACCCGGACTATTGGATCAATTTTGCACGGCGGCGTCGGGTCCATCCAATGTGCTAATTGAATTTGAATGATAGATAAAAACTTGTCCTTTTCCCTACCAATCCTCGTCTACCATAAAACGTTGTAATTGTGTATGTTTAATTTAAGGTAGATTACATACAAAGGGCAGCAGGTTCCAGGCTACCTTCAGCATAATCAAGCATAGAAGTACTTCCTTCAGATCGTTCTTCTTAGAGCTAACAGCTAATTTTCTTTTGCTCATGCCTCCTGGAGCTAGTGCTGGCAAATAACATTAACAATCACAGAGACCTGAATATGACAATGGCCTTTGATCTGCTGCCTGTACAATTCTTGCAATTCACGAGCGCGTGCGAACCAGTGAACGATGAACCCTGCTTAGTAGTTAGTCCTACGTGCCGACAGTACTTCGTTTACCAGTTCACGCGACCTCATACATTTCAAGAACTGTACAAAATGAATACTGCCGCGTCGGCTGCTGGGGCAGAACATCGTCTGTCAGCAGTAGACGCGGCAGCGGCGGCGCCCCGCTTGCTAACCCGGCAGCCGCTTCCGCTTGGCTCCGGGGCCCCCCGCCCGGAGAGTAACCAGTGTGTTTTGTTGTTCGCAGAGTTGAGCCCCACACTGCACCGGCTTGCTCGCTGACCGCGGAGCCGCTAAACTCGCTTTTTTCGCGCCCCACCGTGCCCGCCCGACCTGCCCTGACGCCGCTATGCTCGCGCACCAAGCACCGCTCGCCCTCTAAACCGTCAACATCGATACGAACGCGTGTGATAATAATATAATTTAATACTCGCCTAAATAAGCTTGCAACGTCGGTGTCTTTCATTCTAACTTAATTGTAAGATTATTCTGTAGTAAATACAAGAGAAGTTATCGTTAAAAGCAACCCGCGCGTGAATAGTCGCGGTCCCGCGTGTGCAGAAGTGAGTGGCAGTGAGCTCGCCCAGGACTGCAAGAGCACGAGCGTGAGGAAGCACGCGTCGCTGTAAGCGGAAGTGTATGCTAAGGGCGCGCGTGCGCGCTCGCCCCCTGCGGCCTATGCGCCGAGACCGCCTAGCGTAACTGCGCGCATCTGCACGCCACGACTCCAGCGCCAGCGATGGCCACCATGGTGAACATGAATAGCCTTCTCAATGGCAAGGACTCACGCTGGCTACAGCTCGAAGTGTGTCGGGAGTTTCAACGAAATAAGTGCTCGCGGCCAGACACAGAGTGCAAGTTCGCGCACCCCCCAGCAACCGTCGAAGTACAAAATGGCCGAGTCACCGCCTGCTACGACAGTATCAAGGTAAGAGCTGCCTTTTTTCGCCCTTATTATTTTTTGTATTGATTTTAGTTATCGCATTATTGTAGCCTGGAATTGCGTGTCGTTCACAAAAAGCAGTTGAGTACTTCCTGTCACACCGGTTGCACAACAATCGTCGTGGCACAACCCCCCCCCTCGATGGCGACGTTTCGCCGCCATTCCGTGAGGCGACCTCATTCCGGCTGGCTTTGGCTGACGATGGCGTGACGTCACTCCCCAACCGCCTCGCCGCCGCCGCCGCCGCCGCGGACGTCTACACCATTGTATGGGAATTGGCATCGCGCTAACACAATGAGCGGGACGATGACTCGGCGCGACGCCCGCCATATTCTTATAACATCCACTACTTAGCTATACCATTCCAGTGAACCACTTACATTTTTTATAGGATTGCCTATCAGATGGAATCACTTCTGTTACATTTCTTTTTGTGTTGCCTCTTATAAAATATAGCTCCGCGAAACAGAAACTTTGGCATGCCCGTCTATTGTCCGATTCATAAGGTTGCTTTTATTAACATGATCTTGGTCATGAGGGGAAGAAACCGCATAACAGGAAATCCTTGAAAAACCAGTTCGGGCAAGACAAACGTGTCATGCGTTGACCTATTCCGAAATTCGCGACAGACCGGAGCACTTAATACAATTTAAACACGTCCATAAGTAGTCGCTGTGCATCAGCCAGTAGCGATAAGGCGAGCGGCCGAGGCGCGCTAGATAACCGAGTAATCGGGTAAATAAACATGCCGATAAAAAATCGATTTGACATGTAAATATGCGAACCGCCACCCTTTACCGCCCGTACTGTGCCGGTCGCCTCGGGACGTGAATGTACGATCGCACAACAGTTCGTGCGCCCGCCGAATGAAACGATAATGTCTGTCGCATTCTGATAGCAATTTATGACACTTAGGCTGGAATTTATGGACTACACATTGAGCTATTTCAGTGCCTGCGGTCGACTGTGAAATTCGATGCAACTCCAAAACAGTTTGAAAATCTCACCGTCGGATTAATCATCAAAGTAAAAATTATGATGCTACAATCTTATCAAAAGTGCTCCCAACAAATCGCTTCCTAAACAAAGAAATTGAGATAAATAAGGCACTTTCTCATTGAAGTATTTAGATTCCTTTCGTATTTTCCTTTGATGCTCGGATGAATAAAGCGATCAAGAGATAAAGAGCGCACTCGTCAAGATCCGAGCCCGGACGCGTATTTTCATACCCTTTCCTAAGAGCACAGTTTCCCAAACGTTTGCCGTACTAAATAAATCTTCTCGTGCACTTCAATATTCTTGAACATTCTGAACGTAGAGAAAATTGGGAAGCGAAATGACACTGGGGTTTTGATCTTGCCACGCCAATGTTAGCACAATCTCGCTTATTGTGTGCAAAGTCTTGTCTTCAGAAGTTTCAATATCAGTTGCACCCTGAGGCAATCTTTGTGACTTGTAGTCCTTAGAAGCACGACGTTAACTTCGATTTGGGTTCTATTTATTTCTTATTCCCAATTTCAACCCTTGGGCGCCCCTTGTTGGTTGCTCAACCGCAAACCCCTGCAGTATGTGACATTACAATACCGCGTTCGCCCGCTCGGCGAAGATTCCCGCTCTCGCTCGATCGCGGCTCAATAACGCTGCCTAATGCCCCGTGTTTCATAATTCGGAACCCAAAGTTTTTTGTTCGAAAGTCCGTTATTGGCTTAATCTTATCTTTAGACAATATTGAGAAACTAATTTCAATATTTTTTATTTTGGTTCAGTAGTTTGGATTTTACAACGTTTCAAAGATACGGTTTTATGACGTCACGCGACGGTCTGCATACTGTTGGCGGTCATAGGAACAAAACATTTTAGCGCATAAAAACAAAACTACTGGACCAAAATAAAAAATATTGAAATTAGTTTCTCAATATTGTCTAAAGATAAAATTAAGCCAATAACGGACTTTCGAACAAAAAACTTTGGGTTCCGAATTTACCTCAGCAGACATTCCACTTTCTGCTGACTAATCGTAGGCGTCTTCAACGGTGACACAACTTTGCCCCACTGACTTTCCAACCGACTATACTATGTCACTAAAACCACCCACGTTTCCGATATATTTCAAAATTAATGCTTGTTTTCATATCGGACTTGGCAATTCTCCACCTCTGGTTGTGTCTACGGTCGTTACTAAAAAAGTTCTCTCGCTGTTGGCCAATTAGATAGCAAGCGCCAAAGCTCTAGATACCATGTCCAGCAGAACATTATGTTTATCATATTTCACATCAAAACCTTGGAGTTCTCGAAATAGACGCCGCTGATGGGAATAGAAAATGGACGAGTATCAAAGAGAATGATATTGATATTCATAGCGGTTTCGCGTTTCACGATATCAAAATAATCCCTGGTTGTACCACTACATTCGAAGATATAGGTAGCTGTTGCTGATAAAAGTGATGTACCCAAATTGCCAAAGTTCAATGAATGGTATCAGGGCCGCTCGGACGTGTGGCCTCCTGCGGTAATACGCTTAAAGCGGAGCTTCACCGTGTTTAGTGCAAGACGCTAAACAATGGGCCGGCTTTCATTGTGAGGGCTTTGTGCACCGAGGTATCGCACCATCAGTGCATTCCGCACAATGCGGGACGACGAGCGAGCCTGCTGTCCGCGCACCGGCGACCCCGCACCCACTCCACGCCTTATCTTGTCTTATCCACTACTCCTTCTCACTCACATGAACTAACTCCCGAGGAACCTCCAATAAAGCAAACGTAAGCCATGTTGAAACTAGACGCAAACGAACGCGGTTCTCTCAAACAGAAATTCCTCATTGCCTCCTGTATCACGATGACGTTGTCGTTTCGGGCGCAAAGTTGAAAAATTTACATTCAGCGCTCGAGCCTGCGACGCCTCCGTAGAGTCGAGAGCATCTGCGCACGATAAAACCGCACGCCAGCGGCAGCTCACGGGAACTTTAAATAATCCCCCCGAGTATGTGAAATAGTGCAGTGTACGTCGTCCCTGCTCTAATCTCTTTCGATAAAAATGTCGAGCTGGAAGACGCTACTTATATTGTTGGCGATGGAGCGTCCAGATATTTAACTGGGAGGACGAAAAAGTAAACAAGGACTTTGAACAGCGCACTCTAGTCTCTTTGAGGCACGTCGCCGCCGCCGCCGCCCGCCCGCCCGGCGTCTGCCGCCCGCCCGCCTAATCGTGTAATGCGAAATCTCCGTTCTTTTTACTTTAATGGAACTCCTAGTCCAGTATATTGAAGCTTTGATTTATCTCTAAACATTGCTCGGACTCTTCCTCTACATTATTTTACAATTGGCTTTAAACCAATTTGCGGAGAAGTGCACTGACCGGTTTATCTTTTTAGAAAGGAAGGTATTCAGCTGAGAGACGTCACAGAGAAACCGCTCAAGTTTTCCAATATGCGAGCACACACCGATAAATACATAAGCAAATACAAGGCATGATTAATCGCGGTGCTCTCGCCAAAACGTTTGTCGAGACCTTCGTGAAAGTTGTCACCGGTGTGTGCGTAATCGGGGGTTGATTAAACAAACTCGCATGGAGTCAGCCGCACCGCTCGGCGCGTCCCGCCTCGACACTGAGACGTCTCCCGTGATTAAGCCTTCAATTACGCGATATGACGAGGGGCCATATTTGATTAGGCTACGTGTTGTGTTGATTAAACCAAGCTTATTGCCTTAATTCACTGAACCCTGCGGTACATACCTGAGCGCTGTCACAAGTGAACGATCCGCGATTATCCCTGAAACCGGATTTGGAATGGTTCCTCATCGCCTTATGGGCGACGATCAATTTTATTTTATTCGCTGTTCGAACGGACAATCCATTCCGGCTGCCAGCAGTGTTTTAGAGATTTTTATTTCCGGTGTTATTGTGGCATTAAATGGTAATCGTCTCTTTCTCTCGGAATGGCCGGTTTAGAATCGTGGGCATGCGCTTGGATTGCATCAAGCCAACTAAATGGAGATCCGGCGAGGTTGTGTCATGCAATTGACACAGTCGAGCTAAAATCGTTGCGAAATCTACCAGACTGTGACATCACCTCACCACTGTTGATAAATGTTACAGACTTACCTATGCGTATAGGTAATTGAATATTGTGTGCGGGTAACTTTTCACTTTACTAGCTTTTGAAGTCGTGGTAGGTAGTGGAGGATAGTAAATCGCACGTTCCATATGAGCAGATTTGCTAATATAAAAACAGACCTTGGCCCTGGCTGGGCAAACCCCATTAAACTAAAGTAAGGCTCTGCATAATTTGCATTATAAAAAGTAGCTCGTACCGATTACTCAGTAGATACTGGTGGACGACGACATATAAAACATAAAATAATATTGCGTGACCCCGACTTGGCGTGCCGCGATATCGGATTAACACCGTATTCGATGTTTTAATTAAATAACTTAAATAAATACCAAAAGTAACTACGTGCGTAATTAATTTCAACCATAACATTTTAAATTCGTTACGATGTGCCCACGACACATTTTAAATTAATAAGTTCTTTGTGTCTTGCATTGGTCATTGAGCCATTCCGGATGTCTTAACAATAAACAGTAAATGTAGAGTACCTACATTCTGACGTTCTGACTAATTAAAACTAAACAAAAGAAGACCGCAACAAAGAGGCCAAGCATATTTTTTCACAACAGTGCTCATAAGAAAACTGTCGATGCACATTTGTGCAACTAACTGCAGGGTCTCCAAAAAACATCAAAGGAGGATCTCAATGAGAATATCAGACTGTAATGCGACTTGAAGGCGATCTTGATAGGTTTATACGAGACAGAAATAATTTCTGGCACTGAAAATTTAGAGCGTATGACTCTACACTACAAATGAGTGGTGAATATAATAAGCGTTACTTTTTCCTTAAATATTCTTGGTACGTTTTGACGGTCTATAAAAATAACATTTTAATTCAGTTTTACGTATTAAAATATCCAGTTACTCTGTGAAGTAAGCTTAACTGTAACTAAGCTCTATTGCCAAATTTCCCAGGAACTGCAGCGCCGAGTGGTCTCTCCATCCATCTAATGTGAGTGAAGGTACCACTGGACGCTGCATAAATCATCTCATACGTAGATGGAAAGGCCTTCTATTGCCAAATGTAACCGTTGTTTCGGGTACTATTATTGTATTCTGTCATTTCGGTACATACGTTAGGTATGATATCATATTGCGAAAGTTCACATTCAACAAAGCAGATTTTACACCTATTTCAAGTACCTATTATAATACTGCAGTTCCAAGTGAAAGTCGGCGCGTGGGCCGAGAACGGCTTTTCGCTATAGTCTTCCCGCAAAACGTGGGCCGTGATCGATACGTGTTTCCGAATAGACCTGCGCTGCGACCGGTGCAAGTATTCGCCCACGCATTCCAATTCATTTTGTTTTGTTAGGTGCTCTATTGTCTCTCCCCTTTGCCCCGCGCAGGTCATTGTGTTGTGTTAAATGTTTTGACTTGTACTTGTACTTGTTGTGGTAAGATAATGATTAGATGATGAGGTTCTTAATTGGACTCTATGTAGTTCCTCTGCGCTTATCTATGTTATTGATTAACAGATTGGTCTATATTTTTGATCACCTTTCTCTACCGAGTTCTTAAAAGGTTAACAGCACAGAAGCGTGCGGATGCTAGGGGTATGCTATATTGCTATGGGAAGGAGGAGCTATTTTTTTTTTTAGGGTTCCGTATCCGAAAGGTGGCAAACGCCTGCCTATTACTAAGACTCCTTCCGTCTATCTGTCCGTCTGTGTATCTCATGATCCGTGATAGTTAGACAGTTGAAATTTATACAAATACTAAAAAACAGAATAAAATAAATATTTAAGGGGCTCCCAAACGTGTTTTTTTTTTGCTCGTTTTTGCTCAATATTGATAACGGCCACAGGTAGCCGCTTAAAATATTTACAGAATTAAAATCACTTAAAAAAAATATATTTAAGGGGGCATACAAACAACATGATTTTTCGCAGTTTTTTTATAGATAATGGTACGGAACCCTTCGTGCGCGAGTCCGACTCGCATTTGGCCAGTTTTTTGTTTAAGTTGGGTGGTAGAGCTTTTGAATAGAGTGGTAAACTTTTTTAAAATATTTTATTTTATTGTTTGAGTTCACTTCATTTAATTAAGGTACGGTCGGCCACAATCTCAGATACCCCATGGCAGCTCTTATCGCGCGCGGCATAAGGGCGCCAATCGAACAAAAAGGGGTATCTGAGACTGTGGCCGACTGTACCTATTTAGTGCTACGTCGAAATTGTATTTGGATAAACAAGAGAAAAATTTACTTTTTCACGATTGCCTCGGTTTTTTTTATTCCTGGGCCGTTTTTGACGTGTTTACCTTGTGTCTCTTTATTATGTAACGGAGCGCAAGCCCGTTCTAAATGTGCCGACGTTTCGTGCAGTTTGGCAACATGGCGGCGCCAGAAGCGGCTTCCGCAGTTCTCAGAAACCATAACTTGCTCGTTTTGCGAACTGCGATCTCTTCATTTTTTCCTGTTTTTGCTTAGCTGATGTCATAAACCGTGTTGTGTTTCATCGCTTAGCGTCAGCGCATGAATAATTTGTATAGGGCCCGATAGTGCCCAGCTTTATTGAGCTCTTTCCCAATCTGTTAAACTCTACAAAGCGGGTCACAACAAATCAAAATTCTTTGTTGTATATTTTTTTATTCGAATGTATTCTGATTCTAAATAATATGATTGAACTTGTGTATAAATAAATAGACCTTTCTACTGCTATGTGTCAATTAGCGACCACAAGTTACCAGAAAACAGTATAGTAATGTTTTGGTCTGATATTGGAACATGTGTTGTTACTTTGTTAGCAATGTGGGGAAATGACGTCAACGGGTGACGAAGCGGAGTATTTGCGTTCACAAACTCTCGACCAATCTATAAAAAAAGATTTGCACTTCAAGCCGCTTTCATTTACAATTTCGCTGCCAAATGTCCTGCAGTCTCTCTCTGAATGCGTCATCCTGACGCTTCATAAATAGTGAACCTTAAATTAAGTCAAATCAGTGCAGCTGAACCCTGACGTAAAGGAATAAAACTGCTAGCCAAAGTTGATCGAGAGCAAAGGCTATCGGGAACTCCCCTTGAGGCGTTTGCAGAACCCTTCGGCTCAATGTTAGATTTGAAAATGCTGCCTTTCGATTTGAAAACGCTCCTACTGCAGCAGTTAAAAGCCACCAGTAATCTTTAAAGTACAGTCGCCCGTAACTGTGTAATTCACGTAAAAGGTTATCGGCTGCTCTTTGCACGTAATTCTGGATATAATAAAACCCTAAGTGTTGAAATTCTTAACCAGCCGCAAACATAAAAAAATGCATTTAAAATAATGTTGGCGGCGGAATAGAAATTGCAAGACTTAGGACTTATGCAGAATTTCGTACTTTATATAATAACGTATCAAAAGGGTAGCAGGTAACCTTTTACGTGAATTAAACCATTACAGCTAACTGTACTATTACCGGCGCGCTTTGTTTCTCTCTGTGAGTTGTTCCGTAGGTTTTGAACTTTGCGGACGGCCGCTTGTCTTTGAGGCACTCCGATTGATGACTCGCTCTCCTAGTGTTGATTGATTGCACCACGTGAAGCCGTACCTTTACTACATCAGCGAACAAAACGGCGCTCCCACCAGCGCTTTGATCATGAACTTGTTTGCTGTTTCGAGCCGATCGTCTCCTTTTTGCTCTACATTCAAACGAACGTTATTCGTCCGTCCGGCCGGTCGAAATTTGACCGCAATGCCAGTGTATCGAGTAAACTGGGTACTTAGACAAACAAAACAAGGTCAGTGCTCTCGATGTCGGTCTCGGGCTGTCCGTAAGACATCATGCTACTATTGTGGGTAGGTAAGTAGACGCGGGCGAGACAGCGGGCTCCGTTTGAATGGCAGACACCGTTACGTGATTTGTATATTTACCCATGTACAGTCGACAGCAACCGCGGCGAAATGAATAACTATGCATGCATACACAATTGTAATCTGAAGCCTTAGTAGCCAGGTATCCGGGGTTTCCTTGTTTTTATCCTACAACCAGCGAACTAATCATCTAGAATTAGAATATTCTTTGCTGGACTACAAAAACATTAAAAGGACCGACAGCATTAATAAATCGTAAGAAGCTGTCAACTGTGAGCCCATTTTGGCACCATTGCGTTACAGACTCAGGCTCCAGGTTTCATTATATTGATAATACCTGCATCATGATTTTCTGCAATAGACCCAAACTTTTCCTTAACTTTTTTGCAATGTGAGATGGAATGGCGCGTCTTTGTGGGGACAAAAACGCACCATTCCATCTCACATACGTTTGTCTATTAATACATATACCGGTGGCTATTAATTACCTGTTTGCATCGGCGTTGGCGGCGGCGGTGTCATGAGCAGAACCACGATTTAGTAGGTAAATCTTCTCTGCAACATTACCCAGTGCGATTATTTGGACTAATTACGGGTAGAGCCGGAATCTGGCGCAAACTGGCGTGCTTGGCTGCGAGTTCATTAATATTGCACGGCCGGCACTCGTCGCGTGATATCGCAGTCTTAGAGTAATAATGCATAGAATTTTAGTTTCATACGAAATACCCTGCGTGTCTCAGAAGAAGCATTTCATTTCGCCATCTATTCCACACCAATCCATATCTATACAAAACACATGAAACGGTGACGCAGGTACGGAAAAAACTGGTAATGGCCAAGTGACCTAGAGCAAGTATAAGCCGATAGAAAAGTTATTATTTGAAGTGGAGAGCAAATGCGAAATAACAAGTTAGTTGCTAGGAGTAAATGCAAACTAACAATGTAGATGTAGCAAGCAATGAAATACGGCACGACGATACGCAGAATTATAGAGCGATCACAAACGTGAAATTCGCGCGTACACCTAACATCTGGGCCCTTAGCCTGTAACACTATGGTGTCATAATGGGCTTCCGGTTGACGGTTTTAATTACGATTTATTGATGCTGTCGGTTCAGTGTCGGACCTTTTAATGTTATTGTAGTATAGCAAAGAATATTAAGAGTCTAATCCTAGAGGATTAGTTCGCTGGTTGTAGGAGAACAACGAAAAAATCCCGGTTTTGTCCTTCTACCTAGGACGCCATTGAGACGCCATTGTGTTACAGGCTAAGGCCCCAGCTCTCTTCTCTATGCGTTGTTATTCTAAAGCCGCCCCGATTAGTTTTAAAAATCACTTAATCTGACCTGAATTGAATGGTAGCCTGCATCGCCGATCGCTGCATAACAACTCGTCACTGGATCAGCTCGTTTGCTCGTCGCTACCCACTTCGATTTGCACTGAATTTTAATTGCATCACGTTTTTGGGGTATCGTTGTCCAACAAGAAACCCACAGGTTCAATTAGCGTCCATCACCAAACGATTTCGATTTATTTTGAAGTGTAAGCTCATAGTAAGTTAACTGACTGTTGACACAGATTTTCCCACGGAATTGTTGGGTCTGTTCAGCTTGAATTACGTCGCAGGTTGTTAATAACTGTAATGACCCAAAAATTGCTACTCCTGCATGTAACGTTGGGAGTTGGTTCCGGATGAAAGTGATGGTAAGGTTTCACATCCAGATCATAAGTGAAGTGTCACGTTTTGTTCTTCCAATTTCACAATTATTGCTGTTGAAATTGCTTAGCACTTCAGATGGATCTGAACATTCGATCGTGCGCAACACTCCCGTTCACTCGTTTCGCTACTGCCTCATTATAACCGCAAATTGAACGTTACACCATCGGTTCAATTAAGTAAAATATTTACTTATTTTACTGCTCAGCTCTTAGCCAACATCATGATGCCCCGTAAAAGCCACTGCATCAAGTTTAGTGGCCAATGTTTTAAGATTTATTTGAATGAACCGCTCCCGTTGAATTCGCTGAATTCGTGCTCTCTAAAAATGTCCGTCTCTAAATTTAATCTTTCCACCACCGAGTGCTGAGCGTGGATGAAAAATAGTCGTTTCGTGTCCATTAGTCCCGAGTTTATTTTTTAATAGTGTCCTCTGCTTCGTAAATGTAAATAATGTTATAAACAGTGGGGGTGGTCGAAACTTTCCGCAAAATCTTGGTTAAAGTAGGAAATCGGATGTAGGAATGAGTTCCGCGGGCGGCTGGACACGGTCCGAGCACTCGCAGCTCGAAGGGTCTTTGGTTGTCTTGACTGCGGCGATGCTGGAGTCGTCAATAAAAAATGCCACGAATCGCTCGCGAACGAGGAGGAGTGCGGGGCGGCGGCGTGCGGCGCATTCCTACATGCCGCGCATTTCCATCCGATATTGCGCCGCCGCCCGCCATTATACCCTGCTGGCTCCCCGCCCCGCCGTCCTCACCCCGCACCCCGTCGCCCTTTAATTAAACGGTGAGGCCCGAGAGACGCGCCTCCTCCACCAACGTAGAAATCACGTAAATAGCTCCAAACTTACTCCACTCCACGCTGATAAGAAAACTTATTTTACTTCCATATTTGCTCTCTTCCACGTTCCGAGGCTGTCTTTGCACACTTATTGACGTAATTTGTTGGCAACTTCGGTACGGGCTTCTATCGGAATACTTAACACATACCTCCGAGTTACGTATCTAAACATGACTTGCAGTCCCCGGTAATTGAATACCTGCATCAATGTAATGCGCTGTATTTGTAGCGTTTCCATGGCAACGTGTAAGTGAAACAATGCCTGTAATCTAACGATGCCTACCCCATTTGGTAGCATAGCACATGAGCGCAATAAAGTCGGGTCTGTAATGGCGCTGGCGAGGCGTCAGCGCGGGTATCGGGCGTAATGAACGCGACTTATCTCCGCTCATTTACATGCGACGCGTATCAACCTCGACCTTGGCACCTCGCTCCCATACGGACCGAATTCGACGCCGCGCGCCTTACGTCATACTTACCGACTGGCGACTAGCATGTAGTACGTGGCGACAGTGAAAGTAGACCTTTATGGGAAACGGCCGGTCGACTGGTCGGACCTCCATGTTTGCTTTTGTAGCCAATTAAGGACTTCGGCGCTGCATTGTCGTTTTGTACTTAACGTTCAATTATATTATTGTAAGCTTATCGAAGCGCGGCTATTTTTATCGGCTAATATTACGTTCGATTGCCGATGGTGAAGACAACTCAGGAAAAGTACCGATAGACCCCGCATGTTAAACAGATTAGGTAGCAAGCATTGTTAAATTTACAGTGGTTGTTAGGCTAAACAACTGCTTAAGCATCTGAAATAACGGGTTCCCGTCATCGCCGCTACTTGAAACGTTTTCGAGAAGAAAATTCTCTGTAAATGCGATCGTAAAATCTTACCGAGATAATATTTGTTCCTACTACAAGGCCAACATTCCTTTTCTTTTACGGCGCCAAGTATTATTTCCCGATTACCGTTACGCTTTACTCGCAAAGAGAGTTCAACGTTTGCTAGCTGGAACATTAGCCCAATCGTTGGCCTCAAATGTGCGGACTGTAGCCTTTCGAGGCGGCACAGTGAAGCGCGCACGGAGCTGTCCGCTTTCTTCGCTACTTTTACCGCGATAGTATCGGGAAGGCTGTTACACTTTGAGAGCAGATCGTTATCCGCACTTAGACCCTTCGCACTCCACTGCCGCCGTCTCTCGCGGCGGTAGGTATAACTCAGATCGACAGGCAATCGCGCCGCGAAAGTGCATTTCCAGCCGGAGGCGCAGGCGGCGGCGGCCCGCGCCGGAGCCCCGCGCTCGCTTTACATGACAATCGCCGGCTCCCCGAGGGAAGCGCCGCTCAACTGCTTCATACGCCCACCATTTCATTCTTCGCTCAATGCATTTCACGAGAGCATTGTTGTTGTAATGGGAAATAAAAAAAAACTATTCGAAATGCTGTTACCGAACCACCCACCGAAGAGAGCCGCGCTTCGCGATCGAAAATTTAATTACGCGACATTTTGCTGGCCAATACGAAATGTTTGTTTATCTTTCACCCTTGCCCCTCCAGCCAGTCACGCTAGTTTGATTTGATAGTTCCATATTGGATGGATAAATTTATGTTGCTCCGTGCCCTCGCTCACATCGCAACGCAGCCTTTGTCCACTCGGAATTATTGAACCAAATACCTGCGAAACGGGGAAACACCACTGTTTGTAAACTAAATATAACGTTACTGTACGGTATATTGAAATGTAGAGAGGGCATATTTATTGATTAACGCGCTTGCAAGTTTGACGAATGGTGTCGTTGGTTCTTTCGGAACTCTGTTTGCATAATTGAATACGGGGCTCTATCTCGGTCCCCGCCGCTCCACTCGCCAGTCTTGTCACGAGCGCCTCCACCCGACTTAGCATCCTTAATTGGCTTACGTATTATTTGCCAATTAAAGTGAATTCTCATCGCGGACGTGACACGAAACCTATATGTTTTCGCAGCGGAGAGATTCGCTCTGGAGGTACTCCCCTAAATTATTCTATGCAAATGAGGTTGCCACTAAGCTGGCGAGTCGGCCGCTTAGGCCACCACTTCGCGCCCGACCGAACCATGTGTCAACGGTCATTGTTGACGTAGTACGGCTAATGGATTTACACTGCCGTACATCGGTTATGAAGGAGTTTGCTAGGGAACGTCGTAGCACACCTTGCGGAAAAGTGAAGCAAATCAACGGTGCTGCGTGAACATTTTTCATTGGTAAAAGGCGGGATAAGTGTGAATCCCCGAGGTCAGTGTGGCGCAGATCGAGTTCCCGGTCTGGTCCCAGAATGCCTCTCGCTCGGCGGTGGCTGGAATGCGTGCAAAAATAAACAAGCGCAACCGGTTCCCGCGCCCGCTTTGTCCACTTCATGGCAGATGCAGCCTTTCTACGAATCTCAGTCTCATGAATATGCTTTAAAACTTTTAACGAATTGCGTGCGTTTCGGCCGACTAGCGTCGGGTGCGATACGGATTGATTTACCGCCCAGTGAATGGCAAGTTTACCGCCCAACGGCAACGGAAGCCGGCCGACTCACATTATTCACGGTGGAAAAAGCACAGCTATGCAGGACAATGTGTTACGTTTCCAGTGGCGGCTGATAGCATACTACAACGCCTATATATCGCCCTGTGACGTGACATACGCGCACTCGCTCAAACTACGCTACATTTAAGGTGCTGCTCTTGCGTAGCATTTGAATCGACGATAGAACCCCAAATGGCGTGTTCGTTAAAGTCACACGACGGGTTCTCCTATTGAAGGAGTAAGTCCATTAAGTTATGCAACGGCATTATCATGCTTGTTACTCCTAAGTAGGATAGGCGCTACTTCATCAGGTGTCGCTAAGTTTTGAGCTCTTCTTACATTGCACTTTGAGAGTCGCTGTTTGAATGATTCATGCTGTAACTTTCAGAAAGTTTGACGGCACCTGAAAAATGTTCCAATCAAACCAATTTCATGGCACTTTTACAGTGTGATTTATGCATCGGTTGGTAATAAATATCACTTATTTACGAGGACCAGGAATTTATTACGACCGGTTTAGCCGGTTCTAAACACATTTCGATCAATTAAAATAAAAGGACCTTCCTTTGGATGTAAATGAATCCAAATTGTTTTTTCTTTTCGTTGAGATTTAAATACAACACCCCTGTAAAGGCTGCTGCGTCGATCTACTCTTTTTTTGCGTGTATACTGAGGGTCAAGGCTTTCCTTTCATCCACTAACCTGTGGATTTGGCTGATCCTGATTCGGAGCGATTGTCGCCTGACCTTCAATCTACCCCTATTTGTGGAACTAAACCTAATAAAGGCAGTCGTTAGCCTGGGGCCCATTGCCAATCAACGCTACATCTGCGCAGAACTACGTAAGGGATATTGTCTTATACGAAAATAGGTACGCCGCCGGAAAATTATGTTTAGCAGTAAAAAGAAAAATACTTCTAAAAGTACAGTACTCAAATATTTGTACCTACATGAATTAGTAGGCTTGCTATTTTTTGTATAAGTAAAAATTATCTGGTTCAAAATGGGCCGAATCGTATATTCGGATTTTGCAACGTCGCCCAAACGACGGGATAAATACGAGTAAGGTTATTTACCATTTATATTGAGTATAAATATCTATTTTTACCACCAAAATAACCGCAACTCGACCCTTTTCGAACTAAAATAGAATAAGGTGAATCCTTCAAAGTTACTATGGGTAAATATAAAGAGTTCTCTATGTATAAACAAACAGCAGATCACATGCCAACTGATAGTGTATCAGCATTTTGGCGATGGTCGGTTCGTTACATCACCAGTAGGCAGCAATATTCTCCACCAGACATTGTCGACTAAGCTGCTTAAAAGCTCTAACGTTCCCCTTGTTAATATTGTCTCATTAGAGAGTTCACATCGCAGAATATTTATTATTGCCTCTATCAAAACATTGAGCCTTCGGGTGGCCCGTCATAGAGACTGTCAACTATTTGCCGTTTTGTTTTTCCTTTCAGAGAAACTGATTATACGAGCACAAAGCGAGTGTTGGTAGGCAGTCGGCGGTGTAGAGATGAAGTAGTTTTGTTGCGCAGTTCGTTAGTAGGCGCGAGGTGCCTCTGCACTCGTGCTCGAGGGCGCTCCTCCAACTCTTTAACTGCCTACATGAAGAACACTCCACTCGCACTCTCCCATTATAAACTGCGCTTTTAATTGTCAGCGCCAATTTTATCATTCCAGCGCTGTTTTTCCGCCGTCGACCAAAACTCGTACAAACTGATGTGCCGTCAAAGCGGCAGTTTGCCGATAACGAAGTCGTTCTCGTCTCCACACGAGCAATTTCTAGAAAGAAAACGATGCGACTGGAGTATAGAGGGTAACAGTTGATATAGGTTTCTTTCGAGTTTTTTCTCGGGATAATGAGGCACTTGAAACTCACGGCTGGCGGTTCTCGACCTCCGCGCGAGGACATTGCCGTAAACCACTCAAATTCGATATTCTAAGGAGGATGTTCAAAAGGAAAAACTTCTCTTTTCTCCGGAACTGTTATCCTCTTTCGAATGGTCGATATTAGCGTGTTATTATCCGCACATGCTTTGTCATTTGCGCGTCGCTCTAAGCCAGGATGAGCGATTTGGCCGCGGTAATCCAGTTAGCTCGCAATGGCCGGGGCAGGCTGCGGCACTGAACTAAATCCATTAAGTGCGCCAGCCCGCTCCATCGCGCCGTACCATAATGCAGTCATTGCAGCGTGCTGCGCAGCCTGCCGGCCGCCTGCCGCGGTCCGCGACTAAGCGGCCAGTTTGTCCGCGACGCCTGATTACCGCGCTCACAATATCCACCACCAAATTGGATAATACACTTAAAATACAATCGCGCTATGGAACCCCGTAATCTCGTGATGTGGCTGCCGATGAGCATATTAATTTGTCGCGGGAATAGGATTAGCGGCGGCGTGCGGGCGCGCGGGGGATCGCGTGATAGGATCGGGGGCTTAACGTGTCGCTACAAAGCTGTCGCTGCCCTTGCAATTGCCACCTTCTTGTAATTGTTGTCTGGCGTGTTAGGGAGGCAGTTGTGCCGCCTAAACGACGTGTTCCGAATTATGTAGAGTTCTGTTTGTTGTGTTTGAAGATCTCTGGAAGGAGATAATGCGGGGTCGCCGCGAGCTTTTTAAACCTCGATGAAACTTGCAACATTGCATTTCGAAACGATATTTCTTAGCTTGACACCGAGATCGCGGCGCTCGGGAGGCTTCGCCCCCGCCCCGCGGCGCCCCGCCACCCGCCGGATTCGTCTTGCAAGTTTCAGAGGCGTCGCGTTCGGGGTGTTTCACTCCGCGAAGTTTTAAACTGGTACGCTTTAGGTTCTTTATTGTCTTCGTGGGCTCATCTCTCTGCGTAAAATTTAAACATCTCCTTTTCACAACAAATTGTTGTGTGCAAAGTTCATCTCTTTGTGCCGAAAGTTTGCCGCCCGACGGTAAACGTGCAGCGGGTTTCTATCCGCATTAAGAGAATAATTTGTGCCACGTAACGAACAAACATCTTTGCCGTATCCTAGCAACGGGAACACGACCGTTACGCCTTTGATGTGTCGAGGTCACGCAACTGGTTTTTCAGAAGACTGCTCCGCCTCTTGTTGTCGCTCCTCCCTTCGTCTTGTAGTTCCCTACTTGTTGAATAGCCGCATGAACACCTAATGAATACCCTCACACATGATTCGCTGCCCATCGCTCACCTCTCAAGGGCGTGCCTCGACTAAATAGCTTTCATATGAGTACGTTCATTATGCTCGTATGTTCCTTTGGGCTCGATAATGATTTGTTTTGGCCTTGGCTGTAAAAGGTCAGGCAGGAGGGAGTCGAACAGCACGTGGAGGCAATTTTATTGAGCGAGTAAGTCAGAAAGTGTCGCAGTAAAGTCAACAAGGAAGGCTACCCGCGGGCCGGGCCCGGTTAGGCGCCAGTTAACTTGTAACTCACTTTTGATGTATCGTTGTTTTTGAAGAGTTTGGGTGCCTTGTAAACATCGGTCCGGCCAGCTAAACTTTCGGGTCCCACTCTGCTTCAGATTTGTTGCTGCGATACAACGGTCACTTTTTTCAAACTCCCGTCCACCCCTTTTGGGGCATTAATGAATTACCCCGACGGCCTTGGTCCGTTCCATTAACGCCGAAAAATAATTCGTGATCAACATTTAATTATGTAACTTAGTGTCTCTGAGGAGCAAGGGTTAGAAATAAGAGCACACTGCCGCTGTATTCCCTGCGATATCAGCCTGAATGTAACTTAATGATCAATGTCAACTCGCAAACGAGTTATTGTAAAGGATTCCAAGGCCGGAAACATAATAAAACAATGCTCCGACCCCAGCAGTTTACGGGCCTCGATAAGGGACAATGTGGAATAAACACCGCGTAAATTTATGCCTATTCTAGCTCAAAGGCTGAGCTGCCGTTCCTTTTTAATCGTCCAACTTTCTAAATGTGTTTTTCTCATCGACAAATCGGCCATGACTCACCGATGTGGGCGTAGTGATGTTTATCTCTATATCCACGACTGTTCGATACCGTAATTCGGTACGCAAAGTTTTTTGTTCGAAAGTCCGTTATTGGCTTAAACTTATCTTTAAACAATATTGAGAAACTAATTTAAATATTTTTTATTTTGGTCCAGTAGTTTTGATTTTATGCGCTAAAACTTTTTGTTCCTATGACCGCCAACAGTATGCAGACCGTCGCGTGACGTCATAAAACCGTATCTTTGAAACGTTGTAAAATCGAAACTACTGAACCAAAATAAAAAATATTGAAATTAGTTTCTCAATATTGTCTAAAGATAAGATTAAGCCAATAACGGACTTTCGAACAAAAAACTTTGCGTACCGAATTGTAACTTTGGCTCCAATTCGTCACTAAGATCCCCAGACGATTGCGCCGAAACCGAAACGATACTTCATTAGTCACTCCCGCTCCGGTGGCCCGGTTAGCCAAATTCTCGCTTCTTATTATTATAGTCCCAAAAAAGGGGCGACGCAAATAAAAGGCATGTAAACAAAGCGGCGATTAAACAACAAAGAAATTGTGTCGACCGACTTGGGCGTGTTCGACGTCGCGCCGCTCGAGGCCCGAGGGCCGGCGGATGGCGGACAAAGGGCAGATGATATCGTCGCGTCTCCGCTCGATCGGCGCTAAATTAACTTTTGCTAGACATCGTGCATGTTGTGTGTCATTCGGTTACCAACCTGCGCCTACGCTCTAATTGAATTCTCCCTCAGTTTCAATGATTTATTGCGAGAGCGTCTGCTCCCTGTCGCTATTGTTTTACGTTGGCCGCTCACCAACTGTCTAAGTTTTGCCCTGGCAATATAGGCATTTCTATCCGACTACGGTGTATGTAGACTTGTCACATTGTATTAATTGGTTGTATTCCTTCTTTGCAGGTAATTAATAGGCGAGCTTATCAGGGACGTTACGTAACATGTGCGGTAAGTGCGCTAGAGCCGGCAGCCGTCTTCGGCGGCTGACGGAGGTCTTATGGAAATGACCGGCGATAAACCGAGCTCGGCGGCACGACTCATTTGCATTCATAGGCTCGCAACCCTTGCTCGAGCGGCCGCCGCCGCCGCCGCGCGACGCCTCTTCGCGGGACGCTCTGCCGCCGTAAAACTTCAGGCCTTACCGCCGCCCGCCTTTCTCACGATAATTTACGACTCCCGATGTAATACGTCCAGTGACGGCGATATGAGTTCGGCGTATATCTAGGATGAAGAGGCCGAGGTCGCGGCCGCGCAAACCAATTTACATATTATATTAAACTCGGCGGCGTCGTCGACGAGCCCCTATACCGCGTCGCCACCGGCCGTTACGCTCCAACTTTTCTCAATTTTTCCACCCATAAAACGTCCCGGACTAAAGTTTTTTTTTTCGTCTGCCGCCTAAGGTCGGGTGTATACACACTTTTTTAACGCACTTATTCAGTCTGCCGCCCCTGGAAAAAGTTTCTTTAATTATGTTTCTGGCTTTTTGGCCACGAGCTGAGAGTAACTGAGTACCCGGACTGCCGGGTTTTCTTTTTAATATCTATCCGCGAAGTTGCTTTTGGGCATCGGGGATTTGATAATGAGCATAGACGGCCTTGGACCTAGTTGCGTTTCCGGTGATGCGTAGCGGATGCCGAATGGCCGCTTATCGCACGCGCCCGCCACCAGCCGCCGGCCGCCGTCAGCCTGGCGACAATCGCGCGGCCGACGCGCTTGACAAACATTTATCTTTCCGTGCTCCGGCAAAAACTAATAATCCTTCGGTTATTTATAGCACACAAAGTAAACTGAGAGCTCAAACATGCAGCGCACAAACTATGTCGGAAAGGACTCTGTAATTAAATTAAATTAAAAGTGCTCGCTAGTTACAAACTTGCAAAGCCTCTGTTTGCACAGCTAGATGTGTGATTACTCGCTCACGCGCACTGTCTGCCTGCAGCTCGGAGCGCCTCGTCGGTAGCTCACGCGATACAACTGCGCAAACACAGATTAATTGACGCCCTGACCTTCATCACTAGCAGTTGCTGTTTGACAAACAAGCGCTAATTGTTACGGAACTTTCCCTTTACTTGGCGCGCGATTATTATACTGCCGACTAGGTGAAAGCAAAGCTCTTGAAACTACGGCCTCAACTTCCGCGGCGTAGAGAGAGGCGAACGAAATCGAAAACCGGCGTAATCCCCGAGCACCGCGGTCCCGACTCGGCTCATTCTTATGTATAGGACGCCTCTATATCCCTCAAACGTCACAGACAAAAACTTTCAACGCCCGTCCTATAATTTTCATACAAAGAGTTTTCATAAGCTCTCAAAACATTGTGGCGTATAATTTTATCCGTCTGCCGAAAGTGGCTCACGGTGTTAGAGCACTGTCAGTTGAAAGCCCTTTGACGGAAGCTCGCGTGACATGCACCCCCGCCCGCCTCCCCTCTCGTTAAAACTTTACGAAATATGACGCACGTCTGCAACCCTTTTGTGTTATTTTTCTGCGCGGAGCCATTACTTGGTTGCCCACTGCAGTGTCTTCAGCTTTATCCCTTTTCACTTTTTATCTCTTTAAAAGACTGTCGGGGGTTTTTGTTAGAGGTGTGTTTGCGCGCCGGGTCGCCGGGCTCTCTTTTGTGGGTTGATCCTATGAGTTGGTGGCATTAGGGGCTGGTGGCGGGCGGGCCTGACTCGGTGCCCCGATAGCGTCAATCCAACGCTCAATTAGTCGAATGCGATTATCCGATTCGGATCCGGAGACGCGCGCGTCGCCGGCGCCCCGAGACAAGCGCGCCAACTTTATTAATTAAGGCGTGTCTTATCTCTTGTTAGCACTCATTCTATTATTTGTCTTTTCACCGCTCATTTCCATAATTTCATCGCGGAGTAATTACTTACCACTAACACGGAGCAGTACGCATTATGTTTGCATATTTTCTTAGCCGTTACTTGGCTGAAAGTTAGGAGTCGGCACCCGCCCTCGGATGCTCGCCAACTCCATGCCCCGATCCGTCACCCAGGGAATATAACTAAATTCATGAATACTAATAAAACCAGTCAAATATACAGTTTTGAATGTCAAAGACTGAATAATATAGACGCTCGGAGCATGATAGGGTTCGTTCTCTGCAGTAAAAGTTTAGTCTATATTGCGATTAATTTCGCATCGCTGCTATAATGTTTAGGTTTTGGAGCTTTTGTCAAACGAGTACTGTTGTCGAAACGTACGTACCGTGGACGGACACATGCGGGTGCGGGTGTACACTAGAGGACGCCGAACGGGTTACACAGGGTGGCGTGTGAGGGAGGGGCGACCTCCCCCATCGTGTGTTTAATTAGCTTAATTGACATCGCGAGGCGGCGTCCGAGCATTTGTTTGCAGTATCGTGTTACCGCGCCGCCGCCGCCCCGCACCACATAATGTTGGAAAGCTTGACAATTTAGCCGGTTAATGTCTATCAACATTACCGCCAAAACTGAACCAGCATGCGTCACACTCGACATCATTAGCTACTGTGAAGCTCTCACAGCCTAGTTGTACTAGCCGTTCTTAACCGATTGGCAAAGTTAAGCAACAACGGCCACGGTCAGTCCATGGATGGGTGACCGCTAGTGGCAATAATATCTGAGCGCTTCCGTGCTTCGGAAGGCACGTTAAACCGTTGGTCCCGGTTGTTGTTGATTAATAACAATCGTTAAGCCATGTCAGAGACCCTTTGGGTGGCCTAAAAACTCTGACACCAGGGGTGGCCACTACCTCATACGATTACCTACCCTACTGTGACGCTGTAATATGAACATGTGCAGTTGGCAAATATATTTAAACGTAACCGTAGTCCGCCGTCTGCTCATAAATAAATCACGATTCAACCCCAAAAAAGAGAATACACTAGATTGTTTTATCAAAACACTGCTGTCGGATGAATCTACTAGGTTTTTGCGGTTGGCTGACCACATTCGTATTTGTAGTCATTTCACAAATCCAGGTTTTTAACTACCTGTATCTACCTGTATACAAGGTGTTACAAAATACTTTTTTACAGGGTAATAGCACCCGGTGATAGGGATCGAACCAACATTTTTATTTTGCTTTATGACGTTCTGTTGATTTTTAAATTAATAAAATGTGAACGCTGTGGCGGGAGAAAAGTATGTTTTTATTGACTTTCACAATGGTCTATTAACTCAAAGCTATGAAAATGCACCTACATATATTTTAAAAAAATGAGCTAATACCAAAAACTAAAAAAAAATAAAAATGTTTAATTTCGAGGTTATAAGATTTTTTTTTTTACTGAATTGCCATTTTTTTGACCAGTAGGTAAAAAGAGTAAGGATGTTTTGTAGCATGTTGTACTGCACACAAAATATATATTTTTTTACAATGTAAACATAAGAGAGGTCAAAAAATGAATCATAAAAACAAACCGTAGAAAAAGCTACGACATTGACGCAGCCGTTACAAATGCTACGTAGCCGGTCAAGGTGGGCCGTAGCGGCGGCGTAGCGCTCGTAGCGGCGCTACGCGGGCGGGCGGCTACGTCAGCGTCGCAGCCGACGCCGGCAAGAATACATCCCGAATCTGCTCTTTCGTTATTTCCGCACGGAAAGGTAAAACTGCTGCGCAATTTTATTTCGTAAGTGGCCCGAATAAATTGTATTTCGTACGCGACCAACATTTTTATTATTATATTACCGGAAGACGCGGATTCATCAAAGCGATCGCTCGACTCTGGCGTCATAATTGAAAAGCAAAGTGAACTGCGATCGCTTGTTTACTTTCGCAGCTATTATTGGTGTAATTAAACTGTGAATTCAAACTTGGACCCCATTCGCTTATTGTTGACTTGTTATCAAGTTTAGTTTCGCTCGAGTGTTTCGCAAGTTTCCCTATCGGTTCCCTCTAATGAATATCTCCGCTCACGAGCACCCATCCTATGATTAATCTAGCTCAAACAAAGGAGTTGGCTGCCGAGCCCTCGGCCCTATCGATCATTCTTTGCTTCGAATAAAAATAATAATAATAGAGCCGAAGCCATTGTCCGGCAGAGTACGTGACGACTGATAGTTCTCTCTCTTCGCGCGATTATTGTGCGATCAACTAGGTTTAATTTACTAGGTTTTAATTTAACCCTAGGTTCACTTGCGTCAACCAGGGTTAGTCAGTTAACTCTGAGTTAACGTCAAAAATTGTATGGAAATGTCAAATTAACTCAGAGTTTGTTGGCTAACCCTGACTGACGCAAGTCCGCCTAGCTTCTTTATCTCGGGATTTTATTAACTTAGATATTAATTGCGATTCAACTTTTCTTTTTATGTAATTTTAGGTAGGTATGTTACATTAATTTCCTAGTATCTAATTTTGTTCCTAAAATTTTTCTTTGCCTGCTTGGCGTGAAATAAGCTATACCTTACCTCTTTATGTTAAAGGATGATTGCCTTACGGAAAACGAAACTTATTTTTATTGGTCTTTCCCTGATTTAACAGCAACAAAAACTTGGTCCTCGTGTGAAAGTAGCCGTCTAATAAAACCTTAGCAAGTGGCGAACAATATTTTCTACCACCTCCCTTTGCGATAAGAATGGGGGTCTACGTACGGTCAGCGACACCGTAGGATACCCCATGGTGACTCTCATCGCGTGCGGCATAACTGTGGCATGCATGACTGAACAAAAAGGGGTACAATACGTGCCACGAACGATGAGACTTGCCGCGCCTTCCGCACACTTTCCGCCGCCCCATAACGCTCATACCGACCTGCCCCCTTAACACGCTGGCCTTTTCTCTACTCTCAACTGTCACTTTAGCCACTGTTAACTGTCACCTCAGTAGTGTTAAGTGGCTAAGGTGACAGTTGAGAGTAGGCAAAAGGTGCTAAGGGGGCTGATACCCCTAAAGAAACCTATAAATCGCATGTCGAACCACGAGGTGTTAAGTCTCGTATTTCGTGCCGCGAATACAATATACTAGCGTATCGCTAACCCGCACCGCAACTTGTCGTAGCCAGTATATGCGAGCACGTGGCGGGCGCGGGATCACGCACCGTACTACAAGTTGTATAGGCTGACTATACACGCGAGTGATGGATGGGTGGGGGCCTTAGGATCTTGCCGACTTCATGCAGACCACACTGGAAACAATCATGAATAGGGATTTGTGTCAAGACGACCCACTTTGGAGATAAAAATGCAAACATTTTTTGTATTTTCTAAAGCATTAACCCGTGCAAGGGAACATTATAAAGATTTTTTAAGGTTAAAAAATTCGCTCGGGACAGGATATCGCCCTTAAGACGAGTATCAATGAGGTTGGGAAATTCGCATCGACAGTTACTCGACTCGGTAGATCAATTGGTAGAGCGCCTGCACGGTATGCAAGAGGTTGTTGGTTCAAGTCCTGTCCCGAGCGAATTTTTAACCTTATAAAAATGTAATGTTCAATACTTAATTTTTTACAAAAGTTCCTACTTTCACTTTATATCTTTCAAGTATTGGAAGTAACAGAGACTTGCATAAACATCAAAAAATGTGAAGGTAGTCTGTTTTAAAAACTTCGTTGACTCTGGATCGGATTAACTCCACAAGTGCTGTTTTACTGAGATGAACAATTAGATTGGCGCCTGAAACCTAGTAACGGGAATGAATCCTTTGTGTATCGGTTGGAAAAGCCTCTCCATTCTGTTATATTTCCAAAGTGAAATAGGAAAAAGAGCCCTTCGAGAGACAACCGAGGCTAACCGATATTTGACTTGGCAATCACCTGGCTATGTTCCGGAGAATGGAAAAGTTTCCGGCGTGGACCTCCCTTATTCGGCCGAGTTATAAATCTTCTGTTGTATAGGTAGATAGGAAAACTTTGAATGACCCAGGACTCGTAGTCGAGTGAGACCGTAATAAATCTTCGCGCGTGCTCGCCTGCACTAAAAGTATCATTACGCTAACACAAATTTCATTTGTATCGCTAAGCAACGCTGTAACGTTATTGTTGAAGTATGAAGTTGAGCTCGGTAGTGCCTGAGACAGTGCTGGGAGCCGCGTAAGGAGCGCGCTTGGCACATAAATTACTTTATATGAGCGCTCTTAATCTCATTACGGCCAGTGTAATAGCTTCCAAGGCTCCGCTATCAGCTGTGACGGGAATATAAAGCGGGCCTGATTTATTTCGTGAAATTAACTGCATGTACAAAGCTATTTGAACAAGTAAACACGTAGTTGGCGAACAGCATGCCGCCGCTGCTGCAGGTTTCGGCGCAGAGCTTATCTGATACAAATGACCCCGTATTTTTCACAATTTCGCCTCAACGCGTTGAGAGTGGAGGCGTCCGCTGAAAAATCGAACGGACAAGCCGGAACCGCCGGCGCCGCGGCTGCGATCCGATACCGCGCGTAATACCGAAACAAATGGCCTCCTTTGTCGCATTTTATTTCAAATACGTGAATTATGTTCAAGACGCTGCGCTCCGTGCAATATTCAAATGCTTCTAACCATTACCGCTCCCGGTGTCCGTTTTACGGTTTGAAATAACGACCTGAAACGTTTTCGTGTAAAAGGTGGAAGCTTGCAGCGCTTGCTCTCTTTACGATAATTCCATTTCCCTCCAGTATCGGCTGGAGGATCTCTTCCAATCGTCGTCCGATTAATTGTCGGAGACCGGGCCGTCGGTAAATATTGGCGTCTTCGGCCCGGCTGCCTCCCCTCTGCAGATTTCTTTTAACGTCCGCCGGCTGAGTCGTAGCTTCATGTTACAATGGCATAATTCAATTTGCGGAAGTACTCCGATGCGCCTGTGTAAACACTCACCTCTTATCGTTCGCTAACGCCAATGGTTGAATAGCATCGTTGGAATTGTTGAAAAGAAATGCATTGCAGCAATATCGGTCGGACGGTTAAATTAATTGGAATATTGATCGTATAATGGCCGTGTTCACTGACACGACAAATGGAATAAGATGATCGGGGCTGCGTCAGAGGCATTACCGAGCGGAGGTTTCACATCGAGCCGATCAGTCGCTCCTAGGCTAAAGAGAGATGAAATTTTAATCGATGGCAGAGTCGATCCGCCGCCGTGCCCAGACGGCGCCGTATTGTAATGGGCGGCCATCCCGATATTTGAATAATATATGTAGATCGGGGCAGGCGCAGGTGAAACGCGCCGTGGATCGCCCGCAGAGGACCACTACAACCGAACGCTCCTTGCTCCGCACTCTACACCACTTGCAATACTTTATTTATTTACAGCGCCGTAGGAGGCGGTCCTGACTCTGTGATGACACATGAATACTTTATAGCACTTTTTTGCCACGGCCACGCCCACGTCGTGGAGTTAGCAACTCTTTACGAAAGAAAATTTACAAATTCTGCAGCGACCGTTTGATCTGTCTACTTGGAGTCGATTAGAGGAACAAACTTTCGTAAAAGCCGAACGTGACTTGCTCGGTTGAAGGTAATCACGACTCGAGTTGTAAATTCGTTTAATCGGATTCTTCAAAGCGGTCAGTGGGCGAGTTCAGTTATTAAGTGAAGTTTGGCCGAAGTGCTGAAATAACCGCATAAATTCGATTAACTAGTCGACAGATGTGGTCCGGCGGAAAACTGCTCCGGGTCATTTGGTCGGGGTGGGCGCGCCCTCCTGCCTCCGCAATGACAACGTCGCCGACCTCGGCCTGAGTGCCTCCACGAGAGCTTTATGGGATTGCGATAATGTTTGCTCGTGATTCCGAGAACTCCGTTTTCCTCTAAGTTCAGTTGTTTATTGACTTCATGTGATTACAAGGTGTTATAGAAATTTCAAGTACGTAGGTCAATGTAATATGAAAAATGCTAGAATTTTGAGTAGGCGCAATGGACGGCACTCGGTGCTAGCTACCCCATGATAGCCCTTGTTTACTATAGGAAGGAAAGGTTTTCACAGGGTGCGGTCTGACTGACTTTTATATCGGACTAATTGACCCTCGCTATAGCTACTGGAGACCTAAATCGAGAGAATCTAAATGAATATTTATGTTTGTAAAGAGTTTCTGGAGGCCTCGTTTTAATATTCTTGATCGCGCAACTGACGTGGGACTTGGGCAAGTCTGTTTCGTGTTCGAATTTCATAAAAGGGAAAAGATTTAATAAGTTGTAAAGTTATCCTGCGCTCGCTGCAAGTTGGTTAGTTCGATACTCGCTCTACATACAGCTCGGGCAATCTTGTGAAAAGCTATGAGGTCACCTTTGAATATTTGCCTCTAGGTATACCTAAGTAGGTAATTATGTAACTTCCAAATTACAGTTAAACTCGAATGGCAGTAGCAATTTGAAGCGAAATCTACCCAAAGGGTTCTTAGCAATTATTAGATGTTATTTAGGTCAATGCCTAATCAAGTTCGGAATAGCATGTTTTCGTTTCTAGCCTAGCCTTCCGCACACTGCCTACCAATAGCTAGCTAGAGTTATTTTCAACCATACTCCGATTAAAGGTCACCAACAAAGTTTTGGTTTATCTTTCATTCAAGTATCAATTGAATATACACAGAGCTAAATGTGTATATTCAGTTCGATTATAATTTCGTTGTTTCATTCATGATAGCCGTATGTCTATAAAATATGAGATTTGTCAACTAATGACAGGGTTTCAACCCTAAAAATACACATCCCTTACAGTCATTAACCCAGTGGCAGATAATCGAACTTTGATTACTGTGACAACATAGAATTAGGACACCTAGAATCGCAATCAGTGCTCGCAAAGTGAAGCAAATAAATGCATACCAAATTGGTACGCTTTCTAAAACGGCATGTCAGTGTTCAAGGTCACTTTCTAGCGAACGGAGCTCCTGCAATTTTATTCAAAATGACGGGTTTTTGCTGTGTTTGGCTGCAGAAACAGCACGGATAAGAAAGATGAAGGCACGAGGATCACTTTACACCAGTAATAACAACGATTCCACTTTATATTATGTCGAAAAAGATCGTATTTAGATTCAAAAATTTTCTTCCGTATGACATTCAACGTGTTTTATGGGGTTGCCAGTAGGTAGAATGTCGAAAATCACAATACACAATAAAACAATTTTAGAAATATCAATCTAGAGAGCTTTGTTATAGTTTTCCTTTAACAATGAACGACTTATGAACCGACTTCAAAAAAGGAGGAGGTTTCCAATTTGTGTAGCTTTTTTATAACAATAACTTTTTACCTTTCGGACCGATTTTGATTTTTTTTTAACCACCGATCCAAAAAGAGGGGTGTTATAAGTATGAACGCTGTGTCTGTGTGAATGTGTGTGTGTGTCTGTGGCAGCGTAACTCTTAAGCGAGTGAACCGATTTGGATGAGTTTCTTTTTTATATGAACGAAGGTTTCCTAGCAATGGTTCAGCAACATATTTCATCAAAATCGGTTCAGCCGTTTATGAGATATTTAGAAGATATCTGCACCTAAATAAATTCCCCCGAAAGCAAAGTTGAGTAGCATTTCTCATTTCAAATTACATTTAAACATAAGTTGTACCTATATATTTTTGTAAGCCATTTTAAAACCCTTCATTTTGATTCTCCGATCGATAGGTTTAAAAAAATCAAAAATACATTTGTTTGGAGCTAAAAATCGGCTATTTTTGTTTTTTTGATCTACCCAGTGTCACTCTTACAATCAAGATGAATCTAACGACACTACGCAAGCTAAAATCCATCAAGTGGTTTAGGCTGTAGAGCGTGCCAAAGAAATGTACATACATATACTCGAAAAACATAAACCTCCTTCTAGGGCAGTCGGGTACAACCGTACAACAGATAACTTTTTTTGTTTAGATCGCAGATCCTAGATTTAAAGTTCATACGCACAAATATTGAGAAATGTTACTGTAAATAACATGGACTTCTTGTCCGCAAACATAATTTAATATGTTTATCACCTTACCAACCAGAAGGAAAGTCACAATATTGTGAAAAGCTTATTACGCTGGCAGCATTATTAGGGTGCATGTGTTGTGTAGGTGATTGTCACAGTCAGCAGCTTTACGCACACATACAAAGCGAGGCGCCTCAATTTCGGGCGGCGTTTTGAATGGACGGACTCCGTCTAGGTGTAGTAAGTCTATGTGTGACAACCTTGAACGCAGTCCTTTTACCCACATCGTGATTTGTGTGAAAGTAGCTGTATCGTCTCTTTTGTGATCGCTCCTAATTTCCTTTCATTGTCATTGGAGGGCTATTTCTGAAGACTGCTGGTGTGTTGTGAAAAGGCTCAAAACTGGGATCTGTATCTCTAGAAATTAAATGGCAACAATTTTTCATAGCAAAGCCGACCACTTTTCGGATTTACTATGAAAAATTGTTGCCATTTAATTTCTAGAGTTAATGGACAGTCTGTAAGTTACTGTCATCTCACATAAATGTGTTATGGCAATTTAATAAACGTTTATCTTATCTTATCTTTATAAATAAAACGCGTCCGTAAACATCGTGTTTTGGTGCTAAAACAGTTGCAATAGACACGTTTTTTTACTACAGTATCTTGTGACAACTGCAAAAGTTTCAAAAAGCACATCAACCAGTCGTTAGTTTCTCGGCATATTTAAGACGTAGTTGCCGCGAACATTCGCAATTATTGTTGGTGTTGCTTGTCTGTCCACCGCGTTGCCAAGTGTTGCCATTAAGGCGGCGCTCCCCTTATCGCGCGACGCAGGGCGAGTAACTGCCTCCGATCGCGAGCTAATGGCTTGCGGGACCACTTAGATACGCAAATGAGCATCGAAGAGTATCGACCTACTGCCGCAGACGCACTGCCTGCTGTATGGGGCCACGATTACGAATTACGGAGCAAGCATTGACGAATAAAACAAAATTTACGAGCGATCCTCCCTGTGCCACATTTCTTGTTGACGAATTTTTGAAAAGTGACCACTACCTATTTATGATAAACGTTGCAATACAGATAGAGCCCATTTCAAATGCCTAGCTAGTCCCTTTACCCAATGTGAGAGCGTAGCGTAATGTTTCGTGCTGACCCATTTTCCCATGGAAGTAATTGACCTGCAGTTTTTCATCCCTTTCAAAGCATGCTTTACAAATCGAGTGACTGTTCGACTAAGTTTTCTTACCAGCCTCATCAAATCAAGATTCAAAATATATTATTTATGGGATCTAGGACACCCCTAGGTCTAGTGTAAAGTAAGGTTTATCGAAATACTTACGCTCTTAAACGTAGACATAAGCAATTTTTCATAATCATAACTAGTGTAAGTTACGAAAGAGGGCAAATGGGTTACTTAGTACCACTAACTACTAGGTAAACGCCCCCGCCCTTTGACGTCATAGAATCTGTGTTTCCCGCTTGTGCTATAGGTACTGCTAGATTAAGTATGGGTAGTTGCAACCGCTGACATTTCGAAATGGCCACGAACTTTAACACAAACTGTTTGTAAGTACCTACGACTCTACGTAACTGTATACGGAGGTATTGTCGATTGCAGGCTTCCTCCTGAAATAGAGCTATTTCGAGATATGCCTGGAATTTTCGGCCCTCTCCAACTGTCTCTTTTCCTTTTTAAGCAAGGTAAATCCTGAAATTCACCGATTTATGTAACTTTGTAGGGATTTATTATTAAACTAAAGTCCACTCGCTAACTGCCCAGAAGAACAATTTTCGGGAATCTCGAATACGATATACCCAAAAATTGGCCCCCTAGTCCTTAGTGAAGACTTCGAAGATCCACGAAGATGAAGAGGAAGTGACTGAGTGGATCGATTAATAATTTTTTCACATATTGGTTCTAGAAAATACCTTAAAATTCGTTTCCGGCAATTAAGTATCGAACCTGAAACTATTTCAGAATGGCGAACCTGCCACGTTAGCTACGAGTATCTCGCTAAAGCGCTGCGAAATAGTTGCCTATGTACACTTAAACCGACGAGTGCTTAAGCCAGCATCCTCCGAGCGTGTCTAAAGTAGGAGCATTTGGCATTAGTCGCGAGTCACACATGAAGGTCTCTAGAGCTGCTAATAATTTAGGGTAACGATTTAACAAGGTAACTGGAGCGGGCGAGCGGACCGTAATTGGCGTCTGGCGGAGCGGCGCGCGCGCAAACTGCACCCCCGAGGGTGATCGACTTTAACGGCCACTCGGTACTTAGCCCACTACATGCTCCTACCCAGCTTTATATTTTCAGCGCGCCAGTACTTTTACCGCGGCTAAAAGTCACGTTAACTATCACAGGAAGCTGGCAGTATTCATGAGCTTAGTTACCTAACGATAAAGGGCTGTAAAAAACTCATTTGTTTACGCAGCCAGAGCCTTTGGGTAAAGGTATAAACGGTAACAGTAAAACTTAAGCATTGTTACAAATCGCCGCAAAGAGCCTTCCCGAGTTTCAATCCATTACAAAGGGACTACACGCTCTGCCGTGCAGATGTAGATATCTTTTTTTTGTCCCGGACGAAAACCGTAAAATACATTCAAAGCCCTATCCACATTATCCTTTCAAATTAGTCGTCCCGACTCTCGTACCTAGCTGTACTAATTTCGCAGCGGTTTTTCCCAAATAATGCGTGCGCGGCGTTCGGGCCCGCAATGCTGGGGGTAAAAAGTGTCCCGGGTTGGGCCGGCCTGACATGTGTCCTCTTGTGGCTTTAGACAATCCCGCCTGTCTACCCGCCCGCTGTATCATACGTACACTTTTATTAGGGAGGTCAGACAGTTGTTGTCTAAACTACGATTATTTTATAAGCCGCAACGGTCGAGAGTTTGCAGTCGGACGGCTCAGTCGTATTCATGACGAAGAACTTTTGAAATGGAAACTGCACAACGCTGTTTTGGTTACTTTACGGCAAAGGGGTGGTGATTATAAACAAAGATTTACCTGACACATCGAAATATGCAGAAGACTAACTGTCCCCCAGTGCAAATTCAAGCTTTATTTTCGAAAACAATTAATTATCAGCGAAACTTCCTGCTTTTTAAGCCACAGAAAGTTCACCGTCTTTGAAGCAAGAGCCCTCACGTATAGTTCGTGTTGTACTCGTCATTTACTTTTTTGTTCTGTTTTGTGTCATTGTTTTTACTTTTTTTGATGCATGTACACTTACCAAATTTATATAAATATTATGAGAAACTATAGGTCTCTATATAAAACTTAAACTTTCGTAAGCACTGCACATTTTTTTTTTGTGAAACCGTTAAAGCGATATAAAAAAAAGGTCTCTATATACTTTAAGAAACTTTAAATATAGCCAAATGTATGACTGTTTGTTTCTAAAAAAATACTAAAATAAAAAAAATAATAATTCAAGTTCTGTTGGGTTAATGGCGCAGTAAAATAAGATTACAATGTATCATAAGCAGAGGGCATGTCGTGGGCCAGCCAAGCTAGGAAGACGATGCGCTGGGGTCAACCAAAAGCTCTACAAAACTGGGCGCCTCGCTGCCGCCGCCCTGTAAATGTACTACGCATTAATACTCGACGTAATAAATGTTATTGTTTGTCATAAAGTTTGTTTTATGAAGGTCGCCGCCCCGGCCCTCGGTGCTACCGGATCTTTAATAAAGTTCACTCATAGCCCTTACTTACGGATTTAGTCGCGATTATTTTGATTGTTATGGTAGCAGCGCCCGTTCTCGTCTCGCGCACGTTTTGTAAATGCGGCCGTGTCTACAAAAGATATCTCGGGCGGAGAACACTCGAAAAGAGCAGACAAAACAATATAATCTGATTTCGATATTTCGAGGAGATGGCAGACTCCGAGGACGTCTTGCAAGCTCGCAAAACATTGAATCATTGCAGAAGTTGAGCTTAGCGTGGCAGAAATCTTTTCCGCTCCGAGCGACGGCGGCGGGAGAGCGCTGGGAAATTGACATCATGTGACGTCGCCGCTTAATGGTTCATCGTCGTCATAATGCTCTACATGCTTGACTTTAATTATACTGAGAAATGCAATCAACGTTTAGATAGTGATTGTAGCGTAATGTTTAGTTACTCAAAGCAATTCAGTGTTCAACCTACCGTAACCTATGTACAATAGTTCGAGTTAGGAAATAAAAAGCACCCTGCACTCTTTCTCGTACGGCACTGTCTGGTTAGGGGTAATTTAAGACAAGACAGCGTTGTTCAGATGTTGCGGCGCGCCTCCCCCACCGGGCATCAGCTGATTTGTATGTAGCTCGGGTCCCGCCGGCCTGCAGGGGAGCGCTCCAAGACGATCGGCGCAATTTTTCAATGATTCGTGTTCGGAAAGCCGATGCCGGCCGGCTCCCCCCGACCCCGCACCGCAGCCCACCTGCTCCCGCAGTCGAGTGCTGCAACTTTAATCCCCCAATCCGCCACCGCACGGCCGCGCACCGGCGCGACGCTATATTTCAATTAATTCGACCATCCATTCCCGACGTGAAACTTCGCACCGCTTAGCTCATAACCCCCGTCGGGACGTTGCCTCGCATTTGATGTATGTGTCAAGCCAATTTGACGCCGCGCTCGCTCGCTCCACTTGGCTGCTTACGGCTTTCCAGCGACGGTTTTTCACGCGTTAACTCGTCTCCCATTCCCTCTGCAATAAGGATAATTTTCAAGAGTTGTTATTCGGCGATGACATAACAATAAAAAGCAATTAAAATAAATTTTATTCGTGGCTTTTGTTTTTGCATATTAATGGGTAGTTTGCGGCGGCGGCCGGCGGCAGAATGCAGCAGTAAGTCGCGCCCCGGCACATGTCGACTGGAATAATCGCATCGCTCCACTAGAGTTCATTTTGTTGGCGGCAAGGAGGGCGCCGCCACGCGATTGTCGCCCCTGCGGTCTTCGTAAACAGCAGTGATCATGCGGAAATTCATCTCAAACGCCTCGGATTACGACCGCTCTTTTCCATACGTGTCTGCCTAGGGTAATGACGCGCGCTATTCTCTAATTAGTCTTTTGTTCAGTCTGGGAGAGTGAAGTCTTTCAATCCTGAAAGCTGTATGTCGAAACTTACACCGCATTCAGAGTTCCCGTGATGATGTATGTATGACGGCAGTGAGTTCCGTCTCGTTTGGAAGCGTTACGCGCCGTACGGGCGCAGTTCCGCTGAATCAAGTCTACACCCGCAACTGAATGAACTTAATTCGATTCTGGTTGTGTGAAGCCTGGGCACCTAACCCCACTTAAATAAGGCCGAGAAGGGTTCTGCACTGGCTCTTATTGAATTCATTAATGCTACATTGTTTCATTTTCAACCCCCAAAATCTTGATTGTAATTTATAAACGTCACTCAGCGGAGTTGATGACTGGAAATGGCTCTATGATTGTTCAATTTCATGTTTAATCTGAACCCGGCCATTCGGTTTGTAGGTACCTTTATAATTTTAAAGATTAAAAAACACAGTCGTAGATTTTAACGGAAACTCTAGCTAGGATCCCTTGTGCTCGTAAAACTTCTTTTTCCGCCTGGGTCCCATGTTCATCCGCTTACTGTTCCGCAATCCGCTTTAAATTTAACCTTTAAATAAATTAAATTCCGGGTCAAAATAATGGCCTAGTTTAATTTATTTATACGCTTATTTTGTTACCCCTATTTTAGATCTCGGCAGTGTATCAAAGTTAGGAACAACAATCACGCAATCCGCTCGCTTGAACGGAATTGACGTAGTGAAGCTCGTTTGCTAAAAACCGCAAGTAACTTTAGCAACAGTGAGTGACACGTTAAATTGTAGAGACAACGCGGCGGGCGCAAAGTAATCAGATAGCCGCTCCACTGTTCACTTGTTCAGCGCTTTTCCGATGTGTAGGTAGCGTCCTCCAATGTTTAATTGCGACCCAAACCGTAACGGACAGAGCGGGCCGTTTTTGTCCGTCCCCGAATGAGAGGTAGGTACCGACTGCGTCCTTTTACTTAATGAAGCTCCCCCACGCCCGCCTTTCTCCCTTGAGCCAACCGATTCTCTCCATTCGGTGTTCGCATCGAGCAATTAAGTGTCATCCGAATTTTAATCCTTACGGCTTATCGTCAGTTTGAAACAATAATACTCTCTCCGTTCGTTGTTTAATATTTGAGGTCCATTCGTGAGGTGCCACCGGATTATTGGAATATCGCCTCGTCGACACCTCCACCCGAGTGCTTCGTTCATCCGCGCCCTCCTCTTCCGCCTTCGCGTCGATTCGCCGCGCTAACCCTGTGTAATTCTACATTTTCACGCCGAACCTCACTCCTCGCCGGCACACATTAAAGTTTTTGCCCAACCTATTCAGGGTTAATTTTCCGAATTCAATTTCACATCCTATTCATAGGGCGCGCGTTTCCGAATACTTTACTTAATTGACACTCGGAAGTTGGGAGTTTACAATACGCTAAGTGTACCTCTACGCGTAAATTATTCATTTGTGGTAGAACGCACGGAGGCTGTATTGTTGTTTCTGATTATAATGCCGTGTTTACATGTGACACGAGATGAATATCTGAACACGTAATTAATTACAGCGTGATATTATTAATGACAGGGAGCGATGACGGTGTGACGTGGGGTTGTGTTGTGTGTAGGCGAGGCAGCGGTGGCGGCGGTGGCGGCTACAAGACGATCGCGTCACCTGATCCGCGTCCGGGACCGCGAGTGACGTCACCTGGCGTGTTGCGTCACAGTTAGACACTCTACCATTTATCACTTTAAGGGTGGACGATAGCAACGTGACGGGAAATTCAAAATTTTCACAATTTTTTACATTTTGTAGCTATCAGTCGTTTCATTATTGTTAACAAAAAAAAACAACAATCATTCAGCCGATTATGTGTTCTGGTCTACGAAGCAGTGGCACTGCCCAAAAAACTTGTTGATGACCAGAACACATAATCGGCTGAATTATTGTTGTTTTTTTTGTTAACAATAATGAAAATAATACTATGTTATTGCCGCGAACGAAAAATCGCTGAACAAAAATAGCTCAGTTTAGCTACAAAATGTAAAAAACTGTGAAATTTTTGAATTTGCCGCCACGTTGCTATCGTCAAACCTTAAGACGACGTACGTCTCACAACTAGCGCCGCCAATGGAAAAAAAATCATATCTTTTTTTTGGATGCGTTTTTAGCAAAAAACGCTCCTGCGATTTCTCAACGCAAGGCTTAACTATTTTTAGGACCTAAGGTTTGGATTCCAGATCCTAGAACTTAAGAATGCAATCGATTCTCGCCAAAAGTGGCCACTTTTGGCGAGAATCGATTGTATTCGTAGGAAATCTAATCCTGGAAACCAAACCTTAGGTCCTAAAAATAGTGAAGCCTCGCGTTGAGAAATCGCAGGAGCGTTTTTTGCTAAAAACGCATCCCAAAAAAAGATATGATTTTTTTTCCATTGGCGGCGCTAGTTGTGAGACGTACGTCGTCTTAAACGAAGACCATATTCCAAATATTGCCAAATATTGTCGTGCGACTAATTATGCAAATGAAGCCTATTTATGCCCGAAAGCAGGATGCAGTAGGTAATTATGTTACTGCACATGTGCTGGTAGGTATGCGGGTTTACATGAATGACGGTTCCGTATTAGTCTTTGTAGCGAGCAGCCCTTTGCACTTAGAAGCCTTCCGCTGGAAGTCAAGCGGGTTCAGTTCAGTCTATTCTCGCTTGTCATTGTTGGCGCACGTATTGCCTCCATTCCACTGGTTTAATACACGTCTGCGAGCAGTCTCCAGTAGCTCGTCAACGTCAGGCGCAACTCGTAAGTCAAATATTTATCTCAGTCAACTGATTCCTAGACGCGAAACAAAGAGGTCGCTCCGAAACAATCTTATTAATTTTCTCCGTTGTTGTTTAATTAGCGTAGACTCTCAGCTGAGGCGCGGGCGGCCGATGTTTATCATCCGAAACAATCGCCGCCACCGGAACCCAACCCATTATTATCAAAGTCAAGACTTTCCACCGAAGTAACTTTGATTCGTCACTCCAGACACAATTATTATCATTAGCGACATTGTCTCAGCTAATTGACTTTGACGTAAACAAATGGCACAATTGATTGACGTTCCCAATACTTTTTGTTTCAGGTAATTCGACAGCTTTATGGCCGCCATTCTCTACCACCCCGATTGGAGTGCTCAGGTTTGGTAGAAATGTACTCTATATGTGTGTAAAGAAAACTACTTATTGCATACCAAGAATTCGCTGTCACTGTGCTGACATAGCATAAAGCGCTTTGTTTTATATAGCAATAGAGGTAGTTTTTGTTTCCGAACATGACAAACGTGTAAGGGTGAAAATATGAAACATTATACATTTGTTTGCGTGAAACCTTACCGAGCTAATCCGAAGCCGTACTTAATTTAATTGTAAAGGTAGGCTAAAGGAGCCTCACACTCATTCCGTCGGCACTCGTCTTCCCGTGCGGGCTTTTCCTCTTTCAGTTGTGTTCAGTTTGGCGGTTATTTAACATCTCAAGGATTCACGGAGGCTTGTTTAGGTAAGAAAATAAATTTTGCATAAACGCTTTTCGTCGTAACTGTCTGGCGTAGGTAATAGGCGTGAAAAAAAAATCATGGCCATGTAATCACTTGGCCGCATTTTGGCGCCGCGTACTTCCTCCGTGAAAGAATTTTTAATTTCCTGTTCTCTTTATAACGCGAAATAAAAAGGTGCCCGCTCCCAGCGCGTCTCGGTCTGCAGTGGCTACTAATGTAATTATCGTGAAGCTTCTCGAAGGAGAAACTTGCTAGTATGAGCGCCCCCCGATGCAAGCAGTTAGCTCCGTCCGATCTTTTTCTATTAACATCCGAGCTCTTAGTGCTAGGTCTGACAAAACACGACGGGACGCTTGATTTTTCTCCGTGGTTACTTACCTGCGGCGCAACTTTTCTCTTTCCCCTTTTAAAGTGGCTTTTGACTTACTGAGCTGAGGTAAAGATTACTCTTTGACACCCTAATATTTAGGGATTATTTTCAGTGACCCGCCACCTATGACCGGGCCCCCTGACCTCGGCGATGGTAAATTTCTCGCTTGCCACGTAACCTGTTTTAGCCCGATTGCCGTTGGATTAAATTATGTATTTTAAACGCTCGGTAAAGGGTCGTTTGAAAGGGACTATATTTATAATTTTCTTGAATTTTTAATGTTATCTAGGAGAGAGTCTAGCAGTAGTTGGAAGTTTGTTTGAATTGAAAGCACTAATATCTAATGAATCTTATTCTAAAGGGAGTGTCATTTAGAGCTTATAATCATGATGTTACAAGAAAAAAAAACTTTTTTTTTTTAATTTACCGAAGTCAAACGAACCCTAGTACAACTCAGTATGTGACTGTACTAAGGTTTCACCTGCGTTAGCTTTCAAATGAGCTGCGTCTAGTCAGGTTAGTCAATGGGCCCTGAGTCCGTCCTTACGGGAGCTTAGTCTATAATGGCTCACAGATTTTTCTACCCTTCCCATTGTGAATGTAGAGCACATCGCCCACCTGCCAATCGCTTTACCGCGAACGCTTCAACGAGAGACTATTTTCGTTCTCCACTTCCAGTTTCCACCAGTTTGTTTGAATTTCCGATTAACCTGCAGTAATATTTCAGCGCTGTAGTACCTAAATACGGTTTAGTGGTGTTACAAAACGGTGGTTATTAATAGATGCTGCCTATGCCCGAGGCAGCCCGCGTGGATCCCCGCATATTTTGAAAGTCCGGATTTGCATACGATAATAAGCGTACACTTACTTGCGACCGGTGGCCCCTTTATCGAGTGGTCCTAGCCCAAACAGACGAAAATCCTAGTTTCTAAAGACCATTTTGTGTAGAATATGTAAGACACGAAAGATAAAGACCATTTTGTGTACTTGAGAGAAAGCCTGTGTCATAAATCATAAATGTATCTTTGACTTATCGGTCCCGCCAAAACTAAAAAAGGTAGCCTTCTTCGCGTCAACACATTAAGCACTAAGCAGCCACGCATTTATCTTAATCGCTTTACATTATTATCGCTTACCTATTAGAATAAATAGTTGAGACTATCGTTAATGGAATGATAATAACATGTCTGTCAAGTCATAGCGGTGCTATCAGCAGTTATGTTGCGGTAGGTAGCGAAGAGATACCCTTTATATCCGTGACTCGATTGAACTACTCATTAATGCAAATAGCGGAATCATTCGCCTATTTACTGTCTAACTATGACTACCAATAAACATATCAGATCTACTTTGATGGTCGGGTATTTGCTTTGACTCGAGTGCGATTAGAATTAAACCGGCTCCGCATTAACAGGTTACGTCGTTAATCTTAGGGCTCGCGTTATCTCCAAGGCTGTTGTCGCTGTAATCCCGGTTCTATTGTTTCGAATCGATGTGAAAACCAATCGCGGCGCGTGACGTGCAGTTTCTGAGCAAGCAGGGGCCGGAGTGACCCCGTCGCGGCGCCATTAATGCGGTTAAAAATAGAAACGCCATGATGATAATTGGCAAGGAGGGGTCAGTGGTGGGTTTGCGAGGCGCGTGGGGGCGTCGCGTGCCTGATGTATGCGCCGCCGCCGCCGCCGCCGCCAGACCCGACGGCGCCGCGCCGCCGCCGTCGCCCCACAATGCAGATATCGTGCAGCCCAGCCGTACCAACCAGCCCTCGCGCCTTCCTCCTTCCTTTACGACCACGCGAAACGGCAATGCGAACGCGGCTCTACAGCGTGTCCACACTGTATTGTGGATTCTGGGACGTTCTTAACGTTTTCCCCGCGAAATGACTCGTAGGTTTTGTTGGAAAAACATACCTAGGTAGAAAATAACTTTCACTGAAAACTATTCTACAGGCTTATTATTCTGGGCAACGTTTCAAACTACGTTTTCCTAAGAAACCGTATACGGGAGTGTAATTCCGTTTCCCATATGAGTGAAAAATTAATTGCACAGTTTGCGGAAAATTCCCCCGTACCGATCGTACTAAGGCTGGTTGGTTAGTTTGTTTGTACGTCATGGTAGCAGTGACATAATACATTATGCATCCTTCATCAAAATACATATTGTACAATTTCAGCATGTATTTTAAGCCAAGGTAACTTCCAGCCAAGGTCTTTGGACACCCTGTTTAGAGCCGGCACTGCTCATTAAAATGAGACGCGATCGAAACCGTCACCGGACGCGATCGAAACCAACGCAACCCTGTACATCAGGGGCTCCCAACCGGTGGTCGGTGAGTCCGTGTGAATCCCGTGAATCCCGTCCGTGTAACCTCATGAAAGTATATATTTTTACTCTAATTTAATCTTCTCCATAATTTAACATTAGGCTTAATTCCGCTTAACGGAAGAACATTATATACCTACTGCAAAACATATCATACCTATTTATCTGAATCAAATCTGGGACGGCGCTGGAGACTGTAATCTGTAACACAGTTCTTTCTTAAGAACTAGCACAGGCTCCAACGTAACTACCTCTATAGTATTCACAATTTAACATAAGTAGCCATAAAGTCTTATAACCTATATTATGTACACTTCTTGTAAACCTACTTCTTCTTGAAATAAATAATTTTTAATTTTAATTTTAATTAAAGTGGTCCGCGGGAGGGTCCTGCAGTCTAACACTTAACGATAGTCGCCAATAGATTTAGATTTTGAATGGAATGTTTGAACGAGATGGGATCAATGCATCTGTGCCAATGACTAGGTATCTTCTGTTTAGTAAAATATGTTCTTATTCGGATGGCCCTTGCCTGCTAAAATGTAGTCTTGTCTTTCTTAGAGCATTGTGCGCTCAAGTATACTGTCAGGTTAGGTAACAAGATTAGTCTTCAAAACAATCAAAGTGGCCCTTGGTAGTAAAAGGTTGGGAACCCCTGCTGTAAATCGACCCGCTAGGCCTTCCCAATCCCCGCTCGATAGTGGGTGTCCTTTGATTGATGGCTCCCGTGGCGTAATGACGCGGGAAACTATTTCCTTCGTATTTCCTCCACTCAATAAAACATCGAATATGCTTATTTATGTGTCCGTATCAGTTTATTTGGGGCTTTGTCAATGCGGTGCCGACTGTGCTCCAAGGACCTACATTTGTCAAGATTATGGCTGCGCGCGGATTGAGCTATGAAAAGCGGTTATTGTTTTGTATATTACTTATATTTTCTTTTATGAAAGCTGCCGGCTACGCCTTGAGTTCGACTTTATTGGATCGTCTGATTTGATTAACTTGCACTTTGAACGAACGAACGGACACTAAACGATCTCGGTGTATGTTTTTTTAAAGACGTGGCGTATTTCCTCTTATAAAAGTAGAGCGGGAAACTCCTATATTCTGAAGATACAATGAATGAGTAATAAAACGCAAAATACGAACTGACGTTTTTATGGGACGCCGCCGCCGCGCCGTACTGGTTCAGGCTGGCGACATTTACATCACATATTATTATTCAGATTGTATTTGAAGCCCTATGGAGCCTAGTTATTTGGCATTAAGGGTAGACGATAGCAAGGTGGCGGGAAATTCAAAATTTTCACAGACTTTTACATTTTGTAGCTAAACTGAGCTATTTTTGTTCAGCGATTTTTCGTTCGCGAGAATAAAACCGTATTCTTTTCATTATTGTAAACAACAGAACAACAATAATTCAGCCGATTATGTATTCTGGTCTACGAAGCAGTGGTACTGCCCAAAAAACTTGTCGTAGACCAGAACACATAATCGGCCGAATTATTGTTGTTCTGTTGTTTACAATAATTAATATAATACTGCCGCGAACGAAAAATCGCTGAACAAAAATAGCTCAGTTTAGCTACAAAATGTAAAAGTCTGTGAAAAATTTGAATTTCCCGCCACGTTGCTATCGTCTACCCTTAAAGGGTTCACGTTGCACAAATCCTTTAGGGCTTAACTGCGCTTTCAAAGGTATCGTGATTATGATGGTCAAGACTAGAATGGAACTTTCTAAGTTTTAAATCGCAATCTCTAACAGAACTCAATTGATGATATCGAGCGAAGGGTTTTGTTCACCAATAGCCTTCAAAAACGAGTCATGATCGCATCAATCGCTTTAACATGACAGCTCATGTCTGATGAATGCGGTTTGAAGTTTAGAAACTTTTTTCGAAATGTATTCTTAGGTTTGCACAGTATTACTGCAATTTTACCGATTTTAACACTCGTTTTATTTAGTTTGAACATTTTGCCAACGTTTCGAGACTTCAAGGCTCGAAACCTCTTTCCTTGTCAAATAGACCTTAGACTGGAGGAAAAATCTCAAATTCCTTCTCCTTTAAATGGTTAACAGCATTTTGAGAAACTATTAGACATTCTTCTTTTCTTTTTAGACTAATTCAACCTGAACACGATTTTGCCCGGTGTCAAGCCATCCCCGTATAGACGGGCGGTTTTCTTTCGTAGAATGACAGTTAATGGCATTTCGAAAAACTACTTGCTAATTTAATGTAGATTATTCATGTCATTGACAGTTTTCTTTTATCTCTAATAGTTTCAAAATAAAACTGAAAAATCCGCAGGTCGGGACACGTGTTGGGTTAAAAAGGGGGGAAGGGCGGGATGGAGGAGATAAAAGAAAACTGTCAATGACATGAATAATCTAGGTACATTAAATTAGCAAGTAGTTTCTCGAAATGCCATTAAGGCGCTGGGCATAGTGAATTAGCCCGCGCGCAAAGAAAAAGGCACAAAATCGATTCCCTTATCAAATACTCTAAAAAAAAACGAAAATGTTCACATATCAGACCCTAGAATTAGGTGAGACCTATCTAACACAGCCAGTTTCATGTTGATATCCATAACTATAAGCCAGAAATAAATAATTTACTAACATAAATTAAGTCTCATTAAATGCTAACAAACTGTATGGATTCTTTCTGAAATAAATATATTGAATTGAATTGAATTGAATAACAGATTGCAAGATATTTTCCTTTAAAAAAAGTGCGCCGCCTATTTTTTTTCAAGCAAAATATCTTCAAAACAATTATGAATGTCAACACGAAACTGGCTGTTTTAGATAGGTCTCCCCTTATTCTAGGGTTTGATATGTGAACATTTTCAATTTATTTAGTGTATCTGATACAGGAATCGATTTTGTGCATTTTTGTTTGCGCTCGGGCGATTCACTATGCCCAGCGCCTTAACTGTCATTGTATGAAAGAAAACCGCCCGTCTATACGGGTATAATGTCATCTTGCTTGTCATTTGCAGTCGGTCACGTGTAGAAGCGAAACAGCCGTGCAAGGGCAATTACGTTATATCATCGTCGATAAAAGTGCACTCAGGCATTACCGCCCGGAGAGCTTGAGCTGCCTATAAAGCTAATGTGGTCGTATAAACATTCCCAATGCAATGGAATAGCACTCACAGCCTGGACACAGCCAACTTAATAACTAGTGGTTCGCCCCGAACTATGAACTCGCGACCCCTTATCTCAGCAACCCCGCGACCGATTTGGCTCATGTTCGAATTTTAAAATTATTATTGTCTCATTAACCTGCCTACCAAATTTCATGACGATCCGACTAAATTTACTCAAGTTATCGTCGAACAAACATTCATACATACCGACATACCCACATACAATACATACATACAAACGCCGCGCCGGATTGTTCCAGTAGACTCAGAGAACTTCGCTCGCTCGTTCAATAACAGGCCGCTGCAACGAAGCCGAAACTTCGGGATACCCAAAAAAATAAACCACAAAAAAGCAACCGCAAATCGACCATGTTCGAATAATAGTTGTATGAATAATAGAGGAAATTAATCTCGCACTCCTACTTCCTTCTTTTCCTTGGGCAAAGTCTATCGAGCTCAAACAGATCGATAGACCGCTGTCTATCCCTCTCTGGCTAGATCAACACCAACAAAGAGAGAGAGAGAGAGAGAGAGAGAGAGAGAGAGAGAGAGAAGTGTATAGCGACAAACGAGTTAGAATCGGCTAGAATGACTAGTTGACATTGTGACAAATCAGTGGTCGCGTCATCCGGCCACAAGATAAAATATTTCGAGATTACAGATCCTACTATATCCTACTAATATCCTACTTCCTACTAATATTATATTTGCGAAAGTTTGTAAGTGTGGATGGATGGATGTTTGTTTCTCTTTCACGCTGAAACGGCTGAACGGATTTGGATGAAATTTGGAATAGTCATCAGATATCATCATTTGATAGCTTAGACATCAGAATAACACATAGGTTACATATTATCACGCTTTAACACTTAGAAGCAAAATAAAGCATATATTCTTTTTCTGTAGTCCACGCGGACGAAGTCGCGGGCAAAAGCTAGTTCATAATAAATTCCGATTCAGAGTTCCCTTTAGGTGTTGTTAGCTTTACAATTCGCGGCGCGGTGTTTTTTCGAATGGAAATAATGTTTTTCAGAGGTAGAAAGAATTAACCGCGTTTGTAATTCGCGTCGTCGGCTTTTTTAATTCATCGCGATAACGGAGTAAGTCGGTTGTGGCGGCGCGCCGCCCGCCCGCCCAACCCAACGCGACTTTCGCAATTTTTTACGCTGGACACGATATGAGAGCATTTTTAAAAGCACTACACTTAGTGCAGAATTAATTTACTCTCAGTAACATTTCAACTTATATCTTTAAGCAAATGCTTGACTTTAAGGCGACCACACATGCATGTCGCTTGCATGAGAAATTTTGAACTGGGCTTAGGACATGTATTCATTTAATAGTAATTTCTATGGTAGTTTGGTGTTTACAAGCTGCTGGCATGCCAGTTTCATAATTTCTGTGCAGACTACAGAATATTGTGTATTTTCGCCTTCAAGTTAAAACAAAATGCAATGCCGGGCGGGCGCCGTCTCTGGATGTATACGACAAAGGGCTGCGAGTAGCGTGAGCGAAAACATTTTGGCTATTAATCTGTGAATACGGAGGCTGTGTGCGTGCGACTGGGGCGCGGGCGACGTCGGCACATTTATTTTATGTGCCGGCAATGTTACATACGCTATAAAAGTCGTTAGAGCGACGTAACGTCTCGACCGGCGTCTTGCGCGCAGTAATTATACCTAGATAATGCGGCGCCGACTGCGCCCTTACTACCTTTATCGCTCAGCGCCCTAAAACCATACCGCCCGACCGTTTGCCCGACGTCCACTCTTTCTTAAGGTCAACTTGTTCCTATCAATCTTTCCAACACACTGTTTACCCGAACGGCCCCGGCTAAAAATAAACCACTCGCCGCGCGCCACATAATCCCGTTAAACCCGGCAACGCGAGATAAACTGATTTGTAGTTATAGTTTTACCAAGTCCCGGTTGCGTAGTAAACTCACGTCACTGTTTCAGCAGTTCCATTACATACTCGGTAGCAAGTTCAGCACGAATTTAGTGCAATACCTCCTCAGGAATGCATAGTGATATGCAAATGTGCGGAAGTTAAATGTGTAGCGACATATCTTGTAACAGTTTGAACATCGGTATGCTGTAATAATGCGGATTCGAATGCGCGGCGGCGGGCGGCGCGGCGCGGCGTGGGGCGACGTGGTGCGGCGGCAGACGGCAGGGTCGGACGCAGATGGAGATTTATCACGCCCCCAGGAGCTCGGCCGAGGCTACAAGTTCGCGCATTAAACGAGTCCGGGACATTAGCCTCCTGCAAGATGCCGCCCGAGATCATAATTAAGTGCCGCCCAATTTATCGGCCCGACCCGCGCCCGAAAACTCTCCTAAACTTAGCTTATCGTACGTACTAAAGGCTCTTTATTTTGTAGTTAGTCCGCTACGCTGTTGTCGCCTTTTATCTTCGTCCCTAACATTATTTAGTTAAGATTGACTGAGCTTTATGATTTAATAAAAACGCCTTCGCCTTAATTCCCTTTTTGGCAGGTGACAAGTTCTGTCATTTAGGTAATTGAGTTTACTCGGGAGTTGTGTCCGCTAAATGTTGATGCATTTTAATTACAAGGCTCGCGTTGATTGGTTAAATAAAGTAGGTTTGGTATGCCAGGCAGAGGACTTTCGGACGCCGGAAGCGTTCTGACAAGATGTCAGCTGTTTGAATCGGCATTCGGTTGCACAATTTCTGCGGCGTTGTAAATGTGTGAAATACCGCTAGCGAGACTTAATAAACCGTTGACAACCCTGGCATTTTGAAATTAATTAAGTACAAGAGCCACCGCTGTCGTTATTATGTGTTGACAAAAAAATGTCCCGAGAAATGTCAGCCGCAGTCACTAGGTGGAAACTGTTTTATGCACCCTCCTTTCAGCAGGAGCTTATTTCGGTACATTACTCAAGTATAAGCTTGATTAAAGCGGCGAATTTGTTTACCTTTTTTAAGGGCATGCCTCCCATCAATCGGTGTATAACTTTAGATTGCATTAAAAAAATACTAACCATATTTGATAAACTGGACTTTTAGAATCTTTCGGATGCTGAACTAGACTATATCCTGTTCTAGATAGATAATTAGGCTCTTATTCTAGCAATGATTTACCCTGTATCAGTATCTTCAGACATCTATTTCTTTTATAAATATCCCGAGGTTAGTTTTTCTGGTTTTGTATGTCATGCACGACATCACACTTTGAAGTTTTGGCAAGAAATGTGCAACATTGAAAATATAATATATTCGAACCGGAAAAAACCTGCGAGCCGATTACTTTCCAGCATTGACTAACTTGACTTACATCCTGTTATCCCTCAGGACATAGGGCTCGAAGAAGTTTTCTCCACTTGGACGATCTTGCCAGCATTCATGACGGATAAAAATAGGCGAGTCGCCTACCCTTAAGAAAGTAAAAGCAGGTGAATCGCAAACAGTTTTTCGTGAATGCAAAATGTTCCTTTGCACAGGTAGAGAAAACAAACAAGCTAACCGAATGATTTGCCCATTTGCATCTAAACGGATTAGCACAATTCCTGGCTTAGCTTGCAGGCGCGGTCAGGCGGGCGGTCGGACAAACGGACAGCTTTACCGGCGCGGTATCTTACCTGTCAGTGAGAAATGCCTCGGCATCTTCTCGGGAGACTAATTACTTACCTACCGGGCTAAACTAGTTAGTAGGCGATCTAGCCACCGAAATAGCTCTCCCGACCCACTCGTGAAAGCGTTTCGTACGTGTTAACCGTTCACTGACCTAATGCTTTTTCCTTCCTCGCTCCCTCGCTCACGTTAGTAAAACGGGCAATTTACGCGAGCCTATAAGTAACAATATTCATTAAGGCTGTTACAAAGTGGCGCGCGGGTTCTTAAAACGAATGGCCCTCAAGCTTGCAGCGTTCATAAAGGCCAAACGAGCGGCCGAGGCGCCGAGCGCAATTTAATGAAACACCTGGAGAGACCTGGCCCGCTTCCGCTGCATTAATCCCTCACCCCACCGCCACCGCCGCCGCCTGCCGCGCCACGTTACACGGACCTCCGACAGACACTCCTAAAAACATCTCGGGTCGACACACGCAGACAAAATTTAAAGTGCAACTCTACATACTCTCTCAAACAAAGGACGCCCAGGGATATAAAGTCAGACAAGCTCCTCAAAATCATATGGGAGCGTACTCCGGTCCAGCAATAACGGTGGCAGGTTGTCTGCGCTTAAAACTGGCCAACTAATATTAAAGCCGGGATAAACAACGGCTGACCGGCTCCCGACGAAAGTGGCGGCTGCGACGGTAAAAGTGGGCGAGTAAACTCTGCACAAGAGTGCATATTTTAACGCTAAGCTACGGCACCGCGGCGCAAACTTGTTGCCAACTTCGCCGCAGTGAATAATTGTTACTTTCAGACTTCTTTCTTGAAGAATACTCGTAGATTGCTAGTTTTAATATTTAGACTGTTTTCATGCTTTTGTGTGCGGCTCTAGCGTAGGCCTGTGCATACATGACACGGAGCCCGGAGCGGATTTAAAAAATGGCACGGTTTTTATTTGATTTTGATTGCGTTGAATGAGAGCATTGTTGGACAGAGTGGCGGCACTCGGTGACGGGTCGCGGGGACTCGGGGAGGCGTGTTGCCAGTTACGTCAGCGGCACGCACCCGCCCAGCTGAGCTGAAAAAAAGTCCGCCGGAGCGAGCCGTAAACAAGCGCCCCACCCGCGTGACGCCTCATTAGCCACTCCCCACACCTCTATAAATCATTTTAAATTCAAATTCTACTTACTTTCAGAATTGACTTTGCTCACCTTACCTACCTCACCTAATTCTTTTTCCAAGCCACAAAATTTTGCAAATTGGATTTCGTCTTTCCCGCTTCCGAGTGGCGAAAAAAATTATTTGCGGCATCCGGGTGCGGGTCCCGCGGCGTGATCGCGTTACCAGCCTATTGACGGAGTAGAGCTGCGGATGATCAACTCTATCGGGACTACTCACTTGTCTGTGCATCTTTGTTTACACTTGCCTTTTTCGGCAATTCGCTTTTGGTCGTCCGTCGAGCAAGCATGGAGCGTTCCACACTTCGCCTCGGTTGTCGGTTCTTCGGCAGATTTTACCAGTGCTCACAATAATTTCAGTTTGCATACGGCAAACCGCTTCCATGTATAATCTGTTTTGATTCGCAAGTGGCAAATGAGCGGACGCGAGTGGCCAGGTACGTCACGGCTCCTGCGCTCCAGTGCAGCACTTGGCACGCATCACCGTGCCGATGCTATTTTCAACTGCCCTCTTTAACTTCCAAAATATTTTTGGCAGCCACTTTCCTCCGTACGAGTGTACTCTACAAGTTAGCCTGTCATTCATCGGCTCGTTAGACGACAGTTCCTTTGGTCGCTTTGTCGGCCGGCATTTGTTCGGCGGCCAATAGTGAATTAATAGCTATGATAAGAACGGCGCGCGCGCACGGCTCGCTGCGCTTGGCTGCGGCATGTCGCCGCTCCATCAATCGTGATCGAGCGATTGTCGATTTGTCGATTAGCGTGCGCGCGCTTGACCTGCCCTCGCGCGCTGGCACGCGTGCTCTGGCGCGGCTTCTAATCGCATTGCATGCATAGTACAAACGCCGGTGAGCTTGTAATTAGTAGAGCAGTTGAAGAAGCTTTTTAATAACAATGTTCTTTTCGCCGTTGGTCGGGCTGAATGCCGCGGAGGAAGAGGTTGCAATTAGCGCGCGCTCTCGAGGCTCGGGGCGGGCGGGGGCCAGGGCGGGCGGCGGGCTGTAACAAGCGGCCACGTGCCGTCGAGAGCGCTCGCTTCACACGTCGCAGCCCCGCAGAGTGCACTCGCCAGTCTCGTATCGTAACGAGACAAACCGCTCAGTTCATTGATGTCGTTTTTGCTATAATCGGAACGTGCCAGAACGTGGGAAGTTTCACTGGAGGTACTTCAAACTTAACCGCCTATAAACCCTTTCATTTGGCCCGCCATAATAACGCCCCAGATATTATGTATTCTCGATGTATTTGTATAGGGCGAGTTCTTTGAGCCAGTCGTTATCCCCAGGAAGGAAATCGGGAAGAAACTTGACTCGCCGCTAACCCTTCATTGTATTGCAAGTGCGCATTGTTGTGTCATAAAGGCGGGCAAGCGCGGCCGCGGCGTGGCTCCTCCACTATCACAAAAATGTTATTAGTTTCGGCCGGTTATTGCCCGCCCGCTCGACCCTCCCCATAACCTCTTTCCGAACAAATAGGCCATATTGAAAGACCCTTCTGTAGCTTTGTTTTAATCCTCCAGGCTTTGTCTCGTAATACTCCAGTCTTTGTCACTTGCGAATCTATCGTCGTCGCAATGTTTTGAATAAAGTAACCACCCCAGATTGATTGTGGGAACCAAGACTACGGGCCATTTGTACAAATTCCGAAACGCAAAATACATCACATGCTTTGGCAGGTCCTATTGTTCACGCGTAGAAACAAAAACAGATCGGCACAATGCTGTAGGCGCCTAGCAAAAAACAAAACACATCGGTGCAATAGTGAATGTGCCGGTACTGCCGGTGATCGAAGAGCAATTAACGTGCGTTAATGTGTGCGGGGAGCGGGGCCGGCGCGGGCCATCCGTCTCTGGCGACGCGACCATTTGTATCGGCGCGCGGCATCCGTCACCGTAATCGTACCCACACACCTGCAGCACTGTCCGCTCCTCCGCCCTCCGCCATCCACCCGCCCTCCGCTGATTGCAGCAAAAAACACTCCCAAAACAACGCGGCCTACAGCCACTCCATCTCAATTCCCAAAACCGACGTCCGACAAACTTTAGGAGCTCAACAATCCTGTCCTAGCTAATAAGGCTACTTTGATAGACACGACAAAGTTATCATAGTTACGATGAAAACGTGATCACCCATTCAAGTTTCACAAACGGGTTGCTCGGAATCGAAACTCGGTTAAAGTAGACGGCGCGGAGTAACAGGAAGTAATAACTTTATCCCGAGCTTAACTGTGCGAGGACCGTCCAACTAACATTATGCCTGCCAGTAACAAGTTAATCTAAATGCAGCTAACTGCTTCGGCGCCGCCTAGCGCGCCCGACGCCCGCACGCATCGGCAAAGTTTAATAACTGAGAAAATTTGGAACATGCCTGCATCTGAACCCGCCCTCCGGCGAAGATGCACGCCTCACTGTTTGCTCTCGGGTTAATTGTGTCCATTAGATACTATAGTACACCTCCAACTTAACCATCTGCCTGCCTTAGAACCAACGGCCCCAATATGCAGATAGCTATAATTTCGTTTCGCAGACATTATCAGTACGGGGAGTTTCCGAAGTGTTGAATATTCAGAGGGCGTTTGTTTGTATTTTCTTTGCGAAGTGCGATAAGGGCTTTTCCGTTTTTTCTCTTGAATAAAATATGGCGCGAGAGGCTCAGGACGATGGCGATAAAACGTCCGCGAAGCTCTTCCCGTCACGTAGTGCGACAGTTAATTACGCGGATGTAAATAAATCATCGCAGCGGGCGCGGCGGTGGAAGGAGGCTTCGATTCCGAAAGGCAATTATCTCGCGCCTCATTGACGCCGAAAGTGAGCAGGGCGTAGCCTCCGCTCTAATACTCGCCTGACGTTGCCTGATGTGGTTATAAGGAAAAATCCTGAAGGCTCTCGGCGGCTACGTGCCTGGCACACAGTAATTGTGATGCATGGAGGGATTTCCGCACATCGCGCAATCGAGCCGACCCGCGGCCGCCCGCCCGCCGCGCCGCTCTACTTCACATTATTACTTATCGGAATGGTATCGAATAAGGTCCTCCATTTTCGTCTATTCTCCACGCCGCCAAGTGTCGCTTACCTAGGGCGCACGACTCTTATCTCGCCTACCTCACACATTGTGTCCCGAAAAATAGCGAAGTAATATCGAAAATGCCCAAATCGTAGCGCGGTTTTATCGGGAACATTTCTCATTCTCAGCAACGTAGCGCAGATATCTCACGTGTTTCCCCATCTCGATTTCAGGGTCGGTGTAACCGGGAGAAGCCGCCGTGCAAGTACTTCCACCCGCCGCAGCACCTCAAGGACCAGCTGTTGATCAACGGCCGGAACCACTTGGCGCTGAAGAACGCGCTGATGCAGCAGATGGGCCTCACGCCTGGCCAGGTGCTCCCCGGCCAGGTGCCAGCTGTGGTAAGACCCGCATTTTGACACCTAACGCCACGCACTCACCTCGCTTGCGGTCCGTCCGCAGCACCAATCTGTCAGTCTATTTTGAAGACTCGCCAACAGTGTAACGTAGCGGGACAGTTGGCGTATTTAGCGTCAATATTTGTATGAGATTTGACATAAATTACTCAAGCATAACCTGTCCCGAAACAACCGCTGGCCAGCCATTTAAATAGACCCAACTGGGCTGTCATGCTGAAAATAGAACTTGAATATTTTAAAAGAAAAATATTTTGCTCAGAATACGTCTGTCACTGCCAGTGACAAAGAGTTGACACACAATTCGTCGACAACACATCAAATGTCGAAAACTACCGGCGAAGTTGAATTTCAGCATGACGGCCCTGCACGTATAGTAACAGCTTTCGGTGGTTTAGCTAACACGGCCACTCCCCTGTGTAGAGACAATACACACTGTTAGCGATTAGTTCTCTTGAAACTGTATCTCGTAATGGACTGAGAGCGCATTGCAAAAGGCTTACTAATGCCACGATGGATGATGCCCAAAACATGTTTAAAAGTTAAAGGTTTACCTCGCCCTCGTACGCGAAAAGGTAGAGCCTCTTCTTTGATTATTTTCTGAACAACTTCCTGATTCTTCCTGAATAAAGAAAGAAGAAAATTCAATAAATAAAATAAACGAAGGTAAGGTTTTCGTACACGTTTTTGTTTATTATACCTACCTTCTATGGGAAACTACGCCAAAGTAAACGTCCGACCTCCTAGGGTTTCACAAAGTCCTATAATTTATTTTCGATATTCCCTACGGGAAGGGGCTCACCTGAAATAGGTGTCATCTTGTAAAGACACGACGCAAGGCTTTCTACAGTTCGCTCTGAGTCCAAAAAGCTTCAGTGTGCTATCCAGTGAGCTAAACGGTTGAAGGTAGCCGACTTTCCTCCTACGCTCGGTATGTGAACTATTTCCCTCGGTAATTAACGTCATTTCCATCTAAGAGTTGTTGAGAGTTCTGGCGAAGTTGCAGCATAATTGTAATTTACTTTTCTTCAAGAGCACCATTCTGCACCATACTAGATTTTAACGAGGCCAATTTAAAGTTTGGACCTCACGTCAGTTATAAATATGGAATGAAACTGAAAACATCACCCGCCCATTTGATATTGCGAGGAAAATTCACTGTTGAACTTTACTCTATTAATAACAGTTGCCCTTATGATACTTCGCTTGAGCATGTTTGTTGTCCAAGTAATTTTGACGTAATTAAGCATGATTCATTTCCGGTAATAACTCACTCTGGTTCTAAGCGGTTTAATCACTGGTTCTTATACTCCTGCGGGCTTGGTGCCTCGGTGTCGGGCGTTGAACGGTGTGCTACATCGTTTATGTTATGAGAATCTCGTAGACTAACCCCTCCATGAGCGACCTCCGCGGATCCACCACATCAGCCCTGATAAGTCCTTTTTTCGGGAATGTAGTGGCTTTAGCGACCGTCCGGCTTGCCGTTCGTCGGGCCGCAGCGCTGCGAGCGACCGGAGCGGTTGGCCGGCAGCCGCATCGCAGTGCGAATAGATAATAAATACGGTTTACATACAATTTTGGACTTCCGGTTAGCCTAATAACCTAACCGGATAGTGCGCACTTAGCCTAACTCCAATTGTCGTTTCTTTACTCGCAAAGTTTAACCTAAACTTAGACCTTTGCATCTACGTAATGGGATGATTTATACACCGTCTAGTGGCACCTTCACACACACGAGATGGGTGAAGTGACCACTCGGACGCTGCAGTGCCTGGGACATTGTTTTAGACGGAGTAGGTTTGCCCAGAACCTATGTACCATCCTGTCAGCTTAATTGGCATAGCCCACAAGAAAGACAAGGTTTTAAGCAAACATAAATAATTCCAACTACTTACATAGTTCCAAGTAATAATAATTTTCTCATCATATTTGACAGTTATTTGTTTTTCTTACCATCCATTGATGTGTGGATTCCACGGAGATCTCTAATGGTGAAGTAGCAGTGTCCAGTCCAAGCTGGTAGCTAGTCGGTAATCGCTGACGCCTGGTCACCAAGGCTTCAGCCACGAAATACGAATACACAGAATGTATTGCTTACAAGTCAAGTACCTATCAGTGAGCATAAAGGCCACTCTTCCTCTAAGCACTTTCACTGCTAATGAAACTTCAAGTTTCACTGCAAACACGCCATGGAAACTATCTAAAAGGCGAGCGACGGCTATAGTAGAGCGTTCTATGCAAAAACGCGCTACGCAGGTTTCCAGCAATGAAAGTGCGAGTTCGGTCGAGACAGACGTTCTGTGTGTCCGTAAGCTCGTGTCCCCGCGGAGTGGTCCGCACGATGAGTAGCGTGTTGTGTGGTTTGTGTCGAGGTGGGCGGCGGCGTGGGCGGCGCGGGAGTCAGCCACCTCACCGCGCTCGACCCGATCAGCCTAGCGCTGCTAGCCCCGCAGGTAACGCTGCCCGGCCCGCTCCCGCTCCTCACCCGATCCCAAACCCTCGTCCTGGCCCGGTGGGTAACCCTGCTTCCTTAACACTACTAGCCTACTAACCGCTCGCATGCTTTTCGCTACTAGACTGTGTGCTGAACGACCCAGCTTCCTCGCCCGCGTAGATAGAAATGAGATGAGCCTTGGCCGTTCAGAACACACCACTCTTACTCCACACATTTGTTTCTCCAGCTTCTTGTACTCGATCGCTACACCATTCGACACACATTGCAACTGCCTAGTTATTAGCGCTTTTGTCCTATAGCGAAGCCGCGAGAGCGTTTGTGATGTCATCCAACATCTTCATAACTCGGCAAGAGATTTCAACTTTTGTTTTGCTTTAGGCGACGTCGCCGTACCTGTCGGGCGTGCCCGGCGTGGGGTCGACGTACGCGCAGTACTACGGGCCACAACTGGTGCCCGCCATGTTGGGCCACGACCCCAGTGGGGCCGCCGCCTCGCCCCTCGGGGTCATGCAGCAACCCGTGCTGCAGCAGAAACTGCCGCGCACCGACCGTCTCGAGGTAAGCATCACCTGGAGGCTGCAGGATACTAGCCCCGTGTAGATGTGTTCCCCCTCTAACATCGTGAGCTGACAGGCCTGAGTATTCACTTATTCGTGAAAGACAGATAAAACATCTGGCGAAGTCGGTAACAATATCAACGCAGTGCTGAGAAACTATCCAGTCCATGAATCGTACTAAGGAAACCTACGGGAATTTCCCTATGTGTCTTCCCTCATGGCAACCACAAGCAATAGAGTGCTCAATGTTCTTTGTTTAGCAGGCGAATGCTCAGGTCTGTAAAGCGGCCATTTTCACGAGGCCTTTCTTTTACCTTTCCTAGGACTAGCAATGGCGATCAGTGGATCTCTTCCATTTTTAATTCTATATTTTCTGTTCCTGCTCGCTTATTTGACTGTCCTAGGAAATACCAAAAAGAGGCACCTCGTAAATGACCCTCAACTCTCTGTCCAAATAACACAGTATCCGAAAGGCCCCTAGTAGCGCTTCCCGTTGGTGTCACTTCCACAGGGCACTGGTTATTGAAAGCTAGAATTCGAATAATGGATTTTGAGCTACAATTTATGTGTGGCACATAAAATACCACTTTCCCACCACTAGATGGCTTTAAGGTGGTATCTCTGACAGCCCGAAATTTTGCTTTGTCTGTTGAGTTGTGGACGTGGACCACTATCCTCTCTTGCAACTCTTGCAAATAGTTTGGTAATATCCACAAAGAGCAGCGCCATCTAGTGGCATTATAGTTCCAAACTCCCAACCATCTCTTGCTAGTTGGACGGTTCGTCGGTTCCCTGTGTAAGTGTTGCCAGTGGAGCCTGAGCCCGTACGTCCCGTGTGAGTGTGCGTATGTTTGTGTGTGTAGCGCGCACCGACGTCTCTGAGGGAAAGGGATATAAGTTCCACCCGATTCCGATGGGTGATCCCATGTAGTCTCAGACGAATCTCAGTTGGGTACTTATTGAAAATTTTATTGGCAATGAATATCCAATGACATTCTAATACAAATAGACAACTCATAGGCGCTCGAAAAAGGTAACTGCAATATTGTGCTTAAATTCAGTGTAAGCACAATATTTTCATTAGACGTTTGATGACTACGCAGCTGTCAACATGCCAAAATGTGGTACAAAAAAGTGCCGAAATAACACCTTGACGATGCGAAATAAAGATGGTGTGACCTACCATCGGTTAATTAATATTATTTACATATGATAACAGAAGAAAAGGTACAAATATTAAGAGGAAACTATTAAATTTTCAATAAAAACCATTGATTGTAAACAAATGTTCCTGTTTCTTTCTCTCCCGCGGGTCAGAAAGAGATAGACAAAATGATGCTTCAAGAACAAAGTCAGAAAAGAAAACAATGGAGACTCCTTTTGTAAAGTAAAAATTCTAAGGACTAAAATTTTTCGCACAGTTCTTGCTCTATCCTTAGTCACTTTTTGTTTTTTCTAAAGCACTAACCCGTGCTAGGGAATAATTTAAACATTTATAAGTCCTGTCCCGAGTGAATTTTTTCAACCTATCCTTAGTCAGTTGAAAAGGGGCAGGCATTTTCACTAACATGACAGTTCGACCTGCCAGTTTACTGAGTTAGATGATGGGATAGGCTTTAGTTAAAATAATATAAAAAACTACCAGGGGCTTAAGTCTGTAACACAATGGCGTGTCGATGGCGTCCCAGTATAAGTAGAAAGAAAAAACAGGGGTTTCCTCGTTTTTCTCCTACAACCAGCGAACTAATCCTCTAGAATTAGAATCAGAATAATATTTCCTGTACTTGCAACAAAAAAAAAGGACCGACAAAGCATGAATAAATCGTAATTGTTGCTGTCAACTGGGAGCCCTTTTTGCCACCGTTGCGTTACAGACTCAGGCCCCAGGCCCCGCCACACTGATACACAAATACTTCATCCTCTTTATTCGGCAGAAGACCAAAGTCGAAGATATCTGGCTAGGCGGGAGTACCAACGGTGGACTAGGGCGTCACGGAATGGTGGCCTAGAATGGGTCGAGGGTCGGTGTGTAGACCGAAAGCTCGATGACATTGTCAAAACAGCGGGAGGACAATGGACGAGATTGACATTAGACCGAGGGGGTTGGCGTGAAAAGGAAGAGGCCTATGCCCAGCAGTGGGCTTTATTTATGGGCTGGATAAATAAGTAGATTTGTATCACCTGGTTTTTTAAACTTCGCTGTTATTATTTTCCTAGAAGCTATCGAGCTATTCGAAAAGTCGTAGAACAATATTTGTTGAAAATCACATTTAGGGGTTGATATGTTTCAGGAAAAAAGCTATTTACAAATTATACTTACCTGCCTATTTTTCATAAACTGTTTAAAATAATATCCGCAACATGGCACAGATTTTTTTTCCCCACTACAAAAAACTAAAATAGGCTATTGCTACTCCACTGCTATCTTTATTCCAATAAACTTCAAAAATCAACTTACGTAGCTTCAAACTGCGTGATT
>OX439383.1:5797175-6116193 GCA_949319315.1 Zelleria hepariella | reverse complement strand
CCTCCCTTCGGGCGCACTGTTTTCTTTATTTATTTGAGGCGCTTTCTGTTCCATGCCACCCGGCCGCCTATTGCAATGCAATAATGTTTCGCTTTATGTGTGCGCGCGGCGCAGGCTGCGGCCCTGGTACCGCGCTCCCCGCGCACCCCGCGCTCCCCGCGCACCCCGCGCTACCGCCCGCTCCGCTCAATGCTCCCTACGTGGTGTATACGGACGAGCGCGGACAGGTAACGAGTGTGCGAACAGACAAACAAACGAGCACTCGCCTGCTCGCCGACTAATGGAACCAGCCGGGTCTTCTAACGCCGCAATTCGGAACCCAAAGTTTTTTGTTCGAAAGTCCGTTATTAGCTTATTCAAAACTTTTGGCTATTGTAAGAAACTAATTTCAATATTTTTTATTTTGGTTCAGTAGTTTGTATTTTAAAACGTTTCAAAGATACAGTTTTATGACGTCACGCGACGGTCTGCATACTGTTGGCGGTCATAGGAACAAAACATTTTAGCGCATAAAAACAAAACTACTGGACCAAAATAAAAAATATTTAAATTAGTTTCTTAATATTGTCTAAAGATAAGATTAAGCCAATAACGGACTTTCGAACAAAAAACTTTGGGTTCCGAATTAAGCTCAGCTCGCACACCGTTCAAGTGTTCGAAAGGTGATAAATACACCCTTTACAGCGGTTGCATTCGTCAAATTTCAGACATCTTCCTCGCGAGAGCGCTGAGCGTAAAGGCGGCATTCAAGCGTCTTGCAAGTGATTGACAAACGACACGCACAATTCGTAGTTAAAGCTAAAGTCCGAGTCAATCGCTTCTAACCTGCGATCGGGCCAGGCTGTGTCTCTTACGCGCGAGCCAGTAAGTCCGCTAGCCACCACTGAAGCGTTCTTTTCGAGCACGTGTTTGTGCAGGGCCCCCTCACCGCTCGCTATCACACGTAGCGCCGCTACAATAACTCTTAACGCCACAAATGAGCTTCCTCGACACCCGCTTTTACATTATAATTTGAGCTCTGTTTGGTACCTACCGTCCTGTAGCCTGCATCGCAAGACACCAGGCAAAGGGACTCCATCGCCCGTGTAACATAGAAGCTTGAACATAACGCTCTTGGTTTAAGGTTTTAGAATATTATGACGCTGCTTTGTCGCATTGGTATCGTAACGTCTTTCCAGTGCCAAGATACTGAGGTAGAGTTTTTATGAAACTATGTTCCATTGCAATATTTTTTGTAATGAAAACAGTTGCATTCTGTTTGCCTGACTGTGCAAGCAAGTAACTTCATCAGAGGTTCACGCAGTATCCTCTCACATGTGACATGGTGCGACTTCAAGTTACGACTGAAAGAAAATGCAAAAGTTCTTGTTACAAAAATAATAGGAATTAGTTTCATAATTATTCTTCTAGCTGGCAGCTTGGCGCTGGGAATACGAGACGCTGCTGAAGCGTTGCAGCTTCGTAATGCACTACAACCCCTTTTTAGATCCGTACAGTTTTGTTTTACTAATCTTAAAGTTCAGTTTGGCTTGCTTCATCTAAGCGTAGAGCATTTTTATTTCTTTTCAGTTAGTTTAAAATTCACGTTCCCCTCTAAACGCTTTCACTGTGGAAGGAAACTGACAGCGATCGATAGAAATGCGGTTTCAAGGTGCGCTTGGAGAAGAGCTTGCGTCAGTTAGAGCCTCGCCCAGGTTGACGTTTTGTCCTACCTAACCACTCCTCCATAGACTGTTTAATACAAAATGCGGGCTAACATGCATTACTGTAGGTGATGTATTTATCGTGCTTGTTACCTATTGTGTTACGTTACAAAGGAAAGCCGCTGCCTCGGTCAAAAAGAAACAAAAAAGAAGTACAGCTAACTATTAGCGATAAGATGATGAAACTGTTGGCACTCGCTTACTCGACCATCACGATTGTGCCCCAGTGTCATACCCATCATTTTAGTCCTTGTGCTATGTACTATGTATAAACTATTTTTTGTAATCAACAGTTGGTGCTACAACTTTCGTTAATGGTTTTTTAGTTCTGTATAGTGAGACATTCTTGCTTTCGAATGTGGAAGAAGTCACTCTTCAAGTATTGCATTGCTTACACCCGGTAAGATACAATCAGCTTACTTTAACGTCCTCAGTAATAAGTTATTTCCTGTGTCTGTCGCCTCTACTGAAACACGCTTCGACTCGCCACGAACACTCTTGCATGAGTATTTACTTACTTTTACTAATTCCAGCTTCTAACTCGAGAAACTTAACTCGCGCCTGTTTCAGTAAAGGTGGCTTAATTTTAAAATCTCTTCCAGTGTACATTATGCCAAAAAGTCGACGTTTTTCTTTAAAATTTTTCTTTCAATCACTTTTTGCATTTCAATCAGAATAATGTCCGTATCATGGTCTACTTCTTGGCACTACATTATTGAGTTTCCCTCCCGCCAGTATCAACTATCAACTGCCTTTCGAAGGGGGTTATTATTATTTATCTTTTAAACTTTTAATTTAATCAAACGCTTTCAATAATTAAACACTGTGTGTAGTTGGTAGTTGAAATGACGTTGGTGAAAGATGAACAGTGGAAGCGACAGTCGTTGTTTCAGTGTGCAACAAAGGTCACCAATGACCTGCCTCTAAGTAAAAGCCGGTTGGTCGCGGCGCTGACTGTCGGTTTGACTGTTCCTTAATAATGCTTCCGAGCTTTGCCGTTGCGGCTTAAATCCCCGCTTCAGACTCGTTGAACCTCTCTCTCTGATGCTTATTTCGAGTGTTCACGTAGACTTAAACATATACTTGGTTTTATTTTGTTTGTCGTACAGTAACAGCACTCTAATGGTCATTATGTTGCAGTTTGTACTACCACTAACATGTCACGTCCAGAACTGTCATGTAAGCTAAAGGTATAATTTAATTTGTCTATTTACATGTAACAACCATGCTACCTAGCCGAACGCATGAACCTCCTCGCTCTGGCGGAGAACATCCCCGATTGTGTAAAGTGGTCACCGCCGTGCAGACACAAACATGTCGTAACTCCCTCACTGCCTCTTAAAGCTTCTAGCAACAGTTGGTATTTTTGGGAACACTTTGGACGCTACAGAACCTCATAGAGAGCCCTCGCCCTGGTAAAAGTTGTCTAGCATCATGCTTAAGCTTTTTTGTAAATTATAGTCACGCTTAAATAAGATTGGCTGCGCAATAATGATTATACTTCAAGCGTTCTGCATGCCATTTAGATTATTATATTTCATTCCTACTATGTGCATAGTGAGCGTACTTAACACACTCTTGACGGTTATGGAACCCGACGCGTAACAGACTCCGGCTAGTCCCAATCACATGCTCTACTGTCGATCATTGTTCCGAGACTCTATACAATATAAAGGTGACACACTAGTGACCGCGCGATACTGAAAGAATGCTTGGAAGCTCCAATCATATTGTGCAACGAATCTTGTAAAGTTCTTGTAATATTGAAGCAGCAACAAGAATTTCTTTTGAGCAATTTCGCCTTCCGTGTGTCCCGTTTCTGTATCTATTAATTTATCACGTAGAGTTTGAAGAACTACACACGCATTTAATAATTTGTAATTGGCCGATTTTCAGTGAGTGTAAACAAAAAGTGTAATCCCGGTTAGGTCGCGTGCTACATACTGTGTGTGATCATATTGTCAACTTTCTTCTTACTCGTATTAATAATGCTCTTTGATATTACAAAAACTACGTTTAGCGATATCTTTCCAGATGGCTGTGCAATGAAATGAGGAACTATTTGTCAGATGTATGAATGGCCAAGAGATGAACTAGATTAGCATTAACAATATTAACCTTGATTTCGCAACCTATTGAACGATGTAACTTATAATTTAAAATTGTATAATAAAATCAATATACAACTTTGCTTTAAACTTTTCCATTCGATAGTTTGTGAAATTATTTTGGTCGTATTACAGAACTGAACCCAAGTGCCGAACTGTGTTCAAAACATTTACCGCTTTATATACGGTATGTAAACCGAAAATAACGCTCGAGTTCATATCTGTAAGACGGACCTTATTATCATAATACCACTTTCATACAGTTGCTCTACATTTTGTCTCTCTACATATAACATGACCGCAACACATCACCAAGCCTGTTTACTTGAGTGGAATGGATTTATACAACTTCTTACGGCGAACAGATGCATTCAAATAAACCAGCAAACATGATACTAAACTAATGGCAAAGTATATTTTTAACAGAGCGTATTTTTTGTATCAAAGAACACATGACAGTGTATTCGTGAAGAAAGTTGTTCGATATTAATTATAACATTAATCTTGTTGCAGATTTGATTTGGATAAAAATGTGGATGCAACTGTGTGTCGGTGTGATTCTCGCAGGAAGCTCTATGTAACATACTTATGTGCTGTTATTGTGTTTACAGTTACTGGACACCCTCCCGGTGTGCCAAGATTTTAATCGGCACGGATGTAATAGACGGACCTGCAGATTTGTTCATATTCGTGAAGGTAAATTGACATTTTTATATTTTATTCTTACTGTATTTCGTTTGAACATTTTAACTCGAAAATCCTAACGACTACGGAGTCCAATTTCATTTAGTAATTTTAGAACATGACAAGTCACAATAATGTGAAAATTTTTCTACTAATATGAACATTTATGAAAGTTATCTGTTTCCCAATGTATTTCTAGGAGTCCCTTAGCGTCACTAGATGAACACACTAACAATATTTTTGCATGATTTCTTATACTTTTCTAATATTTAAGTATGTAGAGAGACATTAGAAACAAAGTAGGTAGAAGTTATTAGAACAATTAGACTTATTTACTACACATATTATTATTACTGTAATAATTGTTGTGTTTAGTTGTAGAACTTTACAAGTTGGTTCCTATGGAACTTTCCCATTCTTTAGTTTAAACTGAAATATACTTGATTGTCCGTCCTTTACATTTCTGGATTATGTTTAGTATCTAGCTATACCTGGAGCATCTAGAGAACCGAGATATTATTTTAACATGTAGTGACAAAACTAATAAATTATAGTAACAGTCATCAAACGTAGATTTAGAAAAGTATTTTTTTGTTATTGGCTATTTGTGGATTTAAAGTAGCAATGCCATATGGGAGGAAATCATCGTGAGGAAACCCGCGGCAGATTGGCTTGTCTGCGTTGGCTCCGCACGTGTTGACCTTCATTTCTGTGAAAATGAGGCTGACTTATCTAAAAAAAGGGTGCTCCATCTAAAACATGTCCCCACTGCAGAATCCAACTCCAACGTCCAATCACTTTACCCATCTGTTGTGAGTGGAGGTGTATAAATCATGTAATATAGATGCAGAGGCCTAAGTTGAAAGTATGATATGAGCATTCTGTAATAGGCTGTAGAGAGATGGCGAGAATTCGTTATTTAGAACACAAGTTCTATCAGTAGCTAAGACAGAAAAAAATACTGAGGGCAAACCCCGCATTCGATGCATACCTACACCATGCTAGCAAAACAAATTATGGTTACATATAAACAAGCGCCTGAACCAAAGTCGCCTCAGATAACGCCCCACCAATATCGGTTCTCTCCGCCCAGGTATAACCCAGATTGTCCAGTGTATAATGCCCTCTCCCCACGTGTTACAGGGTGCGGGCTCCAGGTGGCGGGTTGTCGCGTGGTGGTGTGTCGCGACGCGGCCGCGGGCGCGTGTCGACGCGCCTCCTGTCGCTACTACCACATCCCGGTGCAGCTACCACCGGCGCTGCGCCCCCCTTAACCACACTGCGCGACCCCCCACACTCACTCATGCATCTCGAACACAATCTGTGTACGTAAGTGGCAGGCGTCCGCAAGACTGCAGAGCTGCATGAATGACGTAACTCTTCTCGTGTAGTCTCCTTAATCCTCCCCCCCTCTTTAAATGTACTTGATTGCCCGCGCCCCGCGTTATCCATATCGATCGCGCCTCTAGCACTCTCGGGACAGGCAGCTTCGGCCGGATCGCAGTGCCCTCCCAGCGGAGGTGGTGATATCTTAGTAAATATCGGTTAGTGTATGGCGCGGACGCGGCGGCGTCGTCCGTTCACCGTCACCGCCGTCGCGCCCGCGCATCGAGCGACAGTCTCAGCGAGGAGTGTGTACATAAGTAGCGGGTTATGATATGATATGATTCTCTCAGGCACGGTCATGCGATTGTGATATGAATAGATTCGAGGCGCCGCCGCGCCGGAGCCGTCGAGTTATGTTATCGAGATCGTACCGAGATCATCAAACGTAGTTAGTGAGGTTTCAAATGTTTTATTACTATTACATATTTTGATTTAAGATACGATTTGAGTTCCTGTAATGAACGTTGCGTCCGTCTATGCGGCGACGCACACTTTGTTGTAATGTAAGCGATGTACGTCGGGGCTTCGTCCCCGCGGCGAGCCCCGTGTCTGTAGTTGCATCACCTTGTCCTAATTGTGAGCATTTTTTGTGAGAATTATGTTATTTTTTTTATTAACTATATATTATAATATTATGTTTTTACTAGATAACAAGTTTTACACTAGTGTAGATTTAAGTGAACCTGTAATGAAACACCAATAGAGTATCCGCTTCTGTCCCCGTCACGGTTGCGCCCGCGCCGCCACCCCCCCTCACTCCCCCTTCCTCCCGCACCTCGCCCGTTCACATTAGCATAGATCACAACTCACTCGTAGAGTGGTAGAGATGAAAGAAATTCAAAATACAATGAAAAGTTATCGGACAATATTGAAACGAAGAAGGCATACTTCCAAGCTATTTAAATTCTAGGATAGAATGTCGGCTTTTATTCCTGATAGATTTTGCTAGATAATCATTCTTTTTTACTGAACCGATTCTCGTATTTCGGAGCACAAAACAAATAACCGACGATCGAGTCCAGTTACCTCTCGGTGATATGATAAATAAAGAACAGAATAATGCCCTTACTATATTGTTTTCGACACAAACAGTATTAACGTTTTGATCAAGTTTATTCTCGTCGTATGTATGTAGAGGTGATATGAGATAGAGGCGGGCCGTGCGCGCCGCTGCTGTGTCCCGGTATCGGCAGTGCCCGTGGCGGGGTCACATGCCCCACAGTGCCCGTGGCGGGGTCACATGCCCCACAGTGTAACGGGGCCGGGTCACGAGCCAAGCGGCGCGCACGCTGCCCACGGCCATGGAAGCCAAATGCCTAATATTATTCCTAGTCCATATCCTTTTTGTTGATCAGTCATGCGATTATAATTAGAATATAATAATTTTGATTTATTCCTCCCATTTAGTGGATATTTTGATAATGATATATTAATAATGAAATATTTAAGATACATAATACATATTTGATTCTAAATCCTGATAAAGTGACACTACGTCAGTAACTTAGTCGGAGGGATACTTGTGCCGTGATTATATTTTTAGGTATATATTAAAAAAGATAATTCCTAGCGTCGGAATTAAAGAAGTGATTAATGTGTAAGCGTGTTATGATATATTTATTGTCGTATCGTAAGTGGAATGCCATATCGATAAAAGGTGAATGGTAGGCGGAGTGAAACTCGTTGCGTTCGGTTTTGTTTGTTGTTGGTTTGTTATGTGGTGCGGTGCAGTTGGTGGGTACCTACTTGGTACACGGTACACGACACGGTACTAAGGTACAGAGCGTACCTCTGTGTACAGTTAATTGTGCATGCGACGACGTTCGCTTTTATGGATACGGCACTATATGACTCATAAATATTAAATAAGTTGTCTCTTTATTTTTGTTGGAATTTATCGTTTCCCGATAATTTGTTGCCTTTAATTTTTATAACCAAAATTTTATGATCTGACGCATTTATTGTAAGACAATGGATTACTTTTATTATTAGTGTGATAATGATAATTATGGTATAAAATTGCCGTTATGAAATGATTGAACATCGAAAGTATCCTTCCTGTTTAGAAGGGACTCTTCTGGCCCAATGTTTCTAGTGGATTTTTATATGTTTCTTTTTGTTGTATTTCTAATGTTGCGTGTGTCTTACACATAATATATTTCATTTTGTGATATTTTTAACTATAAAGTACTGTTATTATAAATCCAAATGGAATAATGATGACCTAATTAAAAATATTCAAGAATTTATTTGTAAATCACAAAAAAAAAATGTAAAACTGTAAATATATTGACAAAAAAATGAACTGCAACAATAATTGATTATATCTCTCATAAATTACATTGTAAGTTGTACGAGTACCTTACACGATGGTCTCTTAACTATGCAGAACTGCAATTACTTAAAGGTAAACCGGTCCAGTGAACAAAATATTGATAATATTGTGAACATTTTTTTATTCACGAACAATCACAGAAAGTACATGACATTGTAATGTTATCTATGAAATTACTATGTGATGTGATCTTCGGATCAATTTTGAGTACAGTATAGATAATAAACAACTGAATATGTGAACCTCTGCATTTTAATTTAACAAGCCACCCCTAGGCCCTAGTTTTAAAGGAAAAATTGTTCAATGAATGACCTAAAATATTGGCAAGTAGGTAGTAGGTACGGGAGGCAATGAAAAATATTTTTCGATTGAACTAATTATTTTATTGTATTCTAAAACAGTAAATAATCTTTTACACATACCTAGTAAATAATTAATAAAAAATAATTTAAATCAATCTCACAAACAAAATTATACCTCTCCAAATAATAACGATAACATATTCTACTATAAATACTGAACGATAAAAAAAACTAATGACTAATGATGCTGTAAAAAAATCAGTTAGTAATAAATAACAGTTCAGAAGGAAATGGTACTTATTAATTTGCTATGAAACATAAACAAGTCCAATTTATTGACAAATTTTCCATAACCGTAAATGAAAACTGCCTCCCAGACCTTGACGGCCAAAAATAAATTGCTATTGCGCCGTAATTACGAAAGAGTACAAGATTTACATAACAAAGAGGAGGGTCAACATGAAAATGTAATTGTGTGAGCGCCAAAAAGTGGATTTATTATCCGATACATCGGTACATGGCACAAACTTGGAAAGATAAAAGGCGTCAATTGTAAAATCTATATTAATTTCCCAACTGTATGTACACATGACAGCACGTCGCCCCTTACACGCTTGACGCTGGCACTACTCGGTTACGTTACGGGCGACTTTACAACAAAAGTGTACAGTCTGACGTGCTGCCGAGTGTACGCAATAAACAAAGGACATCGTCATGTTACCGGATGATGTCTAGCCAAAAATTGCTGTCCATATTGGTTATTCTTAACCACTTTAGTCCTTACACTTTTATGCAAGACTAGCTTTTGCCCGCGACTTTGTCCGCGCAGGCTTAGTTTTTTTCCCGATCAGCGATAACGTAGCTTCCCATTAGTAAAAGAATTTTTAAAATCGGATGAGTAGTTTTGGAGATTACCCCCTACAAACCTACATACTTACAAACTTTTTCTTTTTATAATATTAGTGTAGAAAAAAAAAACACTTACAATATTTTTTTTACTCTGAATATGGCGCATCCTATACGAGTTTTCGCACATTTTTACGTATTCGAACAAAAGTGGTTCAGAATCACCAGTTTTTCGACAATTTGCTTTATACTGACGACATTAGGTACTGGTAAGTTCGGCTCTACTTCGAGGATGTCATAACCCTGGATATTTATCGAACGAGCCCTTGCAACATGACTGCGGCTGCCATGCTGCAGCATGTAGCATGGCGGGAAAGCCCAAATATTAAGTTTTTTTTTTTTTTTTAGAATAACGGAGATATTTTTGTTCAGAAAATTTTGACAATTCAATAGTATTCTTTTCATTATTCCAAACAGAAAAACAATAATTAAGCTTATTTGTTTTCCGGTCGACAAACCAGTGGAACTGCCCAAAAAACTACAGGGTGCACTCAACTTGTACTTGTACTAGGTGGCGACAAAAATAAAGCGAAAAAAATATCAGCTGTTTCATACATTTGGCGCAGTACTGAGTCGACCTTTTGTATGGAACAGCTGATATTTTTTTCACCACCTCGTACAAGTTGTTTGTATTGATCAGTAGACAGCCTACTTAAAGTTTCGCTATCGACTTAGAGTGCACCCTGTAGAAGTTTGAGCTAATCTCATAATCAGCTGAATTATTATTGTTTAGAATAATGAAATGAAACGTGACGTGAAACAAAATAGTTAAACAAATATTGCTCATTTTACCTATAAAAAAAAAACCTGTGAAAAGGGTGCATTTCCCGCCACGCTATTTACGCCACGCCACGCCACGGAAGGCGGAATAAAACTGTTTATCATGACATTGTGCTGTTGTACCTTTCACCCCTGCAGAATATCACATGTGGGTAGCGTATTGGAAAACTTGAGTAAGTATTTAATTGGCTCCGCCGGCTCGACACCGTCGCGACGGACCTTTTTGTAGTGCTAGTAATCAGTTAAGTAGGTACCTAGCAGTAGAAAAAAACATAATGACGTGCAGAGTGCAGACTCACTTTTTTAGAGCCTGACCACACAGATCGCGTTTGCATATACATTATTACCTTTTAACATCATGTTCCCTAGCCTAAAGCGCCAATTAGTTTACTAATTATCTATCTAGACTAGATACAATAATAATTACAATGTACTTATGAATGAAAACAGATCTTACATCTTTCGGTAAAGCTAGCTTAAAAATAAATAATATCTATTAAAGTAAAAATACACGTTTGATGCTGATTATAAATTGTCCGAACTATATTTATATCAAATAGTCAAATGCATATCTACGAAACGGCAGTGTTCTTTTCTTGTGCATTTATTTTATTGTACCAACAGCGTACAAGCAAAATCGATGGCTTCGTCAATTTGAACAATTTGTTTTAGACCGTCTTGCACCACTTTCTTAAATGTGGTTTAAAAAGCATTTAACTTCGATTTAAATGGCGACTTAAGTGGCATTTAAGAAGTGGTGCAAGAAGGCCTTAATGTTGCAAAGTTAAAAAGGAATGTTTCGAAATACATTTACTTACCTACAATTAATTCCAAACAAAAATATATTAATTTTATTTTACTCATTTTGACTAGCGACTACTAAGGCATTCCATGAATCATTACATTACCTAATTTAATAATACGATTATACAACTTACATTGGTTTGTTCATTAACTTTTAAAAAGCCTCTTCAATAATAGAAATAAAATTGATTTCATGCTGTTTTGTTCTGTTCAAAACGACAATTAAGTCACAATTGGCATACAAATTGCTCTCCTGCCGACTGCTCGATCTGAACAGCACCTTGCGATCAACCCTTACAATCCGAAATAAGCTTCTGCTATTTAGTTGGGGCTAAGCAGTAGCTTGTGTGAAAGCTTTTAAACCTAACAATAAAATTGCTTTGACAAAACTCAAAATATATCCTCGTTGTTCTGAGGTGCACGCGCTCAAAAACAATATTTATCGATTCAAGAGAAGTATTTGTTTCAGGTAAAAATAAGATTGTTAAAGTACCTACTTCAGCTTACAATATGTAACTCCGAATGCTGCGATGAAACGCTGAAATAGTTCCTTGATTCCTCAAGCAACTGCTTTCGCTCAAACCCAAATTATCGATTCAAGAAAATATAAGGGTTACTTCGAAGCTGAGCTTACAATATAGACCAGGGCAAATACTCGTATAACCTACCATTGCTGGAACAGAACGGTAGATGGATCTATGATATGAGCAAGCATTATTACACTCAAAAAATATTATTAGCTACAAGAGTAGCTTTTATTTTAGATGAGACAGGTTGTCTGGAGAAAATAGCAGCTTTACTTGCAGCCTAGATTTCAGTTATATTACGAACCCGTTATCTTGAAGTGAACATTGCTATGACGAAACGGTAAACGTATCTTCTGTATGAGTGGCCAAAACGGAGAGCACGCGAGTTAACTTCACTGTAGGATAGACTATTAATTGATGCTGTGTCAGAGCGCTGAATAGATATTTGGTAGGAGCACGCCTAAGAATAATATTTATTGTTACATAATAGGGAAGCTTTTGTTTTTAGTGTTTTCTTTTCTTTTAGAACTCCGAATCTGTAAGGGATTTTCCCCCAAAGAGCTTACAATATAGATCAGGTGTTGGTGAGCGAGGGGAACCAGGAAGTGACAACCGATAAATGTATATATCTTCTGTATGAGTGGCCAGAACGGAGAGCACGCGAGTTAATTTCACTGTAGCCCAGGCTAGACTATAAATTGATGCTGTGTCAGAGCGCTGAATAGATATTTGGTAGGAGCACGCCAAAGAAATACAATTTATTGTTACAAAATAGGGTAGTTTTTGTTTTTAGTGTTTTTTTTTCTTTTAGAACTCCGAATCTGTAAGGGATTTTCCCCCAAAGAGCTTACAATATAGATCAGGTGTTGGTGAGCGAGGGGAACCAGGAAGTGACAACCGATAAATGTATATATCTTCTGTATGAGTGGCCAGAACGGAGAGCACGCGAGTTAACTTCACTGTAGCCCAGGCTAGACTATAAATTGATGCTGTGTCAGAGCGCTGAATAGATATTTGGTAGGAGCACGCCAAAGAAATACAATTTATTGTTACAAAAAAGGGTAGCTTTTGTTTTTTTTTCTCTCTCAGAACTCCGAATCTGTAAGGGATTTTCCCCCAAAGAGCTTACAATATAGATCAGGTGTTGGTGAGCGAGGGGAACCAGGAAGTGAGCCCGTTGCGCGGCGGTAGCGCGGCCCGTAGCAACGCCTCCTCGTGCGCGCTAAGTCGTAGCAGAACGGAGAGTGCACGCGTCAGTTGCCGCGCCTCGAGCTCGCGCGCCGTGAGGAAACGCAGGATCACGTGCTTCAGGTATCTGCGGGTAAGGCAGTAAGTTTTGTTCACAACTAGCTTTTGCCTAATTTTTTTTCTCTTGAGTTTTTCCGTTGTTTTAATGGTTATTCTGCTATTCGGGGCGGAGAGAAATGCAACAAATCAAAAATCATAAAAATCGGTCCACCCGTTCTCGAGTTATAAAAGGTGTAACTAACACGACTTTGTTTTACATATTAAAGATTATACCTTCTTGAAACTTTGGTGCCTAATTCGTTAGCCAACTTTTAAGGGTGTTTCTACTCAAAACAACTTTTAGGGCCAAAAAGAGATGGACATCTTGCTTTTTTCCAGTACCGAAAGCAACATGGCCGCTACTCTACAGCTCGATAAAAACGCTAGGTTGTGCCTCCGGGCAGTTTGTCTATATTTTTTCCTTGAATACTTATTGGAAAACGTCTAATTGAATAATGCAGATATGGCGAGAGATCCGCTACCAAAACAGTTCTTCATATTTTTTCTTTTTTTCAAACAATACAAGTTGTTTAGAACACTAGCAACACCCTACGGCGATGAAAGGAGCTGAGGAAATGAGGGAAGCGGAGCACGCCACTCGTCAAAACCCTGGAACTACGGCGGCCATCTTTTTTATGACTCTCTCTCTCTCTCTCTCTCTCTCTCTCTGTGCCGCTGCCATTTTCAAGCTATTTTCTTATGCTAAAGCTAAATTGTAAATTTACTGCTAATATACGTCTGAAACTCAGTCCGTGTAACAACTCCATTTATCTCTTAACACAAGTAAGGTTACCTTCTACTGATGTCTTGTTCTTCTGCGGACGAGAGGTCCGACTTGCTGCTTTGTAGTTCACGCTGGAGAGTCTTCTTCATGTCCGCTATCCGGTTGTCTAAAGTCTTTATTTTCTGAAAAATAATAGAACATTGTAAATGTGTGGTCAGTTGTGCTTATTTTTTTCTTAAAAAGTTAAAGAGACTTCTTACATTTATTTTCTTCTTACATTTCTATATTCTTTCTTTTTTTCTTGCTATAACTATTTGTGTTTTTGTTTTTGATAATCATTAGATATGAAGTAGCCAGGACACAACAGTTTTTAAATATTTGAGATAGCTTGGAGTTAAAGTTGGTCTACATAACAGTCAAAACTCGATTAAACCTTTATCACGTGAAACCATTTTTTTTAAATATTAAAAAAACACACACACACACACAATTAATAACAATATAATATAAGATTTGCCAAAATGCTTAAGCAGTTTGTCGGCAAGTCTCTTGGTACTTACGGCTAATATTTAAGAAGGTTACATTGGTTTATACGAGTATTCTCTAGCTATTTATCTGAATTACAAAGTGTGGATAGGACTGTCCGGAACAGACGGGTCGGGGCCCAAAAAGCAAAAATTCAGCATAAAGTAGCGTAGTAACAAGACCTTGACTTTCCAGTTGACTATAGTATAAGTCTAAGTCTAGTATAAGTATATATATACTAACTATAGTATAAGTCCTGGGCAAGCCTATTTCATCTAAAACAGCCATGTCCCAGGCACCCACACTTCACCCATCTAACGATGTATAAACATCCAACATTGTATGCAGAAGGCCAGATTCACAACAATGTAGTGTAGAGCAGAGGTCAAAGTTACCTTATTTTTATCACAGATTTGAGTTTCTAAGTCTTGTATAGTGTTTTGTAGTGCCGTCTCGCTCTCGCTCAGCTGGTCGACCCGCTGGTTTAGTTGTTCTATCTCAGCCTGTCGAGCCTCCTCGGTCTCTTTGATCAGCATGCAGGCGGCTTGGTTCTGCGAATGAGACGCACGTCCTCCGTGAATAAGGAAAAAATATAACAAACACTACTACCGTCACAATAAGGAGGAGAATTACAACTCTAAAAAATATTTACAGTCAGAATCTGGAACAGCGCTTCTATTATCTAAGAAATCCACTCAACCGTGGAGTGTCAAAACACTCGAAAATAGCCCTTATTGAAATGAACAATCTTTTATTTGTCATTTAAAAACGGTTATTTTTAGAGAATACAGGGGCAGAGCTTTTTAGGATCTATATACAGGGAAATTAAAAATTTTAAAACTTTATTTCTGAAAGACGTCAACTTTAGGCAGAGATGGGATAACGGCGAATAGGCTTACCTCTTTATGCTGCGCGATGAGTTTCTCCAACTCAGCGAGTTTGCCCTTCAGTTCGCCGATCTCTGTCTCCTGGTACCGCACTTCGCACTGGCTCATCTCGAACGACTGGGACATGTGAGCGTTGCGCAGGAGTGCCTCGTCCTTCTCGCGCGTCTCTCTGAAAGGAAGTTATTTGAGTTTAGTAGTTATCATAATGGGACATGTCCCAGGTACTGCAGCGCCGAGTGGTCTCTTCACCCATCTAGTGTGAGTGAAGGTACCAATAGACCAATAAATCATCTCATTACGTAGACGCAAAGGCCTTTATTATTTTTATCGTTATGGCACCGTCACGTATTGATGGATGAACTCAAAGATGCCTGGCTGGGACATGTTTAAAAACGACAAGGAAACGCTGGTGTCCAGCAAGCGTAGCATAAGTCTGGGTTAGAGCGTATCCATATCTCTCATATCTGGGTTTATAATCAATCCCGCACTACGACAAACAAGACGGACTGCCTAACCCAGCCCTATGCTACGCTTGCTGTGGGCTAGGCCGACTAAGGTGACAGGATGGTATAACTGGGTCATCTCAAGAGAGTCGTATCTTAAATCTTGTACACACTCACTTGTCAACCTTTCGCTGCATGTCTTGGCAGTCATGCTGCAGCTCCGTAAGCACACTGTTCAGTCGGTTGTACTGCGCACGTTGCTCATCATACAGACGGCTGGTCTTCTCCACCTGTGGGTTTGTGTTATGATTGTTTTTCAAAATTCTTTATAATACAGTACATTTACACACGACACGGTCGCAGTTGCACACTTAACTTAAATAATTATCTTTAGGCTAGAACGCCTTTCAAACTAACAGCTTCTATGTAAGTGTTTTTCGCGGACACTCACATGTGGTCTATTGTTCTTTTTATTTTTTATGTGTGATGTGATGTTTTTATTGCCTGTCCCCGAAAGTGTTAAGGATACGTAGGTACAGTCGTCCGCACCGGTCGTGTACTCCGTACAGACGCGTCTAAAGGCACCTGGCAATGGCGTAGTGTGGTCAGTTACTATGGGCGATTATGTGCGTCCAACGCACTCTGCGAATGTCCTGACGGCGCGTTTACGCGTCAACGGCTGGATCCAGCCAGTAGATTTTTAGCTAATAAAGGAGCTGAACTGACCTTCTCCTGGAGGATCCTCACGAGGGTCCGCTCGTTCTCCAAGGAAGACCGTAGTTCGCTGCCCTCGCTCAGGGCCGCGTCGAGTCGCGCCTGCAATTCCATGGTTTTATCCTAGGGGAGGAGGAAATGGTGACTTTAATGATTCTCGGTATTCATTCGTAGTTTGGTTCGTTTTTCCCGACAGCTAATAAAAAAAGAAAAATAGTTCCAAAAGCTGTGACAGATGGCGTTGATCTGACAGGACTTTCTTAAAGGCTTTGTTAACTCAACTCAATAGCTTTGCCATGGTGGATCTACATGTATAGAATCACCTTCAAAATTACAATTTTTTTTAACTGGCATAAAAAATAAAAACCATGTCTCGTCGGCGACAACTAGTTACAAATTTGGAACTACAACTCATGAGCTGTCAGAAAACCGCCCATTGCGATGTTTTTGTAGTTAAATTAATTACCTTGTTAGCATTAACTTCGAAATGAATTAGGTTAGAAGGTTCTTGCTTCAGATCCGAGCGAAATAGTTTGAGGGTTAGGTATTTTCGTACTTGGTTTCCATGATGGAACTACTGTGATTTCATTCTATGTATTCGCATAGTCAAAGTCATGCTTTGATTTGATATACTTCCTAATGTTTATTCAAAGGTAAGGCTATTTTGTGCAGTAAAAATGCGTCTTAATTCTTGAATATTCGAACTTTGTAAAATACGCCATATTTCAAAAATTGTGTCAAGGGCTGGAAGTTTATGCCTCTGATTATATCTATCTCTTGGATTGTGCATTTCTATTGATTGCTAATATTTTGATTTGAGGTACAATTGTATACTACTTCGTATCAATATCTAGTCTGACATTAGGTTATTGATGAATTACTAAAACTAGTTTATTATTCAATAAAAACTTTGTGAGATAGCTAAATGCAATAAACTATTTGAATAGTTACGCAGTATAAAAGCGTTACTTTTTAGTAAGTCTATCCCATCATCTTAGTCAGTCAACTGACCGATTGAACTGTCATGTTGTTAGTGAAAAATGCCAGTCCTTTTTCACTAACGTGACAGTTCAACCTGTCATTTTACTGACTAAGATTATGGGATTTAATAAGTCTTAGGTTAATAAACTATGTATGGTTATTTATTACATACGCATGCAGTGATAATATCTATTTATTAGTCATGCAATTCCAGCGTCATTCCAGTTATAAACAGAAGCAAATAGTACATGGCATGCATTGTAAAACTAACCCAAAACACCTAGAATGAAGGAAGGTTTAATAAAAAAATAAGTATGAAACTATAATATAAATATATTTATTTAAAATACTCTGTGCTCTATCACTTAAATAATACTTATCGTGAATTTTGTGGCAAAGTAACCAACATGTCCAACTTAGATAAATATCTAATAAATAAAACAATTAAAAACAATCATAATTACCACTATACGGAATGGAACAAATCACATATATAAAGTCCAGTCGGCTATCCCGAGGTTACTAAAAACTAAGTGAAACCATTAAATCAATTAAAAAAATCACATGTTAACTTGCGCGATCACAAAACTAGGCATATCAAGCGCCACAATGTATTCAAAACAACTGTGTAAACATGTAACCTCATAGGTTTTACACAAAGACTGACAAAAACACTGACGAAAGCAGGTAAGTACGTGAAGTTACTTTAACATCTATTGATATTGTAATTCTCTTTATCTCATCATGTGATGCGCGAATACCGTGACGCATATCTTAATGATCTTAAGATAAAATTTAGATGTTTTCGTATTCACAATGTATCGATATCTAAGTACATAACGCCCTAAAGCCAACCTTATTGATAGTGCTTTAAATCACACGTGCTGTTTCAAAGCGTTTTGTGCAATAATGGTGAATGATACACCCAAATGTGCAATTATTGAACTTCAATAATTTAGAATATTTACCTATAATATAATTAAACAAACTGCAATGTTTAGAGACAAATATTTAAAATGCTTCCAAATAAATTCCTAAACCAGTCGGCTATCCCAAGATTACTATTAGTAACATTACTAAATACGAATTTATATTTAAATTTTCAAATAAAAACTAATGTTCTTTGACTAGTAATACACGGTAATAGCGACCACTTACACATAACAAAATAAAAACAATTTATATGGAACTTAGTCTTGCAACAGAAAAACTACACAAGCTATTGTAACTTTACTGCATACACTCAACAATTAATAACATAATACACATTCAACAGGAAAAACTACACAATCAAGGCCGATTTTTCATTAGCTACAATTTCAGAAGCAACTACCATTACCTAATGATACATTTAAAGACATAAAAAGTTTAGGAACCAATAAAAATATCTTTTGCTACTTAAACGTGATCGACCATATCGGGCGATATACAATTATTTCACTCAACATTCATCATTTCATCAGTGTTACAAGTACAACTAATGCTTTCGTGCTACGAAAGTTGTTTATATTAAATTTAAACAAAGGAAAATCCTAGTTCAGTATCAACTAAATAAAATCGAATGAGCGACTCATACATCCACACAACACCCATTATAAAAATACTATAATAAGATGGCGTGGTCGAGACGTCCTTCATCAGCCCTGGGAGCAAAACGTGAAAAAAAAAGTTTTATCCCACTATCAGGTAGCACTTTAAAGCGGTGAAACAAAGCAACATAGCGCTAGCCGATAATAGGATAAAACTTTTATCATAACGTTGTGCTCTCCTAGATGGCGGCACAACAACCCGACAAACATTTTTATCGAGGAGCGCCATCTTGTTTCAGCTTGTGAAATAAAACAAGATGGCGGCTGATGGCTAAATTACGGTTACTCACAAAATCTTCGCGTCGTAGAACTTGTAGATGGAAGATGGAGAGCTTGTAAGATTATGCCTCGCCTTTTACTGTCTCGACCACATCATCTAACTAAGCCCAGCTAAAATCGAGCAACACGTCTACCGCTAACCAGGCGTCTTGATTACGTATTTTGTAGTGATCGCACTAGCATTTCGCTGCTTGGTTTGCTGCATGTCGACAAATACTCCTTGTTGGTTTATAGCTGAGAACCCAAATTCGATTAAAATAGGTTTCAGGTTCATGGCCTAGACACTGCAAGATACGTAATCAAGGCTCGGGGATGTAAAACACGCAGGAGCGAACGAAGTTTGCGTGTTCTACATTCCCTTTAGCATTACTACAACTGGGAGCACTAAATGCTGTAGAGACTGGCACTCACGCCGACGTGGTCTGCGGCTCCTCGCAGCGACTTCACCTCCAGTGCCAGCGCATGCGCCTCCCCGTTCAGACGCACCACCTGGCAGGGAGTCGAGTTTATACACCGTGTCATAAACTATAATCAGGAATTACATACTTAATTTTGACTGTTATTTTACATTTTTTTTTATCAGTAAAATCAAGTGGAATGTATGTAATATGACGCGCCACAGATAAAAAAAACGCTGTCAAAATTTTGATATACTGGCTGGGGTATTGTCTAACTTCAAAACCACGATCCTGATGTTTTCACATCAGGCATGAAAGAATTAACATTTGAAAGATATTGACAAACATCAGACCTTTAATTTATAGGCACTGTGATCGTGATGTATAATCATTTAACACCGAACTAAACACCCATTTTTAATTTTTTTAAGGATATTGAGTGAACGAAATGGTATATTCGTTTACTCATGCATAATAATCCTTCAATTGGATTGGGGTTTTGAAAGTTGGCGATTGTGATTCAAAACTTAGACAATTCCAATCCAAAATCTGGATAACTATCATAATCACGATATCATCTTGATCCCTATCAAGATTTATGTTGAAGTTACACAATAAGAACACAAGTTTCTCAATCACTGGACAGGCGCTAAAAGATAAATAATTTATAAAATAAGTGTAAAATATCACAACTAAAAACTTTAAGTTAACTCTAAAATATACTTACTTATTTATAAGGATATAAATATTGTAATATAATAAATAAATGATGAATTGGGGACACAAAACATATCGATGGCATACCTTTTTCAACACTGATAAAGGAGATAAAGGATGTCTTATAAATTAAATTCTTATTTTTAAGAAGAGAGCAATGGAACGAAAAGAAGGCCTCTGTCGAATGAAATGACGTAAATAAGTTATGTTCATGAGTTAGCAACATTTTTGCGTCATGCATGGCGAGAACTATTATAGTAAAATAAGAGACGAATGTTTGAACGCCACGATAGATGAGACTTGACACACCATGTGCAGTAGACGATTTATACAGGGTGTTAAAAGCCCGCCAACAAAGCGGGAAACCACGTATTGTCCTCATCATAAGGAACATTTTTGCCCAAGGAACTATGCCTGGGAAATCAACGGTTTCCGAGTTAATGAGGTTCAAAGTCGGACTTTTCAAAACTTTTTTTTTGCAAAAATGCATTCAGTATCTGGTTCTTAACATACCTTCTCAAGAAGCCATATCAAAATTATGAATATTTCTTACAAAAAACGACGTTAAAATTGCAACCATTGCGTATTCTAAACATCGGTACTTCAAGCTTAAGTAACAAACTGATACCTACGCTTGCGCAATGTGACTTCTGTGCATTACAGGTCCATTGAGTGATAAAATATTTTTCAAAATTATAACCTAAAAAACCAAAATCATATCCCAGCAATAATTAACGAAAAAGTACTTTGTTTTGGTGTCTAGTATGCGTGGCTTTCGGGTCTGTTGGCGGTCTTTTAACGCCCTGTAGTTCAGCTCAGCGTCAGTCTTAGATCCCGCGTGGATATAAGACATTTTGCGCGCGATTGTACACACCTGCGCAGAAATCCCCACCAGTTTCGTCGAGCGCTCATAACTCGTGACGCTACCTGTATGAGGTCTGTCTGAGCGCGGGAAGGGATCGGGCGTCATCGGGGCGGTGGAAATAGTGCGGGAGGCGCAGTCAAGTCTCTTCCTTCGGGGCACGTATTGTAAGAAGTAGTGATTCGGCAAGCGAGACCAGACGAGAAAATTTCGATACCGAGACTTTCTTCAGAAAATTGAGCATCGATCTGTGCTGGTGTGCTTGATAGATTGAACATATCAAATTTTTTTCTTGTTCTCGATTTGGACAGGCAAGCGAAGATCTCGTCTCGATCTCGTTTTTATGACGTCTTGTTATTCGAGATTCTCTCTTGTTCATGTCATTCATATTAATCAAAAACGGCCGGCCAAAAAAGTTTGTAATCTCTGACATGTCAAAAAATTATAACTGTCAGAATTCTACGGAATAAAAACAGAGTTTAAAAATATATATTTCGAGATTCTCGCTTGTTCGTTGACTAATGTCATCTCGAAACGGGGACTGAACTTCGTATCAAACGATCGTGACGAGAGGTTAAAACAAAACACAAACACGAGGAAGATCGGCTAAGATGCTTGACAGTCTCGTTTCGTACCGAATCACTAGTAAGCAGTAGCCACCACAGTACCTTAGCCTCGCTGTTGACGAGGTTCTGCTTCGTCTTCTCGAGCTCAGCGGCGAGGGTCATCAGCCGCCCCTGGAGCTCCCTTTTCTCGGCCTCCTCGCGGCGGCGCTCAGCCCCCTCCTCGCCCGCCTGCCGCGACAGCCGCGCCACCTGCGCAGCGCTCACGTCACAGACACTCGATGGAACCACCAACTTTACACACGGGTGTAGTAAGGAGTGGGTGTAGTGACTAAAGGGAAACACCCAGAAACTATAAGAACGGCCGCGCCACCTACGCAGCGCTCACGTCACAGACACTCGATGGAACCACCAATTTACAACCGGATGTTGTAAGGAGTTAAACTTAGTTAACTTGCTAAACTGAGTGACTAAAGGGATGGAACCACCAATTTTACACTCGGGTGTAGTGACTAAAGGGAAAACACCCAGAAACTATAGGAACGGCCGCGCCACCTAAGCAGCGCTCACGTCACAGACACTCGATGGAACCACCAATTTACACACGGATGTTGTAAGGAGTTAAACTTAGAAAGGCTTAACTTAGTTAAGCCTTAGTTAACTTGCTAAACTTAGTGACTAAAGGGATGGAACCACCAATTTTACACACGGGTGTAGTAAGGAGTGGGTGTAGTGACTAAAGGGAAACACCCAGAAACTATAAGAACGGCCGCGCCACCTACGCAGCGCTCACGTCACAGACACTCGATGGAACCGCCAATTTACACACGGATGTTGTAAGGAGTTAAACTTAGTTAACTTGCTAAACTGAGTGACTAAAGCAGCGAGCGAGTTCGCTGGACTAAAGGGATGGAACCACCAATTTACACTCGGGTGTAGTGACTAAAGGGAAAACACCCAGAAACTATAAGAACGGCCGCGCCACCTACGCAGCGCTCACGTCACAGACACTCGATGGAACCACTCATTTACACACGGATGTTGTAAGGAGTTAAACTTAGGAAGGCTTAAGTTAGTTAAGCCTTAGTTAAATTGCTAAACTTAGTGACTAAAGGAATGGAACCACCAATTTTGCACACGGTTGTAGTAAGGAGTGGGTGTCTAAAGGGAAAACACCCAGAATCTACAAGAACGGCCGCGCCACCTACGCAGCGCTCACGTCACAGACACTCGATGGAACCACTCATTTACACACGGATGTTGTAAGGAGGTAAACTTAGAAAGGCCCCGGGGTGTAGTTACTAAAGGGATACACACAGACACTATAAGAAGAACGTCTGCGCCACATGCACAGCGCTCACGTCAGACACTCGATGGAACCACCAATTTACACACGGATGTTGTAAGGAGTTAAACTTAGAAAGGCCGGGTGTAGTGAACTAGTGACTAAAGGGATACACCCAGAAACTATAAGAAGAACGGCCGCGCCACCTACGCAGCGCTCACGTCACAGACACTCGAAGGAACCACCAATTTACACAAATACTGATGTAGTAAAATATAAAACTAGAAACAGAACAAAGACAAAAAAAAAACTAGACAAGATATTTTTGTTTAGAGTCTGGATCTTCACATCCTCTGCGTCACAGACGATACCTTATATCACAGACACTAGATACACTTTCACTTTCACTCATTTAGAACGGCATAAACCTAGAATCTAGACGAAGGGGGGCGGTAGGTAGTGTCACTTCACGTATTACCTACGATAGAAAACCATGAGTAGCCAATAAAAGGTAAATACTCGCCAGATACGGAAACGATTACAGTACGATTACGATTTTCATATTTGGTTGAACAATAAATGGTGTAAGGTTTCTAAGTGTACAAGTCACTTTCTTTGATATCACTTGTTCATGTAAAATTGTTCGCTGATTTAAGCACGTTGTATTAGTTGCAAAGAAAATACTGATGAGGTATAAAATTAAGGTAGACCAGCCGATCTTGGAATTCGCTAAAATTAAATACTGATCTAACAAATTTAATACTGAAGTGATCTAAATAATGTGGTAATTTGTAAACTGGCTAGACAAAGTTAAGAAATCAAACTGATTTGAATTCATTTGAATACTAGCCAGACGACGATAACGAATCTCAAGTTATGAAATGGATGGACGAACATACTTTCCATTGTTTTGAATCACGCGCTCGTTTTGCTTCACTTTTTGACCTTGAAAAAGTGTACTTTTGTTATCAATTTGTTATTTTGTGTGTTAATTGACCAAACCAAACCCAGTAGCAGATATGTATGTACATTGTTTCAGTGTGTGATATAATATTTCGAATAAGTATTTACGCCCCATGCAGTTTTGAATACCTTGCATGCAAACACTCATTTAACATGCAGTTGCCAGCTTTTTGCAATATTTTTATAAACATGCTGTTGACGTTGATTGGTGAACTGATCACATAGTAGACGCTGTTCCATATATACTTAATATTTCTCATTTTATTTCTCCTGGTAACACTATGTCGATGGCCTGACCACCAGGGTGGGTCGACTTTGTATGGAGCGTCAGCGACAGTTCCTGATTGGTCAGAAAAAAAGGGTTCCAGGTAACCACCAATCAGAAGCCGTCGCGACATCTGTCATATAACACTTTTTTTTAAAGCGTTAGCATAGAATAGATTACTTACACAACTCCATACTTATCTGTGATTTTCAAACTAGTAGGTGTTCTGTGTAGCCGGGTCACCACGTGACAGAAAAACAAAATGGAGGCAAATGGCAAACAAAGCAACAACAAGTTGTGTGCAAAAGTCGATATTTCTATACTTAAAGTTTTGTTGGATCATCAAAGTTTTTTTCCATGCTGTGCCACCCGTGTGTGAAGTACAAGATAAGCGGTGTACCAAATCGTCAATTACAGTAAGAACAGTAAGTATACTTTTTCACAATACATGCTCATATCAAACTACCTACCTAAATCATCAAAATTTTCTAACCAAATTTCCATTTTAAATCTTTCAGATCATCGGACTATGACTACAGTTTGGGGAAAAAGAAGATCCATCCATTTCCACACATAAAAGTGAGCAGCCCGCCGCTCATAAGGTTAGCTCATTCTAGCATTCTCCCATATTCTACAAACATTATTTCAAAATCAAAATCTAAAACGTTTCATCAACTAATACGTACCTAATTTTACAATGATATTTTCAGATTACTGACGGAGAGAATGCAAAAAATAGTGTGATCGAACTCGACGTCGTGGAGCCAATTTCTGTTCAGTCTAACGAAGATTATAATGAAAAGCCGTCAGCTGCCAAGGTTAGTTACTAGTTTTTACTCATTGGACGAGTTCAGGGCCTAAGTTTCATCACAATCTGATTAATGGTTTAGGAACGGATGGAGGACCAATATACAAACATTAAATTTTATTTTTATAGAAGATGTATAAACTTTTTTTGTGGCAGCTCAGCTGTAGCCGGATTTTTTCTTCTCATAAAGCTTATTTTATTTTCTTATCAGTTTCAGTTGTTGGTGTCTGGAAATATCACCGAATTGAAGATGATGGCGTGGAGGTAGCTGTTCATAGCTGCGAAGAGGTGACCGGGCGAGTGTCATGGTGGCTATATTATCTCAGAAGTTTATAATTTAAATAGATACATCTAACCTTTAATAAATGTTGCTTAAACTAGAATGCTTATGTATTGCTTTTTGGTACCCAAAACATGGTCGTATGGAATGCAAACTTTTGCCAAAAGCGAGCAGCTTTTGGTAAAAGTTTGTATTCCATATGACCTGTCAAGGATTTTTATCGGTCCCTGTGAACCCCGCCACCAATTTGAATTTCCCGCCAAGCCCGCTACTACAAAGTTGTTCTGGGTTCCATTCGAGATGGCGCAGCTAGGTTTGAAACACAGAACAATTAGGTTTGAAATTTGTCGCTTTTTTTTTCTATGGTGTCGGCGTTCTTCTTGGGTATGTGTGTTCTGTGCTGACCACTCAACGATGAGGCTAGACTCTTACGATGTTTGTTTTCGCTTTATGCTTCCTAGCTGAAAATTTCGTCTAATCGTCGCGGTACAGATCGAATAATTGTCACAGGTCACGTCACAATAACATATTTCAAGTATCAGTAGGGCGATAAAGGGAGGAACTGGTCGCAACTCATTTCTCGTTCGCCGAAATCATTGACTCGAACTGTGAGACCCGTCATCGCCTCCAGCCCATACCTGCGTCTCAAGCGAGGCGATCTGGCCGCTCCAAGAAGTCTTGACGTCTGCGAGAGCCACTTTAGCTTCCTGCAGCTGTCGCGAGAGTACGGCGCGCTCTCGGGACACTCTATCGAAGTCTGCACAACCGGTCGGCGTGAGGGCGCGCTTGTCTGGGGAGAGAAGGACTTCTTTAAGTTATGGATGTGTCATACTGATGGTGCTGTGTTAGATTTCTCTTTATTTGGCCAACAAGGAACCCGCCTTAGGGTTTTCAGTTTTTCACCCAACTGCCCAAGAGAAAGATTAGGCGAGACCAACGCAAATTAGGCTCAGGTTCAAATGTCAAATGGTCTCGCCTACTAAAACTGATGATGTCCGTTTTTTTGTTATATTACAGTTTTTTTTATGGTGAAAATTATAGAAGACGCATACTTAACGCATTCTAAGACAAATATATCCCACCAAAAACATTCTGTAAAAACTAGCCAGGTCTCGATGGATCTGCTTGTTTATCTCTAAAAAAGTAATGAAATCTAGACAAAGTCGTGCCAAGTCTAAGGTTCCTTACTGCGATTTCTTTATTATTATAGTTAATGTTGTGAGACTTGGCCGTTGAAGGGTACACAAGCGGTTCTGGCGACAGATTGGTGCAATGGTGTCATGGAGCACCTGGTTTTGTACCCTTGTGTACCCTTCAACAGCCAAGTCTCACAACATTAACTATAATAATAAAGAAATCGCAGTAAGGAACCTTAGACTTGGCACGACTTTGTCTAGATTTCATTACTTTTTTAGAGATAAACAAGCAGATCCATCGAGACCTGGCTAGTTTTTACAGAATGTTTTTGGTGGGATTTCACTTCTTTTTGTAGAAACGAGGGCATATTGATTAATTTTATTAGATTTTCTTATTTGACACAGTTTTTAAATTTGTGTAATGTTCGAGTAGAATAAAGTTGATCGTCCGACTATTTCTTGTTGAACGAGCGAGCGAAGCGAGCGAAGTCCTCCGAGTCTGCTGGAACAATCCGGCGTTTGTATGTATGTATGTTTGTATGTATGTATGATTGTATGTATGAATGTTTGTTCGACGATAACTTGAGTAAATTTGGTCGGATCGTTATGAAATTTGATGGGCGGGTAAACTAAATTAAAAGAATTTTTAAATTCGAACATGAGCCAAATCGGTCGATGGGCTGCCGAGATATGGGGTTGTATAGTTTAAATGCAAAGCGCGCGCGCGCCTGCGCGAATGGCGTAAGCAAAGTTATACATCTGTAACTGAGGTCGCGAGTTCATAGTTCGGAGCGAACCACTAGTGGGACGCTATAGGCTAGATTAAATGAAGATGTGTCCCACAACGCTGGATTTTTGCAATGACAGTCGATTTTTTTATGTACCAATAGTAGAAGGGGCATAACCATAATATCTCTAATAAAGCTGATACCAGCTGAGGGTTCTTCATCAGATACTTCAGACCTTAGATTTTTGACATCAAATAAAGCGGCCCACCAAGTTGAATATTTTTTGTAAGGGCGGTATATGTCGATCTATAATAGTTTGGTTGGGCTCTTGTGTTTTCTAATCAGGGTCACCAGGTACTCCAGATCTTCGATTATCCTAGTTTTTATAGTTGTCCCTTTATGTGCCCATTAAACCCTAACTCTGTACCAAATTTCAGCTCTCTGAGTTTATGGGAAGTACTAGTTCTATTAGGGCTCTTGTGTTTTCTAATCAGGGTCACCAGGTACTCCAGATCTTCGATTATCCTAGTTTTTATAGTTTTCCCTTTATGTGCCCATTAAACCCTAACTCTGTACCAAATTTCAGCTCTCTGAGTTTATGGGAAGTACTAGTTCTATTAGGGCTCTTGTGTTTTCTAATCAGGGTCACCAGGTACTCCAGATCTTCGATTATCCTAGTTTTTATAGTTGTCCCTTTATGTGCCCATTGAACCCTAACTCTGTACCAAATTTCAGCTCTCTGAGTTTATGGGAAGTACTAGTTCTATTAGGGCTCTTGTGTTTTCTAATCAGGGTCACCAGGTACTCCAGATCTTCGATTATCCTAGTTTTTATAGTTTTCCCTTTATGTGCCCATTAAACCCTAACTCTGTACCAAATTTCAGCTCTCTGAGTTAATGGGAAGTACTAGTTCTATTAGGGCTCTTGTGTTTTCTAATCAGGGTCACCAGGTACTCCAGATCTTCGATTATCCTAGTTTTTATAGTTTTCCCTTTATGTGGTCATTCAACCCTAACTCTGTACCAAATTTCAGCTCTCTGAGTTTATGGGAAGTACTAGTTCTATTAGGGCTCTTGTGTTTTCTAATCAGGGTCACCAGGTACTCCAGATCTTCGATTATCCTAGTTTTTATAGTTGTCCCTTTATGTGCCCATTAAACCCTAACTCTGTACCAAATTTCAGCTCTCTGAGTTTATGGGAAGTACTAGTTCTATTAGGGCTCTTGTGTTTTCTAATCAGGGTCACCAGGTACTCCAGATCTTCGATTATCCTATTTTTTATAGTTGTCCCTTTATGTGCCCATTGAACCCTAACTCTGTACCAAATTTCAGCTCTCTGAGTTTATGGGAAGTACTAGTTCTATTAGGGCTCTTGTGTTTTCTAATCAGGGTCACCAGGTACTCCAGATCTTCGATTATCCTAGTTTTTATAGTTTTCCCTTTATGTGCCCATTAAACCCTAACTCTGTACCAAATTTCAGCTCTCTGAGTTAATGGGAAGTACTAGTTCTATTAGGGCTCTTGTGTTTTCTAATCAGGGTCACCAGGTACTCCAGATCTTCGATTATCCTAGTTTTTATAGTTTTCCCTTTATGTGGTCATTCAACCCTAACTCTGTACCAAATTTCAGCTCTCTGAGTTAATGGGAAGTACTAGTTCTATTAGGGCTCTTGTGTTTTCTAATCAGGGTCACCAGGTACTCCAGATCTTCGATTATCCTAGTTTTTATAGTTTTCCCTTTATGTGGTCATTCAACCCTAACTCTGTACCAAATTTCAGCTCTCTGAGTTTATGGGAAGTACTAGTTCTATTAGGGCTCTTGTGTTTTCTAATCAGGGTCACCAGGTACTCCAGATCTTCGATTATCCTAGTTTTTATAGTTGTCCCTTTATGTGCCCATTAAACCCTAACTCTGTACCAAATTTCAGCTCTCTGAGTTTATGGGAAGTACTAGTTCTATTAGGGCTCTTGTGTTTTCTAATCAGGGTCACCAGGTACTCCAGATCTTCGATTATCCTATTTTTTATAGTTGTCCCTTTATGTGCCCATTGAACCCTAACTCTGTACCAAATTTCAGCTCTCTGAGTTTATGGGAAGTACTAGTTCTATTAGGGCTCTTGTGTTTTCTAATCAGGGTCACCAGGTACTCCAGATCTTCGATTATCCTAGTTTTTATAGTTTTCCCTTTATGTGCCCATTAAACCCTAACTCTGTACCAAATTTCAGCTCTCTGAGTTAATGGGAAGTACTAGTTCTATTAGGGCTCTTGTGTTTTCTAATCAGGGTCACCAGGTACTCCAGATCTTCGATTATCCTAGTTTTTATAGTTTTCCCTTTATGTGGTCATTCAACCCTAACTCTGTACCAAATTTCAGCTCTCTGAGTTTATGGGAAGTACTAGTTCTATTAGGGCTCTTGTGTTTTCTAATCAGGGTCACCAGGTACTCCAGATCTTCGATTATCCTAGTTTTTATAGTTGTCCCTTTATGTGCCCATTAAACCCTAACTCTGTACCAAATTTCAGCTCTCTGAGTTTATGGGAAGTACTAGTTCTATTAGGGCTCTTGTGTTTTCTAATCAGGGTCACCAGGTACTCCAGATCTTCGATTATCCTATTTTTTATAGTTGTCCCTTTATGTGCCCATTAAACCCTAACTCTGTACCAAATTTCAGCTCTCTGAGTTTATGGGAAGTACTAGTTCTATTAGGGCTCTTGTGTTTTCTAATCAGGGTCACCAGGTACTCCAGATCTTCGATTATCCTAGTTTTTATAGTTTTTCCTTTATGTGGCCATTCAACCCTAACTCTGTACCAAATTTCAGCTCTCTGAGTTTATGGGAAGTACTAGTTCTATTATGATGATCATGAGTGAGTGAGTGAGTGAGTGAGTGAGTGAGTGTGTGTCATAAATGCGAAACTTTGCTTTCGCTTAACTTCGGAACTAAATGACCTACAGACTTGAAATTTTGGATTTTAAGTATGTGATTATAGCTTACTAGATGACGAAAATTTCTGCGTTCTGGTCTTATCCAGAGGTTCTCAAATAGGGGCCTGAAAATGCGGCGAAATGGTTCCAGTAAAGGATGGTACGGCAGTGTTTGCTTCGCGCTCGACCTGGCGGGGGCACTGCCGTGCCCCCAGATTATGGAATGTTTTTAAAACCTAATGCCCTGTCAAAAAAAACAGCAATTAAAAAACGTTTAACGTTCGTTGGGCCAGTTGGGACATCACATCATACAGGCTATAGAGGTATAAAAAAAAGTTCGGTAACATATGCGCAAAGGGCGCTAATCATGTTGCAAATGTGGTGACATTCTTTAACATAGGTAGTATAATGTACCCCTATTAAAATTGTTTTCTAATCACTAGTTTTAAATAGAAATAGAAAAAAAACGTTTAACTAAATATCATGGTTCGACACAATGCAATAAATTTCTTAAAATTATACGATGATCGTGCGCAGCTCGCTCGAAAATTCACCAATTTAAGGCTGGAAGATAGCAGCGTGGCGGGAAATTCAAAATTTTCACAGTTTTTTTCCATTTTGTAGCTAAACTGAGCTATTTTTGTTCAGCGATTTTTTGTTCGCGGCAATAACATAGTATTCAATTCATTATTGTATTAAACAACAGAACAACAATAATTCAGCCGATTATGTGTTCTGGTCTACGACAAGTTTTTTGGGCAGTGCCACTGCTTCGTAGACCAGAACACATAATCGGCTGAATTATTGTTGTTCTGTTGTTTACAATAATGAAAAGAATACTGTTTTATTGCCGCGAACGAAAAATCGCTGAACAAAAATAGCTCAGTTTAGCTACAAAATGTAAATAAAACTGATTTCTCGATGTTTGTGATCTCGGTCATTGTAAATGTGAGGGAAAATGCACGCGCAGCGCGCCAGTATTTTCACCCATTTTATTCTTTAAATTTGATAGACTAGCTTTTGCCAGCGACTTCGTCCGCACAGGCTTAGTTTTTTCCCGTTAGTGAAAATAGCTTATAGCACTCAGCGATAACGTAGCTTCCCATTAGTGAAAGACTTTTTAAAATCTGATTAGTTGTTTTCGAGATTACCCCCTACAAACCTACATACATACTTACAAACTTTTCCTCTTTATAATATTAGTGTAGATAAGATGGGGAATAAAATTTAGCAAGTTCGTGAGGCCGGAAATAATCCCCTTACCATCTTCATGCAAGTGATGATGCGGGTTGTCGGGAGGCAACGCGGCTCTGACCAACGCAACTTCGTCGCTCAAGTCCCGGGTTCGCGCCTCCGCCTCGCTCAGAGCCGCTGCGAGCTCGGCCCGCTCGCGCGCCCACTCCCGCCGCGCCTGCTCTAGCTCCTCCTGCGAAGAAACGGAAGTTTTCATTTTGATTCGACTTGAATGGAAAACAGTTGTGATAATAGCTGGAGAGCTGGTGACCAATCGATTTATTTTGTCGTACATGACTGGGAGTTGCTAGGCTGATAGAGTAGACTTCAAAATATTGAGTAAGGTTTAACAGCTTCTTTTTTTTCCTTTATATGTGGCGCGTCAAATCTCCCCTATAATATCGTCAAAATTGCTTCGATAACTAGTGATTGGAATATATAGTCATAAGTGTTTGGCCCTAGGACTTAAAATATCAGGGCCCTTAGCCTGTAACACAATGGTGCCAAAATGGGCTGTCAGGTGACGACTTCAATTACGATTTGCTAACGCTGTCTGTCCTTTAAATGTTTTTGTAGTATAGCAAAGAATATTTTGATTCTAATTCTAGAGGATTAGTTCTCTGGTTGTAGGAGAAAAACGAGGAGAGCCCGGTTTTGTCCTTCTGCCGGGACGCCATTGACCCGCCATTGCTTTACAGGCTAAGGGCCCAGGACCAATAATTTTCGGAAAAAAACAACGTATCATAAGGTTTATTTTTTTCATTACTGGCCCTAGACTTTAAGGCAATACAATTCGTAACTGGCAGCACTTACAGTGATCGCGTCCAGTCGGTCCTGCGCCCGCTCGGCGGCGGCGAGGCGCGCGCGCACCCCGGCGAGCTGTCTCTCGACGGTGTCACGCGCCTGCGCCGCCTGCGCGGCCTCGGCCTGCGCCGCGCGGGCCACCGACTGCGCCGCCGCGGCCTCTTCACCTGGTGACAGCGTTACCTTGTCTCAACATGCCCACAGTGCAGACCATTCCATTTTCCCCCACCAGAGTTGCCCCACTGGTAGAGAAAAATGAAATCACACATACAATTATTCCATTTTACCCTACAAGTGGGGCAACTCTGGTGGGAGAAAATGGAATGGTCCAAAAAAATAAGGCAAAACTACAAGCAACGATTATCGAAGCATCCAAACTAACTGGCATTGATTCTGCTACACATATCACTCAATGCACACAGGCTGAAGCGTCTACCACTGATGGAATGACACAAATGAAATAAATAAAGTGAAGATTCAGGGAGACTGCGTTGCTGAACACAGCACCTACAATACTCAAAAGAATACACAAACAAATCTAATAAAAGTCTATGAATGACTGATAGTAGATAAAAGAAAAAGAAAAAAAAACTTTTGTCATAGATTTTGTTTGATTTTCCTTGAACATCTCTTTATACATAATGTATAGTATAAAACAAAGTAGCTCCCCGCGTCTGTCCCTCTGTGTGGTTAGAAATTTTAAAGTACGCAAGGGATCTTGATACAGATTTCATTGATAGTGCTTAGCGAGGGTTTCTAAAGTAGGATTGTATCGTAATGTTCACTCACTTTTACGACTTATGTCAAAGATTTATGCAAAATGTACTGTGTGAACTTTTAATATAAATTAAGCAATATTGTAACTGTAATTCAAGGCCCCAGAAACATTATTATCGGGGTAAATGTCAACAACCAAATAAAAAAAAGTAAGATCCTGAGATCAGCAAGGGATTCAAAGTAATTGAGCTAAAAATAGTTTGCTCCTGAGGTGAACACTACGTACTTTTTATCACTCTGTATGAAAAAATAAGTCGGTGAAACTTACGAATAATAAGAGTCCAATACAATGTTCTCTTTCGCTCTGACTAAGTTACTTGAGGAAAAAACCCAGCTTTTTATGAAACTAGTAAAATCCGAATTTGAGTCAATTACGAACAAAGGCGGAATATTCATTGATCTATTCATCTAGTTATAAGAAGTACTCTACACTACATACCTTGCACAGTAGCAAGGGACAACCTCAGTTCTTCCATCTTTTTCTCCCATACGGCATCTCGCTCTAACAGCTTGGCTTCCAGCTGTGCGGTATATTGCAGCTGTAGCGTCGACTGGTCTATCTGACCCCCGGTACGATCAGAGAGGTAAGCCTCTAGTTGGGGCGATATTGACTGAAAGGTGAAGGTGACGGTGTTTTGAATAGTGATTTCTGGTAATAAAATCTTCACTAGACTTAATGGTGGTTGGTCCACCGTTTCTTTACCTAATTGGAACAACGTTTGAATCCAATCTGGGTGTAACTTTGTATTATATTATTATTTTCCTTCTATTTGAAGGATTAATATTCAACTCAACTCACACTACATATTACCATCAACTTTTCCACTGTTTTTTTTTTATCTTTCTACTATTGTGTATAGATTTATTTCGTAAAGATCACTAGTAGATTTATTAAAACTTTTATTGTAAAGAGATACAGAACCTATACAGAAGCACAACAAAAGTATTTACCTCTGATGTGAAGTCCCCCTGTCCACCGGAACTGGACGGGGTTGTTGTTGTAGTTGTCTGGAAAAATAATGGACAATGTAAAGGTCTTTTTCTAGTAAAGCTAGAGTAGGTCTTATCAAAAGTGGCTTCTAAATGTTAATGTCAGCCCCCGATTTGACTGCAGACTACAGACTAAAAAAACTTAAAGTATCACCTATGGCATCATCTCCACAAAACATTGATAAAGTATGAATCTAGTCTACAGGAAAGACAAGGTCAATAATTTACCAAGTCAAATAAGTCGCAGATGTAATAGTACAAAGTTATGATGGTACAAAAATCTCACCGATTCATCTTTGTTGCTTGATATGCGGCTGAGGAAGGCACCAGCTCGCCAGCTGCTAGTCAATTTAGTGATATCGCTCCCGGTTTCCTCTTTAATTTTGCTCTTCAAGCTCGCAAACATTATCACCAACGCGAAGTATGCGCCGCTACAAACGAATTAACAAGTCAAGTGTGAGCATAACCAGTTCACAAAACACATTGATAACATTCGGCAATTATTATGGAAATCCTACCTGTGTAGTTTTTTCAGCACCTGCTAAAATAGGCACTACCGATTACGAAGCAGTTATCTCTTCCAATCTCACCCCGAAGCTTCATGAAGAGCAAGGAAACTTGCCGCTAAATGAGCAATTTCATGGCTATCGCACTAAAAACTTACAAATCACAATCAATAAAAAATATTATTTCCCTTTCGATCGACCAACAAAACATTTTTCAGAAAGTCAATTAATAAAATAGGGATGGCTATCTATTTACAATTTTACATTTCCTTCAAGAATCGATACAAATATTATTCTCTTGACTTAATCGATTATGATTATAATGATTTTTGTTAATCGACCGAGCCTTAGAGACCAAAAGAGATTTTACGAAAAAAACGAACTACAGCAAAATGGCCCGTTTCAAACAAACAGCTAAAATCTGAATAAGGGATTTTCTGACAGCTAAAAAAAATAAAAAAATAGTTTTAAAAGCTATGACAGATGGCGTTGATACGACATGTTTTCTATCACAAAGTAAATTAGTGCTTAATACAGCGAAAATATTTCTTCACTTCATTGCTCTGTGACTTCATCTTTCATCGTTGTAGCTGTCATTCCATTTTACAGCACATGAAAAAGTGCACGACTTTGTTAATGTTCTTGTATGAGTGAATGGTAAATCCGAAAACACTTCATTTTGCTCCACAACTAATACCTAAATGTGTTTGGACGTATACGAAGGCCAACGAGCGCGAACTGGCATACAAAAAATAACATGTCTCGTCAGTGACATCTAGTTACAAATTTGGAACTACAACTTATGAGCTGTCAGAAAATCTCTAATTCAAAGGACTTCATAGATGGCGCTGTTTAAGCGAAAATTTTCAGTCACGTTCCGGTTCTTCTATGGCTACCCTCAGTGATGGATGAGAATACCGATGCAAGAAAGAAGAGCAAAAAACTCAAAAATGGGAATTTTGAACCCCTCCCCCCACTCCAGCACACCTCCTAGAGGAGTTTATGTTCATAAGCACCCTCCTGAAGGAATCTCTTAGTTACTCGCTAGCGCACTCTACACCCCCTTATGAGCCATTCGTTGACCGGACTATTGGACTGGCGCATTTAGGTGATTTTACGGTAAACTGCCCCCGCTCAGAAGCACTCCAATGCAAAAAACGCGCCTGTTTAGAGAAGTTTGAGTGGATTTCAATCATTCATTTTTCGATTCGAAAATAAAATCGATTGCACAATTTATTCGGTTACAAAACTTACTTTTACCCCATCCTTACTTGACATTGACAGTTTTTTTTTCACAGCAAATCAATGAGGATGTGGAAAGTAGCCAGACAGCCCAGTGTAGGTATTCTGTGGCCCAGTGTTTCTCTGTGGCACACATTTGCCAGGGCCCTTAGCCTGTAACGCAATAGCGGGTCAATGGCGTCCCGGCAGAAGGACAAAACCGGGCTCTCCTCGTTTTTCTCCTACAACCAGAGAACTAATCCTCTAGAATTAGAATCAAAATATTCTTTGCTGTACTACAAAAGCATTAAAAGGACAGACAGCGCCAGCGTTAGCAAATCGTAATTGAAGTCGTCACCGGACAGCCCATTTTGGCACCATTGTGTTACAGGCTAAGGGCCCGGTTCACGTCTAGCATGATGGACTTTAGCGAACCCGCCTCTCACGTGTATTTATGCAGCTCCCTATTTTTGTTTGTTATCGAGTGGTCCTTCGAGCCGGAGAAAACGGGCAGAAGCTACGAATAAATGGCAGAAGACTTTTTTTTTGGTACTGTAGTTCCTTCCTGCTATTCCTGCTAACAAGGTGTCGCTAGGGTCGCCGAAACTTTGTATTTTCAAATCAAAATAAATTATAACTCGAGGAGAAGCTGTAGTAAATAAGTAACATGTCACGCGTCACATCACAGTCATCTGAAGGGTGTTGGATCGGTTGGATGGATCTATCATAAATAAAATACGTTTTTATTGACTTTTATTACTTTATTATGTACTGGATGTAATTATATTTACAAATTAAATGTTATTCCCGAGCAATTCCCTCTTTTACCGCTGAGCTGAGACATTTCAATCAATTTATATCCCTGTTCCTATGTACAACTAAAATACATAAAATACATACATTGACAGTCGACTATTTTCTTTGATAACTATGATACGTTATTAATTTATTATGATAGTGCGGCTAATAAAATACAAGGCACAAAATCTAGATGGAAATTGCTACATCTTAGGTAGGTAGATACGTAGGTAGGTATGTAGGCAATATCTCCGTTCTACACCACCGTATCCACAGTAAAATTATTCTTCATCCTAAACATAAGAGCCCTCGCCCACGGCGACTTTTTATAGCGATCTCAGGTCTATGGTTTAGGTCTAGGCTAGGTTTACGTTTCATGGATACGGCGGCATAAAATTTAACATGTTTTATTTTTATTGTATAGGTAGGTAATTACATGAAATTGTGGCATCGGAAGATATTATGTGAGGAACTGGGCAAAGTGTTGAAAGTGCATTATTATTTCGACCGTCGACTGGGAAAACTATGAAAAAAATATTGCAATTAAGTACTTAAACCTATTTCAGTGTCTGATTTTTATAGGAACTAAACATCGGTGCTAAGGGACCCACCTATCATCCATTATTAAAATATTAATTGATCTCTCTACAGAAACATTTTGTACATTTTTCATAAGATCCATAGCGTTATTACCGAACAATTAATTTTAGTATCGTTCGGTGGGTCGGTTGTTATGTCTACCTAAAGAAAAATCTTGCACACTTCTTCCAAAACCAGCTGTTTTGGATATCTATGGGTGGGACCCTTAACATTATAAAAAAACACAACTCTTCGCTTATTTTACTTTAGAGATGTAAGTATCGGGAGATTAAAAAAATCGCGTGACACAGGACAAAAAAATCGCGTGACTTTGGGTAATTATGCCAGCGCTCTACTAACCGAGCCATAGAGCAAGTGCCTGTCGATGCGAAATTTCTTATCTCATTTTTTACTATAGGCGAGAGGTGAAACATTATTTATTTTATACTACTTATTTTGGTCAAAATGTTTGAAATAAATGAGACTAGTGGTGGAATGTAGTTAAGACTTTTAGAATATCTCTACGATGAAACAAATAACATGCTTTACACATTAATATTACAATAGGTAGGTTGTACAGTCGGCCACACTCTAGGAAACCCCTTTTTATTCGATTTTCGCCCTTATGCCGCGCGCGGTAAGAGCTGGCATGGGGTATCTGTGACTGTGGCCGACCGTAGGGGAGACTGGGTACGGTTGAAACAGGGTACGGTTGAAACAACGCTAATAATTCGTAAACTATGGGCGGTACAGTGAGGGGTGCAAGGGGAGAGAGACGCGGCTAGTCAGTCCAGACATGAATCGCAGTGATTCGTCGCACTTCGCCCGCCGTGTACGTGTCTAGGTGGCCTCATTGTATTTTTTCGACCAAAAGTAAGTATTTTGTATTGTTTTCTTTTTCCAATTGTTTCGTTGATGTTAGAATTTGTGTTTTAAGTGTTTTACTACTTTGTAGTTAGACTATTAGGATTCGGAAACAGTAATTTGTTGTTGTGTAGGTTGTTTTGTTTTGACGGTGTGTTAGTTTTAGTGAAGATTGAGGGGGTTGGGGACGGTTGAAACGATTTTTGTGGGTACGGTTGAAACAATAATAACGTATGATTATTTCGTTAAAGATACCCAGACAGCGTATAAAAAAGACGTATAAAAAATCAATAGGCGAGTGCGATGTTAATCACTACAAAATGGCCTATGAAGAATAAAAAAAGGAACTCTGATTATTAATTTTGTTCATTTGAGGACTTTGATAAGGATTTCTACGTTGCTGATTATTATTATCGTCAGCTTTTTTTAGCTAGTTCCTAAAGATAATTTGAGATATAAGAAAATCATCTTAAATTTCCATTCAATTAAGAATGCTGATTTTTTAAAAGTAAAAACCAGAGCATTAGAGCTCTTTTCATTTATTTGTGTTAATTTTGATTGTTAATTTTGTTAATGTCACTATTCTGACTATTCTGATTAGGATTTCTAAGTTTTCGTTGATTGTGAATAAAGAAACTAATTATATATTACTGATTTGTTAATGTTTCAACGGACCCCCATCAATGTTTCAACCGCCCCGGGGGTGGGGACGGTTGAAACAGTAGCCCATCTTTTGAATAAACGCCTCCTACCTAGTTGCTATGGGCGTTGAGCCTTTTTTTATAATGTCTAATTGAAGACGAAAGTCTACTCTCTCATTTGAAGCGTTTAGTTTGTAAATATCTTTCTTAATGACAGTGCTACACTTGAAAAACCAAAAATTGTTTCAACCGTACCCAGTCTCCCCTACTACAGCAGAAGGTAAGTGGATATTCATCTTTTTAAAAGTTAAACCCAAGAAAGCCGTTATCTAAAGGAGATAATTATGTTGCCTATGTAGCGGACGCCTATTGATAGATATACAAGGTGTTAAGAATAAAGTACTAATGCCTTCAATGAAATCAGCCAGGTAAGTAAGCGTGAAATTTTCTGTAACACCCTGTAGAATTTATCGCAAATAAACATTATAAATTGAAGACCATTGCTTATTGTATCGAATAATCAAAATGTTACCTTTTAATTGACCATTTTGATATAAAATTTAACGCTATTTGTTTAATAGAATAGAAAAAAAAACAATACAGTGAACAAAGCCTTTCTTATCGTGCCACTTTATAAATGTAAAGTCGCTACAAACGAAAATAACAACACAAAAACCCACTACATAAAGTCAACAAAGAGATCTAACGTTATTATAATATTATAATTTAGTTTATATTATGTACTATCGTGTCAGTGCGACGATATTTAGATTTTCCTATTGTTTCTTTCCCTCGTCCGGTCTTTGACCGGCATTACCTAATAATATTCAATAACCACAGCAACGGACATCACTCATATCGACTAAACTTTAAAATAAACCCCCATTCAATTTTAAATTCTTTTTAAATGTCACACAGTCACATTTTGTTTGACGAAGCGATCCAACTGACATATTATAACAATTTTATGGTTAGTTCCCTATCTGGTAACATTGCAGCCTTCGCTATGTTTGATCGATCCAATCGACTGCACCATAATCACGAAACTTCTTTTACATTCAAAGGGTGTTCTAATGTCTTTTTTGGCGCTACGAAAGTAGGCAGCCAATTCGTTTTCACTATTGAAATATAGCTTATTTAACGCCTTCAGTGATCGTGAGCAAGTGCTATTCTTGTGGACATTTTCTTCTGTTTCCTTTCTTGTTTTTTAGGCGGTCTACAGCTTAACCTTGCCGTTGCATATCTCGTTGAAGATATGTTGCGTGATGGGCACGAACTGTCCACTCCCGTTCCGGAAGTAGAGCGGCTCCTTGATCACATCCGGGTCAAATCCTTCCTTCTGATACTGTAGCTTTTTCAACTTGAAAGTGCCTGTGGAATAAACATTACAATCAGTCAGTCTAGAAGAAAAGATGTAGCCTGTACATGTCCCACTAGCTGGGCAAAGGCCTTCTCTCAGAGAGAGAGAGAGAGAGCTTAATCACCACGCGTGTTCAATGCGGGTTGGCGATTTTTGCGTTGAGGGTATAATGCCTCATAAGCTCAGGTTTCCTCACGATTTTTTCATTCACGGTCAGCGAGTGGTATTGCTACTATAAATTCACAAATGTACGTAACTTTGAAATTAAACAAAGTCATAGATAGGTACATGCCCGCACCGGGAATCGAACCTAGGAACTTTCACTTCAGAGTCCACAGTTCTACCCACTATACCACCACCGCTTAAGATGAGAAAAAGTGGAATGATCCGCGTCGAAGGACCAAGGAAGGAAGGATCCAAAAATTGGTTCTGATTTTTTAACTAGCCGGAGGGATCGCAATAGATTCAAAAGTTACACAACTTTTGAATCTATCGCGATCCCTTTCAAAGGTTTATTATGGTCGGTAAGGATTATGGTCGTGATTGCGACTTTAGAATGGAATTGTCTAAATTTTAAATCACAGGACGGATGAGTCAAAACGCAATATACAAATTGAGTGAACAATTCTAGGGTCGGCGGACTTAACCACATAAGTCCTATACAATTTCTATAGGACTTATGTGGTTAAGTCCGCCGACCCTATAATTTTGCTATCTTCTTGAATCCTTCGAAATCGAGTCGCAATCCCTATCCCTATCTCAATCGCTTTCAATGATAGTTTGTGTTAAATAAATGCAGTGTGAAGTTCGTCAGCACCCTTCAAACATCACATTGAAAGGGATCGCGATAGATTAAAAAGTAAGGCAATTAAGACGCAGTACGTCGGCCGAACGGGAATGGTTGCGATAGCGAACCTGGTCTCACAACTAGCGCCGCCAATGAAAAAAAAATCATATCTTTTTTTTGGATGCGTTTTTAGCAAAAAACGCTCCTGCGATTTCTCGACGCGAGGCTTAACTATTTTTAGGACCTAAGGTTTGGATTCCAGATCCTAGAACTTAAGAATGCAATCGATTTTAGCCAAAAGTGGCCACTTTTGGCGAGAATCGATTGCATTCGTAGAAAATCCAATCCTGGAATCCAAACCTTAGGTCCTAAAAATATTAAGCCTCGCGTCGAGAAATCGCAGGAGCGTTTTTTGCTAAAAACGCATCCAAAAAAAAGATATGTTATTTTTTTCATTGGCGGCGCTAGTTGTGAGACCTATTGCGTCTTAAAGAACAACTTGAACAAGGTAGTTAATCCGTCAAAAATTTTTTACAAAAGAAAATCATGTTTTTAGTTCCAAGCGTTACTCAAATTGACGTCCCTGAGTGTCACTGACCAAAACAACTTCCTGTATTAGTGCGCTGCAGGATCTGGTGTACGTTATGTTTCTTCGGTGCAAGAGCTAAGAGCTAGCGACAACACAGCGTAGAAATAAATAAACAGAACCATTGGCATTGAATACGGCGGTTAGTCCCTTACCGGTGATCTCGATATCGTTCATGATGCGCAGGAACAGCGGGCGCGCGTACGACGGCAGCGCGTCGTCCAGGTGACTCGCCAGCTTGGGCAGGTCCAGCGAGCGTGTGGGGTCCGCTATCGCCGCCATACCCGCCCGGCCCTCGGTCTGAGGGATCTGGAAATGGCATAAACAAAGTTAGATGATGATGATATCACTCACAAAGCAGAACATGCACCAAATTAGGGCGAGGCCACATTGGTGCGGTGCGTTGCGCTGCGTTGCGTTGCGTCGTCGCATCGGATCGACGCATTGTATGCCACATCTGCGTTGCGACGACGCACGACGTCGCGACGCAAGAGGGTATACACGCCGTCGCATTTGCGTCTCAGTCAATGGACAGATACAAACGTGTCGATCCGTTGAAACATCGCGCGCGACGACGCAACGGTGTAATGTGGCATTTAATAAAAATAATATGGAAAACGACGCAGCGTCAACGCTGCGACGACGCAACGCACCAATGGGGCCTCACTCTTAAAGTAGCACAAAGAGCAGGAGGGAAAAGGCCTATACCCAGCAGTGGGCAAGTTTGGGCTAAAAATTATGATGATATCCTTTTATCCTTTATCAGGGACATATGGCTCGAAGAATAAGGATCTCCATTTTTCGCGGTCTTGCGCGGCAGCCTCTAGCTTACTTACTTACTTACTTACTTACTAGCTCCTTCCAGCCGAGTCCAGTCGATGCAGCCTCTTTCTCAACTGGGCGCCTCCAGGTAGTTCGGAGGCGGCCGGGCAGACTCCTGGCATTAGCTTGCCACGTCAGTCTTTGTTTGAACAGGTACAAGTTAGGTAAAGTAGAAATTAATACACGCTGAATTTTTGTGGTTTAAAATCCGAGGTGAGACGGCAAATTAAATTCCTCAAACCCACCGAAACTCCGTAAACAACGCATGCCCGTTGCTGCAGCGCGGACCCGATAGCATCCTCCACTTCAGCCGTGGCCACATTCTCGCCCTTCCACTTGTAAGTATCCCCGGTGCGGTCGCGGAAGAACAAGTACCCGAGCTCGTCTGCGACCAGAATGTCTCCGCTCACGAACGCGGCGTCGCCTTTGCAGAACACGTCGCGGACTAGCTTCTTGTTGCTGTCCGTCTGTTGGTGAAAAGAAGGGATGATTAGTTCGTGTTTCGTGAAAAAAAAACTTGACCTGGGGCCTTAGCCAATGGCGTATCAATGGCGTCCCAGGTAGAAGGACAAAACCGGGATTTTTTCGTTGTTCTCCTACAACCAGCGAACTAATCCTCTAGAATTAGACTCATCATAATATTCTTTGCTGTACTACAAAAACATTAAAAGGACCGACACTGCGGAGGTAGCATGACTATTATCGAGGCGGATTTATGCAACAAAATGGCGGTTTATCAGCATTTTTGACGTCTATAGTGGGTTATATATCGTCGAGAGCGATACTTGAACTCTATGACAGTGCCATCCACTAAGCCTGAAACCATACACACTACCTCAAGGTGATGGAAACCACGATACCTTATCAACGTAGCCGTAGTATTCTCGCGACGCGTTGCCCTGAGCGATCAGCCCGATAAACATGCCCGGCTCATCTGTAATAGAAACAGTCGTGCGTCAGTTCAACTAGGGACGAGTAAGTATAGGTTCTTAATAGATTACGCAATAAGATAGGTCATTCATTATAGTTGGTTGTTGATACAGTGTTGCCTTGTGATGTATGGTACCTCGTTTGGAATGCAAAGCGCATTTGAATTATGCATCACGACATAGACTTTGTACTGACAAATACGAGTGACCTTCAAATAGATCGCAGTTTGCAGATAGGTAGATTAGATAGATAGATATGTAGCATCCATGTGTTAAAATTTTTCACTACCTATTTTTATGTGTTCGTGAACTTTATGGGTTCGTTCTATGTAAGTGTAGTTACTTATTGAACTACAGCTTGCCATTACTCACGTTGAGAAGAAATGACTAGGGCCCGGTTTCTGAGTTGAGAATTTTACTGAGCACATACTTACGTATCGCTCTGTCACGCTCTTTTGTGAGAAATCTGCAGAGATAGGACGATACTTACCCATTTGCTTAGCAAAATTCTCAACTCAGAAACCGGGCCTAGGAAACGCTGACCCAACTCATTTGAATATCTTGGTCACTAGATTACCTACCTGAAATAAATCAATCACGCCAGATCATCGGCAATTTGTAAAACCAAACTATACTTACAGTTCAGCAAAAAAGGAAGTCACTCGTTGACCATCGCCATCCATCGCTATCGGCAAATCGAAAAACGAACGCTTGATCACTAGGCTGGCAGCCTCTATCATATGCCGTAGCCAAATTAAAATCAACCCTTCTCTCTAGAAAACAAGGCACTCACTAGGCTGGCAACGTATGCAGAAGCCATTCTCCCCGCGGACCAGTTGTCCTTGCTCATCAGTCTTCACCAGCGCGATGGGATGAAGAGCCGTGGGCACCAGCTTTGGAAGGAAACCAACAGCGCCCACTGTGTTGTCCACGTTTACTGGAAACAGAAATGGGGTTGGTTAGATTGGATTGGGACACAGCTTTAAGCTGTGCGAGTCTAGCGCGTGTGAATGTGGAGCAGCTGAAGAGGACAGAGATCATGTGCTATGGGACTGTCCGTTGTATGAGGAAGAAAGACAGCGAATGCTTGACGGTATCTCTCGCGAGGAGGAGAGACCTGTGTACTTTTCTGATCTCGTTTCAGGGCCGGCGAACTTCCAAAGGCTTAAAGAGTTCGCGCACAGCTGGCACAAAAAGAGAGGCAAAAGGGCGGACTAAAACCGTGTACGCCGTATTCATGTGTTATGTTGTCCAATGCCCATTCGGGCTGGCTTTTAATATTTCATTTATATTTATAAATTAATTAAGGATATTTTTGTTCCATGTATGTGTTCAGGCCACAGCCATGAAGTTGGGTACATGGTGCCCCCCTCTCCCCCGCGCCTCACCATCGAGAACCGCGCGTGGTTCACACACCTTATCACAATCGAATTAGATACGACGACGCAATTTTGTATTTATTAATTTATCCAATTAAAAGCTTATTATCAGCTACACGCGAGTACTTCATTCCTCCGTATGTTCCCTGAACATAATTTGGCGACCGTGACAGGACTCAAGCAGAAACTTGAGTCCAAAACCCGAAGAAACTTGGATCTTGTCCAACGCGGTTGCTATTGCGCCGCTCCGCCGCCATTACGACGACATCGACGACGCGCTATCTGTGTGGCAAACTCACTGCCGCAGCTGCCTTCCCGAGATTCCCGTGGAGGCCCAGTAATCCAGCTGTACTATAGACGCCTCGCCAGCAAGATCCAGAAGCGCCGGCCACCTGAAGCCAAGCCAAGCCACGCCGCCAGTCAGCGCCAGCGCCCAAAGTGCCCCAGCGCCCGCAGCGAGGAGCCTAGGCTTATTCAGCTAAGTGCCCGCCTTCCTATCTTCATTTCCCATCTTTCCTTACCACGATTTCCTTCTCCACAGTTTCCACCTGTGCTATTTTCCGAGAAGTGAAATCGCATTGTGCAAGATCTATAGCAATCGCGATTCATCCAATCGTAGGTATTGCCCATTTTCCATAGATTTTACCAGCCAATGCCTATAATTATTACATCATAAAGATTAATCCATCACCAGTAGTTTACCTATTTGTTGCATCAGCGCTGAAGAATAACCTAACTTCTTCCAACCATCGTAACGTTGTTGCGTAAACTACGCAGTACCTAAATACCTGCCTAGATAAAATATACCTTCTTTATCATATTAAAATAATTTGCTTTGAAAACATAGATCACGCAATTTTTGCCCCTTCCAGCGTAGGTAATAAAGTATCATTTTCCAAAAACTGCTCATCACTTCTCTCAAGACAAACTTCTCAAACCATTTTCAGGCTTTGCATCACGCTCGGCGCACGGGATACCTATCCTTTGCCTACGTCACGGCCGCGCTGCATGCATGGTCGGCGTGCGCGCTTCGCTGTCCGCTGCGCCAACCCTCGCCAAACCGGTTTGCTATCTTTCTGCGATCCGTAAGCCTATTCAACCTATTTTAACTCAATAACATCATTAGCTAATCACCTATTGACCCATATCGGTCAGCTGCCTGCTCGTGTTACAATTTTACGTGCCTATACTCTGTCTTGTAGGTTCATGAACCTTGTTGCATCACACCTTTGTAGGCAGAGACAATAATGGGGGATTTAAAAGAATTTATTACGAAGCGTGCGTCTATCAAGGGTCGCATAACTGTATTTAAAAAATATTTAGACCTTGTTGAGAATATTTCTACGCTCAGTGACATTCAGGTAGCCGAGTTGAGTTATAAATTAAGTAGGATCGAGCCATTGTCTTGTCTCTTTGACGACATTCAGACACAAATAGAAGTTTTGAGCCCTGAAACAGTTTCCACTGAAATCTCTAGGAGAGAGGAAGTCGAGAATGATCTGTCGCGATGCGTGGCCATCGCGCAAACCCTGCTGGATAGATGCAAACCGCCTCCACAGCTGCAACAGACTGCTCAGTCAGTCCATTCACAATCATGTTGTAACCATAATCTGCAGGAGTTTGACGTTAAATTGCCGGTCATACAGATTCCTAAATTCGACGGCTCTTTCAATAAATGGCTCGAGTTTAGGGACTTGTACGTGAGTCTTGTTCATTCCAAAGAAAAGCTTCATGCTATAAGCAAATTCCAATATCTTCGATCGTATCTAGAGGGTGAAGCTGCTCGCATATTAACAAACCTAGAAGTAAGCGAAGCGAATTATCAACAAGCCTGGAAGTTGTTGTGCGATCGATACAACAACAAGCGACAACTAATCCGTAGGCATTTAGATTCGCTTCTCAATATTCAGTCATCGTCTTATGAATCAGAGCGGTCATTAAGGTTCTTAGTTGACCATGTGACCAAGAATTTACGCGCTTTGAATTCTCTAGGACAACCCACTGATAAGTGGGACACTATAATTATTCATTTAGTCAGCCAGAAGCTGGACGCTTCTACGTCTCTCAAATGGGAGGAACATCGCAATTCCTTGGACGCAGATATGCCTTCATTGGAGCAATTTCATAAATTTCTCGCATCTCGCGCCGATGTTCTCGAATCCCTCAATCGTAAGCCCGAGAGACGCAGCAACGTTCATTCGCCTTTATCAAATGTGTCCCACTCTAAGCCAAACATGCACACTAACAAACGTTCATTTGTAGGTATTAGTCAACAGACAGCTACAACGATGCCAAGCTGTCTTCATTGTGGTGCAAACCATAAAATTTATGAATGCACTAGTTTCGCTCAGAAAGATTTAAAGTCACGTCGTGCTGAAGTAAAGCGGTTGAACTTATGTCATATTTGTCTTCGGCCGGGGCATCCTACCTTCCGCTGTCGAGGTGGTCCTTGTCGCGACTGTAAAAGGCGTCATAACACCTTGCTGTGTCCAGGCAGTTTTTCTAAGGCCTGTGAGCCAAATGATAGCCTGCAAACTCAGTCGCCACAAAGAAACAACACCTTTGTATCATTTTCAAACAATAACAGTGAGATTCTGCTGTCGACAGCCCTGGTTGAAGTCGTCAACCCCGCGACTCACAAATCTGAGCGAGTGAGAGCACTTTTAGACTGTGGCAGTCAATCTACCATAATTTCAGCAAGTCTTAAACAAAGGTTAGGGCTGAATTCGCTGCCTACTAACACGAATTTAGTAGGTATTGGCAACACAGCGGCGAGTGTTATTACAGAACATTGCGTTGCAAAGGTGCGCTCTTTGCATGGCAAGTTCAACACCACCGCCCATTGTTTTGTGCTGCCAGATCTTGCGGGAAACCTTCCTAAACACCCAGTTAATGTAAGTCATTTGAACCTTCCGTCTGGAATTCTTTTGGCTGACCCAACCTTTAGCCAACCAGCGCCTATAGACATGCTTATAGGCGCCGATCATTTTTGGGCCATAGTGGGCTGTGAAAGGCGCTCACTAGGCAGCAATTTGCCCGCACTTGTAAGCTCCCAATTTGGTTGGTTGATTTCGGGTCCCTGTTCGAAAAACAATAAAAGTCACAGGTCCCCGCTTATAAATAGCATAGACTTACTACACCTAGACGGAGTCCGTCCATTAAAAACGCCGCCCGAAATTGAGGCGCCTCGCTTTGTATGTGTGCGTAAAGCTGCTGACTGTGACAATCGCCTACACAACACATGCACCCTAATAATGCTGCCAGCGTAATAAGCTTTTCACAATATTGTGACTTTCCTTCTGGTTGGTAAGGTGATAAACATATTAAATTATGTTTGCGGACAAGAAGTCCATGTTATTTACAGTAACATTTCTCAATATTTGTGCGTATGAACTTTAAATCTAGGATCTGCGATCTAAACAAAAAAAGTTATCTGTTGTACGGTTGTACCCGACTGCCCTAGAAGGAGGTTTATGTTTTTCGAGTATATGTATGTATGTGTTACCGGCCAAACCCGATTTAAGGATAAACTAGTTTCGCCTAGGCCAAACTAGTTTATCCGAACGTCGTATGGATAAACCGGTATGTCCTAGGCCAAACTAGTCTAGCCGAAGCTCGTAAGGAGAAACCAGTTTAGCCTAGGCCAATCTAGTCTGGCCTAGCAAGAATATGCAAGCTTCAGGATAAACTAGTATGGCCTAGTCCGAGCTGATATTGACGAATGATTAGGTATGAATGTTACCATATCTCGTAAACTAAGAGGTTTAGCGCAAAAATAACGAAATTTTCGAACCCCTTAATAACCCCGGAACCAAGCCTTTTACTTCTATACGTGTTCTAAAAACCGACATACAGGGTGTTAAACATACAGGGTATTCCTGAAAGTGTGACAAACAGTCGAAAAAGATTTAAAACAAAGGTTAGGTCAGTAGGTTTGGTTGGCGACACACTGACAGTCATACTTCTTTTTGTTTACGAATGGTCCTTTAAACCGGACAAAACCGGACATACCGTAGACTTTTTGAACGTAGACTTTTTCAAATTCGGCCTCTTAATGCGTCCCCTACTGTTCAGATAATTACGGCGGGTTTTTTAATTTTAAGAAAAAGTACTAGGCTAGCATAAATAAGTAGAATCTGTATTACCCCTACTTAAATAGGGCTAGACTAGTAGACTAGTATGTTTAAATGTAATTTGAAATGAGAAATGCTACTCAACTTTGCCTTCGGGGGAATTTATTTAGGTGCAGATATCTCCTAAATATCTCATAAACGATTTTGATGAAATATGTTGCTGAACCATTGCTACGAAACCTTCGTTCATATAAAAAAAATCTCATCCAAATCGGTTCACTCGCTTAAGAGTTACGCTGCCACAGACACACACACACACATTTACACAGACACAGCGTTCATACTTATAACACCCCTCTTTTTGGATCGGTGATTAAAAAAAAAACAAAATCGGTCCGAAAGGTAAAAAGTTATTGTTATAAAAAAGCTACACAAATTGGAAACCTCCTCCTTTTTTGAAGTCGGTTCATAAGTCGTTCATTGTTAAAGGAAAACTAAAACAAAGCTCTCTAGATTGATATTTCTAAAATTGTTTTATTGTGTATTGTGATTTTCGACATTCTACCTACTGGCAACCCCATAAAACACGTTGAATGTCATACGGAAGAAAAATTTTGAATCTAAATACGATCTTTTTCGACATAATATAAAGTGGAATCGTTGTTATTACTGGTGTAAAGTGATCCTCGTGCCTTCATCTTTCTTATCCGTGCTGTTTCTGCAGCCAAACACAGCAAAAACCCGTCATTTTGAATAAAATTGCAGGAGCTCCGTTCGCTAGAAAGTGACCTTGAACACTGACATGCCGTTTTAGAAAGCGTACCAATTTGGTATGCATTTATTTGCTTCACTTTGCGAGCACTGATTGCGATTCTAGGTGTCCTAATTCTATGATAAATAGAATAAAATTAAAATAAAATTATAACTTTGTAAGAAAAGAGTGTAAGCTCTGATACTAGCACAGGTACGCAGCTGTAAAGGTATTTTAAAGTTTATTTTTGCCGGCTTACGGACCGCCTTTTGGTAGCATTTGGGGGGCTGGCGTTGCGGTCAGCTAAGCATCATAATTATGACGAGAGTGATGAGCAATAAGAGTTTTACTTTAAAGAGCTAGGCACTATTTCAGCGCAGGTGGAGGCTATCCTAAGTAGCCGCCCCTCTGCCCTCTCTCATCCTCTCCTGATGACTCCCTCTCCCTCCCCAGGGCACTACCTGATCGGCCGGCTGCTGACCTCGCTGCCTTCTTCGGTGCCTCCTGCTGTCAACAGAACTGGAGTGAAAGCTGGAGCTTTCACGGGGTGGAGGATATTCAGGCCACAGCCATGAAGTTGGGTACATGGTGCCCCCCTCTCCCCCGCGCCTCACCATCGAGAACCGCGCGTGGTTCACACACCTTATCACAATCGAATTAGATACGACGACGCAATTTTGTATTTATTAATTTATCCAATTAAAAGCTTATTATCAGCTACACGCGAGTACTTCATTCCTCCGTATGTTCCCTGAACATATGTATTGTCTGTTATGTGCCCACCGTAACCGTAAGGTTGGTATGGGCCAAATAAAGAATTTCTGGATTTGGACTTAGAGCTTTGGGATTGGGACTCAATCATTAGGCTAATAAAATAAAAGGGGAAATAGTTATAAATAGTTAAGACTAGGGATTCTCATTTGACGGCTCGTTTTTAGCAAAAAACGCAACCAAAAAGTTTTTTTTTTTTTTAATTGGCGTTGCTAGCTAGTGTGCCTTGACATTTACGTGGCAACTAAATTCAAAGCTATTATACCATCCCACTACATATACTAAAAATATTATAAATAAGAAAGTTTGTATGGATGGATGCTTGTTACTCTTCCACGCTGAAACGGCTGGATAGGGACACCCTAACTTAGGTACATACCAGAATAAAACATACAGACCTAGAATATAAATAAAATTACTGGCTTATTCCCGCGACTTCGTCCGCGCTGACATAATAGGCTAGTTACTTTTTATTTAAGTCGACGAAGTCGCGGGCAAAAGCTAATAATAATGGAATGGTGCCACATATGACATTGGGTGCAAGTGCAACTGAGGTATATCAACAATTTCCTTATCAAGTTGGTTAATAAACTTGTAGGTAATTATATAATTATCTACATAAGTTATTCAATTATCGATACTTAGGTACAGTCGGCCACAGTCTCAGATACCCCTTTTTGTTCGATTGGCGCCCTTATGCCGCGCGCGGTAAGAGCTGCCATGGGGTATCTGAGATAGTGGCCGACCGTACAATGTTCTTACTTATATTGGCGTTGCCCTCTGTGGCGCCGTAAATTTCATTTATCTGTGGCACTTTGAACCTAGAAAGCAAAGAAAAAACACATTATTTATAGTAGGTATGCAATTGGGTGAGCAAAGTACGATCGCTCAGGTGCACTTATGACCTGTTATGACAGTCAAATTAGAATATACGTAAAAACAAAGTGGATTGAAGGTGAACATTTGGACCTTAGAATTATTTATTTATCCAAATAGGCATTAATACGACACCTAAACCATTACATACTACCTGAATCAGTAATAGGTATTATACTTAGACGATTTGCATCAATTAATGAAGTCTTTATAGACGTTTAACATTCCCAAAACTCAGGGTACGTGGGCCAGATTTCATTTCATTTGCTCAGAAGTGAGCATACCACAAAACTTAGATAGGTACTTACTTATACTAGAAATTGGCACAAAATTTATATAAATCGTGCATCGCGAGACACCCCAGGGTGAATTTACTATCAGTAAGCTGTTAGCTTGAGGGTTATTGGGTGATGAATGGACTGTGTGTGATAAAAAGTGATAATAGTGCAACGACCCGACTACAAAGGTCAGATCGATCTGTCAGCAATGACCAATAGTGCTCATCTTTGCCCTCATTCTAAATAAACAAGAGAACTAAATTCTTGGAATAAAATCCAGATTTTGGCACTTGGCCTACTTGGCGACAAAATCGGAAATATCTATAAAAATGAATCGCCGTGCATTAGTCTCACTAAAACTAAGAAACGGCTTGACCGATTTGCATATTTACTATTTTGTTTAGTTCACCATAGTTCAGGGTAGGTTTAAAAGCAAAGAAATATGGGAAAAGTTACAGGATTAGCTGAAAAACGGAAGAAATAAAAATTGGTCATTTTGTATTGGAATCGCCATTTTTGACGCGGAGAGTCAAACTATTTCAGGTGATACGAAGTTCACCGGGTCAGCTAGTTATGAATAAAATACACTAAGGGAGCAAAAGATTTTTATGGCCAGATAGTAGGTAGACCTAGTTACGCTAGATAAACTGTTGTCTACCTACTTTTATTGAGATAGGCTTTTATTTAGTCGACGATCTGCTGCCAGAAGGATCGATGCACACGCACAGCGCCATCTAGCGGCGGTTGGAGATAACTCTGCTTACCTGTCGACGATCTGCTGCCAGATGGCGGGGCGCATCCCGTTGCCGACCATGATGCGCACGCGGTGCTGCGCGTCCGTCGGCCGCGGCGGCTGCGCCAGCAGGTAGCGGCACATCTCACCGATGTACTGCGCCACCTGGTGGGGGTAAAAACAAAATTCAAAAAACTTAAGCCTCATGTTAGAGTAGCTTCCTCCCGAGATTTCGTGAGTCGAAGTTCACCAGACTTCGAAAGAGTTTATAATACTCGTATGTCCCACTTCCGAAAACGCACCGCTTTTATGGCGCTATGGAAAGGCGCACAACATTGATCGCATTAGGTGTCGCCTGTAGAAGATATCGGAGCAGGAGTGGTTGTGGCAATTGGCAGATATGGGTTTATATTGCTGTACGAATGGGCTCCCCAATGCTGCTAAAGTGGGGGAATCCTGGAGACGCGAATAAAGCCAAACCGAACCATCTCCCTGGAAGAAGTTTATTCCTACCAATGCCTGGACACCTATGACAAAGGCAAATAGCTCACCGTGCAGTCAAATTTCAGGCAGTCGGTCCAGTAGTTGGAGGCGGAGAACTTGGTGCGCAACACCGAGGGTATACCGTCGACGAGCGCGGCCCCGGTTCCGACCACGCCGCCCGCCGTGTGGTACAGCGGTAGAGCGTTGTACATTCGGTCCGAAGACTTCAGGCCCAGCATGTGGACCGTGGCCACCACGACTAGGAGGTACCTGGGGGAAATAAGCTTCATTAGTATAGCGATAGGTAATAAGCGGTAAACTAGAAGCTCACTCTGTAAAGGTGACTTGTATCTGGAATAGGTACAGCTATTTAAAAATTGCCATGTATAGGAGTTCAATCGTCTGGTGATCTGCCGAAGACCTCAAATGCAGTTCATTAAACCCACATGTATCAACTATTTTAAGCGAGTCGCTGGCGGCTGCTTCAAAGAGAAATGTGTCTCTAGTTAGTAGCATCAGCTGGCCCTCATGTGTCAAGCTTCTTCTTCTCAATACCCTACCCAGGTCGAAGACCGAAGACAGTTTCAGCTAAGCAGCTAGATACTGACTTACTATGCTGGCTCAGCAGCGGTAGCCTGCGCACCTTATTTCCAATCTTGCGCTTGGAGGGTCGCGCAGATCTTTAGGACAGAAGCTCTAAAAAACCGGGGTTCTCGAATTTAGACCATGTCATTGGAATGACAGACTCAGCTTCAGACGCCTATCAAAAGACCGACCGACAATCTAAAGCGGATAGAGATTCAGAGGGAAGCGCTTTAAAGTCTCCAGCAGTTTACTGACATCAGCAGAAGATATTGAACCAGTGACTTACTTTGAGTTAGGCAGGACGGCCGCCTTGGGCATCCCAGTGGTTCCCGAAGTATAGATGTAAAGCAGAGTGTCTTTATAGCACGGTTTATCGGTGACGACTGGGTACAGCGGCGGGTGAGAGTCCATAGCGGCGCCCAGGTCGATGACCCCCTTGGCCCCTTGGCCGTACAGCTGGAACAGCTTTAGCTCCGGCGGCAGCTGCCCTCGGATCTCGGCCACGGCTGGTGGGGGGCATTGATCAGAAATTAATAGTTAAAGTTTGAGAGGGTGGAAACCGTCCTTTCCAGAAGGTTTGGGATATGAATATCTGTACAGCTGCAAAGTTGTCACTATTTTAGTTTGTTGGTGTTTGTTGGCGTTTGCTGGCGTTTGCTGGTGTTTGCTGGGGTTTGTCGGTGTTTGCTGGTTTGTTAAGGTTTATTGGAGCTTGTCGTTGTTTGCCGGTGCTTGCCGGTGTTTGCCATTGCTTGCTTGCCGGTGCTTGCCGGCACTTGCTTGCCAGTGCTTGCCGGTGCTTGCCGGTGTTTGGGATATGCACAACTACAGAGTTTTTGGCCCGGGCAGAGACAGATGTGGCTATGTTCCGCAATACAAATCGGTGACCTAGGCAGTCGGGGATTGCCTCTTGGCATTGAAAGGCGCCCGGAGCAATCGGGAACTAAATAATCGTCCCTTTTCCCTTCTGCTATAATCAAGGCGTCTTCGAGGGAATAAAATTGAATCCGCAATGCAGCAGCGGCGTTAGAAGAGGTGTCTGCTTAATTGCCAAGTCACAAATATTCAAAATTCAACTCACCATCAGCCAAATGCTCCGAGAAGACCATGGCCTTAGCCTTAGCCACCTGAATGCAATGCAACAGCGGCTTATGCCGCAGGTTGCTGTTGATCAGGGCAGAAACACCGCCAAGTTTGGCCACGCCGAGCCAAGTCCACACAAACTCTGCGCAGTTGGGCATGAAGACGCAGACCACTTCACCGCGTTTCAGGTTTAAGTGTTCCTGCATCACGCGGCCCACTTGGTTGGATTTGTCCGCCATCTGGGAACAAAGTGATTGGTCACGGTTTGGTTGGACTTTCTATGATCGCGGGGTGGGTGACTGTTCGATAGGATGCTCATAACAGGCTCGGTCGGTGAAGCCGCTGGTTAGATTATTTGATTTCGGCAATCTGAACTGTAACCCAATGAATTAATTGCACGACCCGATTTAAGTAAGTATTGTTCATACGTGTGGATATTGTAATTATTAAACTCTAATTTTTAAATCGAGTCCACGGAATGACAGTTGTTACAAAGGCTTTATTTGTCAGTACCATACTAGCAACTGTCATTCCGTAGACTCGAATTAAAAATTAGAGTTTAGTCCATTGGACCCACTCTGTATTGCATATATTTGTGGAGGGACGGGAATAGAAAGTTTCGTTCTGTCTGGATGTCATGTATTCTATTTAGATGTGGGCTGTAGATTTGGTATATTGTACGATACGATGATTCAGTCTGGGTTTGATCTACGAGTACCTATTCATGTCTGGCTACTGTTTGGCACTCGTTACTTATCTTATTTACAGAGTAAGTAATCATAAGTGGATATCGTAGTTCGAAATCACGACAAGATATTATGTTGTGTGGACGTTTGAATAATAGCTTTCGTCATGTCATGTCACGTCATGTTGTTCAGACAAAACTAGGTGCCTACACCTAGAAGGAAGGAAGAGATAATTGGCACGCCATAATAGGCTGATAAGAACAGTGTATTTTTAAAGATGTTGGTGTAGGTTGTTATTTTTCCGGACACCGAGAAGACACGCCCACTCTCTTACACAACCTACACAGCGTAAGTTTGGCCTTTCTTCGGTTATTTCAGTCTTTATTCACTCACTCACATTAGATCCGCTGAATTCTATGAATAGCACGTGTACGCTTTAAACTTTGTACCGTCCAACCGGTGCAAAAATGCCTGGGGGAAATAACTGAGTAGCCAGAAAAAGAGCATATTGTTATCTCATCATGCGAATGCCTAATATCGATCTCAAAGGCTCAATAACAAGACAATTTTCATTCTAACGCCCCATCTCAAGGACATGTCATCGAAACGCACCGAACTAAATCCCATAGAATCCGCATTACGTATAAAATCACAATAAAAACTTGTCCCCACAGAAACAAATGATATCAGCAATAGAACAATACGAAACATCATTTCGACCATACGTCTAATATTCGAATGTCAACCTTTTTGCATTAGTGTACAGTTTTACTTTAATTGCATAGACTACGAGTAAATAAGCTCCCAAAGGTAGTTTGGACATCTATTTTTCGAGACACATTTCAGAGTTCTATGTTGTATCTAGTTTTATCCTTGATCGAAGTCGAAACGCCATGAAATGCAGACAGACCTATTGAATGCAGACAGACCTATTGTTCATTGATTTATAGAATCCCAGATCCGCAGTGCACAATGCACTACACTGCAGTGACGATGAAAGATCTTATCGTCACTGCATTTATTTATGGACTTTAATCAGTATCAACAGCAAGCATTAATGTGTCCGCAGAACGCCACGTTATTGGTCCTTCCAGGCGGACTTTCCTTTTTAAGCGATCTTTAAAGATCTGAATAGAAGAGACCTAAAATCAATCAGAATCAGAATCAGAATCAGAATCAGAATTATTTATTTGTCAAACATAGGTATAAATTATGAATAGGTGTTAAAAAATAGTATGTCCTCTATGTCTTGCCAAAAGGCGTACAAATTTAGTTATTTACATTGCATGCAGATAACTTATGAACTATGAACATATTTACATGGTAATTAATTGAATGAAATAAGAATAAAATTTAATTTAATGTCAATTATTAAATCAAATTGTATATAATATTTAGTTTATGGTTTGTCATTAAAATATTCTGTGATAGTGTAATAACACTTTGATAATAGAAATTTAAGCAGTAGCCTCTTAAAATTCATAACATTTTCTCGTTTTATAAAGTCAGGTAGGCTATTGTAAATTGTAGGTCCCATTATAATGCAGCAATTTTGCATAAGAGCTGTCGTACGTTCAGGTATTGAGAGGTTATTAATATATTGAGCTCTTACAGGATTGTGTCTTGTTTCAGTTAGCTTACTAAAATAAGTCCTATTACATTTCACAAACACACAAATTTCGTAGATGTAGATGCAGGGGAGCGTTAACAATTTCAATGATTTGAAAAAAGGGACACAGGAGTCTGTGGTCCTCAAACCACACATGGCACGTACACATTGTTTTTGGGATTTGAAAATTGTTTCTTTTTCGGTGCAATTATCAAAACGAGGGTTAGGCTCCAAGTGCGGTTGCCGACGACGATGAAGCAGGGCGCATCGGGCTGCTTCTCTGCGCGTCGGGTGAACGACCAGCTCGGCCAGCGTGGCGTCCTGGCGACCCCATCGCTTGGAGCGGATCATAACCACCGCACGGTTAGACGTGATTATCTTCTTCTTCTTCGTCGTTGCACTCTTGTCAGAGCAGAGCGGTCGTGGTCAACATGTAGTATCATCATCAGTGGCTGATTTTGCGCGCCTTGCGATGCCACGCCATTTCTCTTGGTCAGAGGTTTCTCGGGTGCATTCACACAGTGTTTTGCCCTCAGTGGTCTTGAAGGATAGAAAAAGGAGGTGGCTAGGGCGCGGGGGACCCTCGAGCAGCTCCAGCACCAGCAGCTTAGAGCCTCACAGGCCATATAGCCAAGACCCCGGGGGCTAGGTAGGGTCCGGAGAAGACGCAGTGGACATAGTTCCGAACGAACCCGCATCTAGCTCAAGCAAACGCCCATTAGAAAATTACTGTAGTACTATGGGAACCTGCCAGGGTGCTGGGGTAAGGAAGGACAGACCAGAGGTCGCTCTCACCTCCTTGAAGGTCCAAGTGCGGTCGCCAACGACGATGAAGCATGGCGCGTCAGGGTTCTTCTCCGCGCGTCGGGTGAAGAGCTCGGCCAGCGTGGCGTCCTGGCGACCCCACCGCTTGGAGCGGATCATGCCGCACGCGTAGCGCCATAGGAACCTGCCGGGGGAAGGACGGGTGAGTTCGGTGGAGAAATCTGCGCAAGACGGCTGCTGGATACTCATCCAATACTGACTCAGCAGCCATAGTGCACTGTGGTGCATCCATTTTTATAAGTATCGGAAAATCGGAAAAAGTCAAATGGTAATCGGAAAAAGTCAAATGGTAATCAGAAAAAAGTCACCCTTACTTAGCACTCACACTATAATATTAGGGTCGAAATGGTCGAAACTTTACATTCTACAGCAAGGTTGACGTTACTTTTTAAAATGGGCCACCACGATGGTGGATACGTGCTGAGGGAGTAGTTAGTTGCTGAAATTAGGGCAATCGCAGGCTCTATATCGGGTCCTCATAGCTTATAGGGTAAATTCATCGAATTTCCAATTTTGAGAACAATAGTTGTTGGAAATCACTTAGAAGTTGACTTGTTTCAGGAATAAAGCTATTCAAAAATTTACCTGTACAATCTAAGTACATACAGATAAGTGGCACAATACAGATAAAGATAAGTGGTGTAGACGGCTCGCTCGTTTCTCTATTCGTCCGATTGAAACAAAACAAACACGAGCTCGGAAGCTGCAAGTTGTTAGTTTGTTTGCCGAGTGAGTTTTCCTGAGAGCATACTTGACAGAAATAGATTCTACAAGTCATCGGCCCCACCTACCATTGTTACGGAATCAAACTATACCTCAATTATGTTTAGACATCCTAACACTTAATAATGTATGTCTGTCTTCGCGTCAAAAGATTTGTTTCACGAGACATGTTTCTTTACACGGTTAGACTAAATGGCATCCAACCAAAAACATTTTCATGTAAAATGTTGCAAAGACGAGACCATACACCTCGCACTGTCAAAATGCTATCAGATCTCATGCAGAGACAAGCTTCTAACTTTACAAGTTCTAACTCTACAAGTCCTAAGTTCATAAATTCTACACCTTAGTCAAAATATGTGGCTTCCGCTTGGCCGTTTCGTTACTAAAAGAACTATTGTATAACAGAAAAGTAATGAACAGCCATCTGACCCTCAAAATAAGAAGAAAAATTGATAAACAATGGCTGCGTGAACAGATCTGTCCAACTTGAGAATTAGGTGGGTTGAGTATCTACCAACCGTGCTACTAACTATACCTCGTAAACAGCATTGGTAGAGTTGGAGTAGAGTAAGAAAAAAATAAAACTGGTAGAGTACCTAACTGTTCGGTACATAATAAGCTAGTTACTGTTGTATCTATTGTATTCTACCCAAGACTTAGTTAACTATTAGGATAGTAAGTAAACTTTACTAATACATAGGTACCTAATACAGGGTGGCCCAAACATAGACGTCAAGCGAGAAAATCTAGATAGCTGACACCAAGGGCTACCCGAATCACCCCCATGTATGTTCAGCCATTTTTTGTCGTTTAGAAGTTATGAGGCTTTTAAGGTTTTTTTGAAAAAAAATTACCTAGCATTCGATTTTATTTTGTAACTTTTTTTTCTTTCGTCTTTTCAGCACATTTTTTTATTCTTTAGAGTCTCAGATAAATTATCTATCACCAAAAAAATAATGATCAGCTATGGACTTTTAAAAGATACCGCAATTATGATCCAAAGTCCAAAAATTTTGTTTTCGTGAAATCATCACTGAAATAGTTAGTATGGGGAAAAAAATAAGTAGAGGTCTGAAGGACTTTTTATTGATTTCAAAAACTTTCCCAAAGCCTCATTCTTCAGAATAATACAAAAAACCTGTCACTTTATGGGACTTTTATTTAAGTAATTTGCGATCAAAGTCGAAAAACTGGAGTTGGAAGAAATTTTATTTCAATCGATTTTCATTTATTTTGGTCGATTCGGACAAAAAACATTACGGATCGGCTTAAAATCATCTGTCAGTAGGATCTGCATTAGGAATTCACGAAAAAATAAAAAAATAAAGTCATTTAATATTCAGACTTTTTTTATTTTTTTTTCTTTTAATTTATTTTTTCTTCATGTTTTGTAAGTAAATTCGATAATAAAATAATTTAAAATTCAAATAATGAAAAAAAAAGAACAAAAAAAAAGAAAAATATTTTATGCTATTTTTTTTTTTTTTTCGTGAATTTCCTATGCAGACCGTGCTGACAGGCAATATTAAGCCTACCTGCAATGTTTTTTGTCCGAATCAACCAAAATAAATGAAAATCGATTGGAATAAAATTTCTTCCAACTCCAGTTTTTCGACTTTGATCGCAAATTACTTGAATAAAAGTCCTATAAAGTGACAGGTTTTTTGTATTATTCTAAAGAATAAGACTTTGGGAAAGTTTTTGAAATCAATAAAAAGTCCTTCAGACCTCTACTTATTTTTTTCCCCATACTAACTATTTCAGTGATGATTTCACGAAAACAAAATTTTTGGACTTTGGATCATAATTGCGGTATCTTTTAAAAGTCCATAGCTGATCATTATTTTTTTGGTGATAGATAATTTATCTGAGACTCTAAAGAATAAAAAAATGTGCTGAAAAGACGAAAGAAAAAAAAGTTATAAAATAAAATCGAATGCTAGGTAATTTTTTTCAAAAAAACTTTAAAAGCCTCATAACTTCTAAACGACAAAAAATGGCTGAACATACATGGGGGTGATTCGGGTAGCCCTCGGTGTCAGCTATCTAGATTTTCTCGCTTGACGTCTATGTTTGGGCCACCCTGTATAACTACTGATATATCAACGCTTCCCTTTGCCCAAGGACTTTCTTGTGACATTTTTATATCGATTAGCGTGATAGATAGGCTACCTAAGAGTGTACGGTCGGCCACAGTCTAGGATACCCCATGGTAGCTCTTACCGCGCGCGGCATAAGGGCGCCAATCGAACAAAAAAGGGTATTCAAGCGTGTGGCTGACTATACCTACACCTGTTACATTTACAAGGGAAAATAAACATACGGCGCAATAGAATCAAAGTAGGCAGGTTAGAATACTTATTTAAGTGGGTCTAGGTAGGTCAGATGGGAACGGAAAATGTGTCGTGCGTGTGACGTGAAGAAAACACAGTGCCTCGATAATAGGTACAGATGACAGCACGTCAGAGTGTACATTTTTGTTGTATAGTCGCCCGTAACGTATAGTAACCGAGTAGTGCCAGTGTGTAAGGGTCGAACGTGCTGTCGTGTGTACGGTCAATAAAACGCTAGGATACCATAATATATAGCTCTTATCGTGCGCGGCATAAGTGCGTCTAGTGAAAAAAGGGTATCCTAGCGTGTCGCCGAGCAGGTCTCTAAATATGTAAAGTCCGTTCGATATCATAGTGTCACTTTGATATTTGCCGCCTTGGCGCGCGGCGGCTTTTCACAAAAGAAAGTAAAGGAAGCCGACGAGGCGCAAACACGCCAGTGAATTTGGCTCGCCGCTCGTCATTCTATAAAGAAGCGTCGTCGTATTGAGAGGTTGTGCTTGTGACTTTTCACTTCGTATTTTGTATTGAGTGTCGATCGCTGCGTGTAGATAAAATGTTTTTTCATTCGTGGGAGGATAGCGAGGTGCCTCTAGACGAAACTTCGAATGACCCAAAAATTAAAAGACGAAGGTTTTGTAAAACATGTTAGCAAACTCTAGTTAATGTCCGTCAGCATTGTGTTGAAATGAATTTGTCTGCGCCAGTGGCGTAACTAGGGTGGGGCAGCCAGGGCACGTGCCCTGAGCGCTATTTCAAGGGGGGCGCAAAACCGCAACTCGTAAATTCAAAATAACACAATTCACTGCAAATTATGATTTTAAAAGGTAAAACCGGTGAATTTTCGGGCGCTCTGCGCGTAGACCCATTTACGGACAATAAAGGTAAAATTGTTTTTTCGTGGGCGCTGCGTGCAACGTGCGTTCGTCATATTTACGAACAATCTAATAAAATCGGTAAAATTTCGTCCAAGCATAGGAATTTACTGCATATCGCGGCTTACAAAATGGGTAAAATCGGTGAAATCTCGCGTTTAGTACCGATAACTTGTGAAATTTTGCGTGGCGATTTTTTAAATTAGTCTTGCACCGCCTCTGAAAAAGATATAAAGGGGCGCAATTACGATGCTTGCCCTAGGCGCCATTTACCCACGGTACGCCACTGGTCTGCGCCCATCACAGATACTTCAAAAATAGTTGGTATCCCAAGAACCAAGATTGCCGTCGTGTGTACCGACACTATCTAAGCGAACGGACTTTTACCTTACCTATTAGTGGTCAAGTGGTCTTTTATTTAATCACTTAGCTACTCGTAAGTAATAAAATAACTTAGTTCGACAGTAACAACTATTGTGCATTACACTACTTAGGTGCCGCACATACCGCCCCGGGCGACGCGGCGGTTCGCGTTCCGTGGTCAGAGTTCTGCGTTCGCGATCACTGTAATCTTTGTGGCACCTTTGGTCCGTTCCCACATGAAGCGGTCAGACCGCGACGGTCTCATGAAGCTGATCCGAGAGCTCTGACCACAGAACGCGGACCGCCGCACAGTGGTCGATTTGTACGATTTAGGCGGCCAAAAGTCCATTTCTCAAAGTTAACTTATAACAAAACTAATTGATTCCCGGAAAAATAGACACCCCGACTGCCCAAACCCCACCCCTCCCCAGTTCCTAGAACTGCGTGCGCGCCCCCACAGGTAGTCGGAACTTGATCGTCGCGCAAGCTGTACGCGTTCGTTCTCGACACTCTTAGCGCAACCGATATTCTAAAGTGAATATTTCATTGGATATTATTCAGTTACAAGTGAAAGTGATGGAAGTCGAAAATTCAGGTAAGCTCCTTCAAATATAATTTAAATTAAGATAAGGAATATCAATATTTAGTGCAGTTACAACGTATCAAAGATCGCCCTTTTTCATAGAAAATATTATCATTTTTTTATTTTCAATAGTAAAAATGTTGTACTTCCGAGACCGTCCGAGTTAAATTCCTTATGGTTTCTAATAGTATAGCTCTTTGAGCAGATAACCACAAAAAAAATAGCCACCACCTTTGACCACTTCGCGAGAAAAATAATAATTCATTAACTTAGGCAGAAAGTGAGAAAAATTCCTTTTTTGTTTCTTTTGCGTTAAAATTCCTTTTCGTTGTTCTAGGTTCATCAAGTTACTCGGGCATGGAGGTAGTAACTCGCAGATATCTTTTTGATAAGATGATTGAGGAAAACTCTCCATCAATAAACGACAAATTGGAATACTTACAAAATTATTTGTTAGTGTCTTACGGGGACTCCGACGAAGACAAAAAGTATATAAATCATAAATTTTCATATTTTAAAACAGAAATAAAAAAGAGATGGTCCAAAGCACGCAACACGCTAGAAAATTTTCTTATAAGCAATGATGCATGGTTAGCAGGAACGTTCGAGATGCCCATAAAAACGCATAATAAGTCAGGACGACCTAGCAAAACATTCAGTGAATGTAGTGAAAGAACTAAAAGGAGGAAAACAGAAGAAGTTCGCTCCTCTGTGGGCAAAGAAGTGATAGTTCACGCAGCGCAAGTAATTTTACAAAAAGAAGGAAAAAGAAACGCCTCGCAAGTCCTAAAAGATATTACAAATTCGCCTGCAGCCGCAAACGAATGTAAAAAAAGACATTCCAAATCAAAGGCACAAGATCCCCTTACGCCTCGGGAGGCACTGCGAATGTGCGTGGACGCTGATTTGACACGAAGTCAATATGAAATTGTGCGAGCAACCAACAGAAGCTTTTACCCGTGCTACGAATTAGTGTTGAAGGCTAAACAGGAATGTTACCCACCCAAAGAGACGCTACGAGTGACCGCTTCCTGTGCTGAAAGTGATCTACAATCTTTGTTAGATCACACCGTCACGCGATTATCAATTTTCCTCGAAGAAGTACTAATGACTCTTACAGAAACTGAGAGAAATTCCTTGCAGATTATCTGCAAATGGGGTTGTGATGGTTCACAACAAGCTCAATACAAACAAAAGTTAATGAATGACGCCGACTCGGATGCAAATATATTTTTGAGCTCATTCGTGCCTCTACAAATTGTTTGCGGCGACGACAAAACAAAAATGGTTTGGCAAAACCCGACTCCTTCTTCACCACGATATTGCCGCCCGATACGATTCAGATTTATAAAAGAGTCTACAGACATTACAAAAGATGAAATAAATTACGTTCGGGACAGTGTGAAGTCCCTAAAAGCCACGGAATTGGAACTGAATGGGCAAAAATTCTCGGTTAGCCACAGTCTTAAAATGACCATGGTGGACGGCAAAGTTTGCAATGCGGCGACTGACACCAAATCAACGAGTAGATGCTACATATGCGGAGCCACTTCAAAAAACTTTAATGACTTAAGTAAAAAAAACGAAATTCACCCAGAATCGCTTGAATTTGGCCTATCAACTTTACATGCCAGAATTCGATTATTCGAGAGTATTTTACATTTAGCTTATAAATTGCCCGTTGGGAAATACCGTGAAAAAAGAACCAAAGCAGAAAAGATGCTAGAACAACAAAAAAAAAAAGAGATTCAGCAAAGATTCAGAGAAGAAGTAGGTATCTTGGTAGATATGCCAAAATGTAATTTTGGTAACACAAATGACGGCAATACTAGTAGAAGATTTTTTGAAAACCCACATCTGGCTGCTGAAATAACGGGAATAGACTTTAATTTTATTTATAGAATTAAAGTTATTTTGGAAGCCATATCAAGCGGTCACAAAATAGATGTCCCGAAATTTGATGAATACGCCATGGAGACAGCAAAACTGTATGTAGAGTTATATGGTTGGCATTCTATGACTCCTACCATGCATACAATTTTGGTACATGGTGGAAAAGTTATAGAAAATTCTCTAGTGCCTATTGGTCAACTTTCGGAGGAAGCTGCAGAAGCTCGTAATAAGCACTTTCGCTCATACCGTCTAAACTTTGCTCGAAAGTTTTCACGCGAAGACTGTAACCTTGATATTTATCACAGGTTACTCTTGACATCAGATCCACTCATCAGTTCAATGAGAAAAAAAAAGAAGATCCGATCAAAACCATTTTTGCAGGAAACTTTGGAGCTTTTGCTTCCTGCAGAGCCAAATACAAAAGGCACTTGTGATAAATGCATGGAAAGTGACGGTGAGGAAGAATTGTCTTTTAAAGAGTAACATAACAATTTGTATGTTAAACTTTCATAAAATATTGTCTTATTGTTTATGATTCGGTACCTAACATTGTAAGTAACATTTAGTATAATAATGTGGTAATAACTGTTGACCATTTAATTTTAGTGTATACTGTATTTTTTTGTCATCCATATTTTATTTTCAATTTAAATAGGCATGCAGACTGTAGAGAATAAACATTTTTTTTTATGTACGGCCGTCTTTTACTTAACAAATTGTGATAATTCTTAACCCAAATATCAAAAACTACTAAGCCGATTTCGATAATTCAAATGAACTCAAAATATATATTTTACACCAAAGGGAGATTTAAAGAAAATTTAAAAACATTGGCGCTATTTACAAAAATATTTTCACAGAAATGTTTTTTTGTATAGAAAAATACGCTTTCAATGAAACGAATAGGGATAAACATATATATTCACTCTAAAATACCAGATTAGCATTTGTTGTCGTATTTATTACTGAAATAAAGCATAAAATAGTTTTGGCCGCCTAAATCGTACAAATCGACCACTGTGCGCCGGGGCTGTGTCCGGCGCCTTACAAGTCACTCTATACCTAAGTATTCGTAAAAAACTTTAGAGCAAGCGAGTTAATGATGCAGCCTTTATAAAAAAAAACCTTTCATGGCTTCTCCCTCGCAGCAAGCTCCGAGTTTATCGCACATGCCTCAAGCAAGCCCCAACGTGTGCATATGAACAAAAACTGCAGTTATGCACACCATACACCCGGCTCAGAGATAACATAGCAAGCCTATACATACCTACAAGCTATAAAGTAACATAACTAGACGTTGCCCGTCTTACTCTGCCTCCACTAACATGTTTTTGTGTTATTTTGTCGGCACAAAACTCGAGAAGCCGAGATCTAGGTACCCACTGGATGATACCATAATGTTATGCGGTTTCCAACATAGGGGGTAGGTAATCGTATGAGGTAGTGGCCACCCCTGGTGTCAGAGTTTTTAGGCCACCCAAAGGGTCTCTGACATGGCTTAACGATTGTTATTAATGAACAACAACCGGGACCTGGCGGTTTCCAACATTATTTAGTTCGAGTTCGTATTTATTCCGGAATTTTTTGGTAAGTAGGTTAGGAATCCTGCTTTCATTTTGCGGAGTTTCAGTGGCTCGAATGAATGAATGTCGAAAAACGCAAGCTGGAATTAACGTTAGCTCGACAAACGCAACTACAAATCGAATATAATTTGTCTGTGCACCAACTTGTCAATTTAATTCGAACGCCGCTGGTGCAACCTGTGGGTCGGATTGAAAAGTTGGCCACGCAAGTAGAGTTGTGGTCAAAAGCTAGTCTATTTCACCTAGATATAAAAGAAGCCATGCAATGACTGCGTCTTGCCGCATACCGGCCTGCCCCGGCCCGGCCGGCTCACGTGCGAGCCTAAGCCCTTAATTTAATGAAGACATAATAATATTATTCAACCTTGTACTTGAAAATAGCAGTCTACTATCTATATTTCGAGTAGACTGATTAAATGAACAGCTGAGAAAATCGATGGCCGGGTAAAATATTAGCTTAGTTACATCGTAAATTGAAGTGGGTCATTGGAGGCATCCACTTTACAATACAGTCTCTGTAGGTTAAACTATTCTATACATACTGCTGTATACAGGTAATGATCAAAGGTTTATGAAGGTAGAGTATTGTAGAGTTAATCAAATAGGTACTGAGATAAAAATGCGATTTCCTTAACATAGTGCGCATCATATATCGTCGTCACCTCACCACCGGAAAATTAAATAAACGCAACAACAAAATTGAATCTGCTCTACAACGACGTATTTTACTACGGGCGATTAGTTTATTAAAATAACATGCATACTAAATGCATTGATATAGTGCCAAAATATAAAGAACAGTAAGGTACAGTCAATGGCACATCGGCCTGGACACTTTGTCCTCCTATTCACTTACATTATGGGTCGTATGTTGTCGACTGCACAAATGCACAATGCGACACATTGACACATGCAATCCAACAAACAAATTCTTGCTTGAAGGGGGTTGCTTCTCAAGCAAGAATCACGCAGCGTATGTGGATGGCTACAATGACACCTAAAAAGCCAAGGGTTAGGTACGTACGTACAACGGTCAGATCGAAGCCAGCACTTATAGCAAAGTACAAAAAATATAGTATAAATTTTGTATGGTGGGTGAACTTCTTAGTATGACAGAACAGGACTCCATACACCTTTTCTTATTCGCTTACGGGCGAATTTGCAAAAAAAAATACTGTCTGATCTGCTGAAGACTGTACTTTGTTCTGTTGTCTCCATTGACTCTACATGTCTACATGCATTTTCCTTGTCTTTTCTACCGACCGACCTAGGCTGACATGACAACTTGCCTCAACCTCGTGTTCAAACTATAGTTTTCAATTTCATCTGTGAAATTACACAATTAACAAGCCTCCATCTTGAATGAAAGTCTAGTTTGAGTTAGTGCTAAGAACCATAGCGGATTGCGGTGACTGAAACTTTGCCCGGTCTTTTGTTCTTAGCTCTGCTGCATACATTAAAATCTCGGAACATTTCTCCGCATCTCGTTGGACAATGAAATCGAGTCACGGTCGCGATTCCTCTAATTTTAGTTCATTCCAGATACGCTTCAATACTCAGGGTTGCGTTCGCTTTACACGATCTACTATTTTATGTACATAATGTTCTCCGTCTATGATTGCGACTAGGTACCGACATTCGACTGAATTTCTTCACATTATGTACTCGTACCTAAACATTGGATAGATTTTCAATGCTAAAAACTGAGAATATTTACCGTTTTTTTCTACGGCTCCTTTATTGCCGGGCCTATACTTAGGTAAGTGATGTGTGTGTTCGATGTGATGATCACACAAAAAATAACACCAATCTATGCCGCAGGGCTTTTCAAAGAAAGCACTCCCCTAACTAAACAGTTTTTGTTGTAGTGTAGTGCCACAACTTTCGTATTTTGTTTACACGGCAAGGCGAACGCGTAACAACTTCTATAAATACAAGTGCGTATCGATCGACAACGAAAATAACAAACACTAGTACATAGGTTCATGTAGTTGCGAGTGAGTAGTTGCGAGGAGGTGGCGCGATGTGGATCGATGCTGGTGTAGAGTAGACTATGTAGAGTGCCTTTGCCAAACAGCAAACGACGCGCTCGATAACAGACAGTCATGGTCAACAAACAGCACGCGTGCCCCCAGACAGGATGTTCCATGTACCATTGGCAGACTACCCAGCTGATATGATAGGTAGTGGAAAAACGGAAACGAGCAGCAATTTAGAAAAAAAAAACTGCAAATGAAAATCAACGATGCGTATCTAACCGAACTTATTCTCTTAATCACGTCATTTTTAGTAAACATAGCTGACCCGGTGAACTTCGTATCATCTGAAATAGTTTGACTCCCCGCGTCAAAAATGGCGATGCCAATACAAAATTACCAATTTTTATTTCTTCCGTTTTTCAGCTAATCCTTTAACTTTTCCCATATTTCTTTGCTTTTAAACCTACCCTGAACAAAACAGTAAATATGCAAATCGGTCAAGCGGTTTCTTAGTTTTAGCGAGACTAATGCACGGCGATTCATTTTTATATATACAGGGTGTTAAAAGACCGCCAACAAAGCGGGAAACCACGTATTGTCCTCATCATATCGAACATTTTTGCCAAAACTATGCCTGGGAAATCAACGGTTTCCGAGATAATAAGGTTCAAAGTCGGATTTAAATTTTTTTTTTTTTTGCAGAAATGTTCTTATTATCTAGTACTTAACATTTCTTCTCAAGAAGCCATATTAAAATTTTGAATATTTCTTGCATAAAACGACGTTAAAATTGCAATCCGCAATGTATTCTTAACATCGGCACCTCGAGCGTAAGTTTATGTCAACGCTTGCTCAATATGATTTCTCTTTGTTACAATCCATTGCGTGATAAAATATTTTCCAAAATTATAACCTAAAAAACCAAAATCATTTCCCAGCAATAATTTATCGAAAAAGTACTTTGTTTTGGTGTCTAGTATGCGTACCTTTCGGGTCTGTTGGCGGTCTTTTAACACCCTGTATAGATAAAAAGCTAGTTTTTATCGATAGTTGTTTAGTTAAAATGCAAAAATCAGTGTTTGTGTGTACCTACCTAGTCGGTGGGTAGGGACTTAATTTAATTTATAAGACAGATAATTACTTACAACCCATTTTGCGACGTGATAAAATTTTAAAGCAACGAGTAAGTTGGCTTCGTTCGTATGTGAGGCCTTGTCTTCCGACTCAACTATGTAACGTTTAGAGGCAAGTCTAGCTAGGTAAACCCTCCATCCACAAAAAGTGCCCTTTTAAGGTGGGAAGATAGCAACGTGGCGGGAAATTCAAATTTTTCACAGTTTTTTTACATTTTGTAGCTAAATTGAGCTATTTTTGTTCAGCGATTTTTCGTTCGCGGCAATAACATAGAATTCTTTTCATTATTGTAAACAACAGAACAACAATAATTCAGCCGATTATGTGTTCTGGTCTACGACAAGTTTTTTGGGCAGTGCCACTGCTTCGTAGCCCAGAACACACAATCGGCTGAATTATTGTTGTTCTGTTGTTTACAATAATGAAAATAATACTGTTTTATTGCCGCGAACGACAAATCGCTGAACAAAAATAGAAATAGAAATAGAAATAGAACACATTTATTTATCATCCAAAACACACAATCGAAACACAACAATACAGTAAATTAACACAAATTTAGACACAGAGCATAAAACATACTTTTTAAAAATAGTAATTATTAAAATTTAAGACATACGTTATACTTACTTAAAAAGTACCCAACACCACTTATAACAAAAACACATAGTTTATATTATCAATTTAAAAAAGATAGTCGAGTGACGCTGTGTGTTATGATGATAAAGCGGTCTCTGGACTCAGCATAATGTTGTGAGGAAACCATCACAACGCTGGTATTCTGCCAGAGCCTTTAAGATGAGGTCACGAGATTCAAGGACCATAGCCTCGATAGACAAATCAAAAATAAAAATAAATAAAAATAAACCAAGAACCGTATAAGCACTTAAACAGACAATATTATGAAAATACTTGAAACAGCGGTGAGACGAAATAGAAAAGAAATGTGGAATAACATTATAGACAGAACCAAACTAGATTAATAGATGATTAGGTAGAGACAAATGGCCCGTAGGATCAGCGATTTTAAAAAATAGGTGGAAAGGAAGTGAAGTGAAATGAAATCAAGTGAAGTCATGTGATATTTTACTTTCATAAGACAAAACAGGGAAGCATCCGAAGAAGTCAGAGACAGAATAACGACATCAGGCTACTTGTTTTTGCAACGACAAAAGATAAAGTTTGAATTTGAACTTGAATGTGTAATGCGACTTTAAAGAACGAAGCGGTGGTGGGATGTTATTCCAGCACTTTGATGCCGCGTATTTGAAACTGCCTCTAAATGCTGCAGTTTTGCGTGATGGACAGTCCAGTTTTCCCTCCCTACAGCTTCGCTGACTATGATATGAAGTGGACCACTTAAGCCTTTCGTATAGGTACTTAGGCGACTGCGCCTTAAATAGACCAAATAACAGGACTGCAAGATGGTACTGAAGTCTACTTTTCATATTCAGGATATTGGAATTATTCAAGAATGGACTGATATGAGATCTTGGCGGGACGCGAAAACAAAAACGGGCACAGGCATTTTGAACGCGCTGGAGAATGCGGTTTGTTTTTTCAAACAGACACGGTCCATAAACAGCAATACAATAGTTTAATTTTGATAAAATTAGAGTCTCACAGAGTCTTATACGAAGCTCCTCAGGTATAAAGTCTCGTATGCGATAGAGCACACTTAAACGGTAGAAACAGGTTCGCGTAAGTTCTGCAACGTGTGCCTCAAAACGTAGCTCCTCATCCATGACCAATCCAAGATTTCTAGCTTGATGCACCCGTTCAACCAGCACGCCCCCGATAGAAACCCGAGATTCGGCAGAAGAAATGCCCGTGATCTGATGGGTGCTGCCCAAAATCATAAATTTTGACTTAGTGGGATTCAAAACAAGGGCATTCCTGGTGGACCACGATGAGATTCGTTCCAGATCGGCATTAAGCTGGGATATAGCATCATTAGCATCCGATGGAGTGCAAGAGATATATATCTGCAGATCGTCAGCGTACAAGTGATAATTACAGCTTTTTATGCACTTTACTATGTCACTACTGTAGAGGATGAATAACAAGGGACCAAGAATAGATCCCTGGGGAACACCGCTACAGCAATTACTAAGTTTAGATCTAAGGCTCGTACCATTTTGCTTATGTAGTACAACTTGCTGCTGTCTACCATTCAAGTAGCTATCAAACCACTTAACCGTGTTCACATCGAAGCCATAGTATGAGAGCTTAGAAAGCATTAGGTCGATATTAATGCAATCAAATGCCCTCGAGAAATCCAGTAGAGCCAAGATTGTTCCCTGCCCCTCATTACGTGCTGATAGAATATCATCGACTACTCCCAAAAGGGCAGTGTTAGTGCTACGCCCTTTCCTGAAACCCGATTGAAGCTCAGGGAGGATACCATTTCTTTCTAAGTAGGCAGCCGTTTGAGCATATACGACTTTTTCTAAGATCTTTGATAAATAAGGAAGAATACTGATAGGTCGTAACTCACTGGTAAGCGATGGATTTGTAGTTTTAGGTATAGGCTTTACTAGTGATGTTTTCCAAACACTAGGAAAAGTGTTTGACATAAGAGATCTATTTATTATATTAGTTATAACACTAAGAGTTGTGGGCAAAGTCATAATGAGCATATCCATCGTAATGCAGTCGACTCCTTGTGCATTTGATCTTATGAGAAAGATTATATGCGAAATAAAAGTTTCATCTACAGTAGAGAACCTAAAATTTGGCGCGGTTGAAGAAAATCTGTGGAATTCATAAAACGTTAGTTCAGAAAAAGATACATCCCGTTTTCCGGGAATATTTAAAAAATGTTTGTTTAGTTCATCTGGGTCATTGAAATGATCAGGAATTTGCGCAGATGCCTTAAAGTTTACACCTAAAGTTTCCTTTAAGTTCTTCCAAAGCTGCTTTGAATCCTTAAGGTTGCCATTAATGTGATGTTGAAAGTATGCTCTTTTCTCCTGGAGCAATGACGAGTTAGCCAAGCGTTTGAGTTCCTTATACGTTACCTTGGAAGAGTCAGACCTATTCCTGCGAAAAACGGCATGTGCCTCATCTCTCAGTTTCATTATTAAACGTACATTACTAGTAAGCCAAGGTGTGACTGGCTTTGTTAAGACTTTTCTTTTTACGGGAGAAAATATATCAAACACGTCTAGTAAAAGATTATTAAAATTGAGACACATTTCATCAACTGAATCGGCAAGATCCAAACCACTCCAATCAATTTGAGCAATGCAACGGTCGAAAGCCTCTCGGTCGACATGCTTCAAAGGTCTAAATACTATTGCTCTGGGCTCTGGCTTCGGTTTTTTTATCTTTAACTCGATGAGGACCACTGCATGAGCGTTCAGGTCCGGAATATAGTCAACAGTAACATTATGAGGTGTAGTTCGCGAGCAGATCAAGTCTATTAGAGTCGCACTTGTGTCTGTAAAATGAGTGGGCTGTGTCACGTGATTTTGAATATTTGTATGTTTAAAAAAGTCGCCCAATTTTTTGGCTCCACTAGAGTCTACGTCCAATAGGTTAATATTGAAATCACCCAACAAAATCAAAATGTCATAGTGAGAGAAAGCCACTACTGAATCAGTGATAGCGTCCAAAAAATCTGTTATCTTAACCCAATCTGGCCTATAAGCGGTACCTACAGCGATCTTGTTGGAATTTATATTAAATGACATCCACATTTGTTCTATATATTCCTGGGAAGGCGGGTGAGCCAAACTTCTGCCATTGATGCCATCTTTAATATAGAAACCGACCCCGCCACCCTTGCTAGCCACGGACCGCGGCCGAGGCACATGACGTAACCGGTACCCAGGGGCGGACGGCGCCCTAGCATCTTGTCCGGCATGAAGCCACGTTTCATTTATCGCCAAAATATCAGGGGAGTGGCGTTGAAGTGCGGCTAGAAACTCGTCATGCTTGGTGCCAAGTGACTGAGCATTAAACAGACCAAACTTTAAATACTTTAGCTTCACCATGATAACATTGTAAAAACATTTTTGAATTGAATTGAACCATGTGTAGAAAAATTCAGACATCCAACAATGTTAGAAATCCAGCCAAAAATCCTAACAAAATTGTTAACGTGATAATAACCTACAATAAATGTAATTAAAGCCAAATTAATTATAATTGAAACCTTAACTGATTTTACCAAAACTGCTGCACTATAACCCTGACAATATATTTGCATCTGAATTTCAAATGTAACACACAACGTCACCGAAACTCCATAAATAATTAAACTATTACAAAATGTATGAAAACTGATTTTATTACACGTATTAACAATCATCGGTAATTTATTTAAAACATTGATGAAAGCTTTAAGAGCCTTTAAATTAGTTTGCTTGTAAACGAGCCGATTCAAAAGATTTAGAAGCTGAGCCAACAAAACCACCGCCAAAAACACGCTCCAAATCGGCCTCAGTTCTTATGCGCTGCGAAGATTTCCCGGACTCTTGACGGGCCAAGATGCGACCCTCACGTGTCCATACAAATCGCCATCCTCTTAGCTTTGCCAAATCACGGGCTTTGTTAAAAAGCAATCTGTTCTGGCGCGTAAGGCGTTCGTTGATGTAGAATTTGCGAGGGGGGCCGGGGAGTTCGCATTCCGCAGTGGTGACGCTGCGGCGCACGCGAGCCTGCCGGAGCAAGTCGTCGCGCAGCGCCCGCCTCGCCAGTCGGACGGCGATCGGCCGAGGGCGAGGTGCAGCTCCCGCAGCGTCTACGGCGGCACGGACAGGGCCAACTCGGACAGCGTGTACCAGATCTCGCATCTCCAACTCCACTCCCAGCTTGACGGCTACAAGTGAAACTATGTGTGATGGATTTTCGCCCATCGTTTCGGGTATACACGATATTTCAATATCGTTTAAAAGGATCTCTTGATCTTTATCATTAAGCTCAACTTTTAAGTCATCGATAGCATTTTGTAGAAGATTTACGTGTGTCAAACTCTTCTCCATCTTCTCAACACGGGACTCCACTCTATCAATGCGAAGATTGGTATCAGATAGCGCGGCTGAGAAAATTGCCATTTGGGATGCCAACTTTGCCATCTGCTCTCGAGTGGCGCGCATTTCCTCACGAAAAAGACGAAATTCCAAGGCGTCGTCCACCTCAACTGTGATGTTCGCAGCAGTGGCATTGATGGAAGTGTCCATTTCCTCGCTATCACCACCCTTCGAGATCAGCGTGTCTGAGGTGGTAGCAGTACTAGCAGTAGAATCCCTGGGGCGTTTGTCTATACAGTTGCGGCATAAACAATCACGATGATTATATGCTCCACAAACGGAACAAGTAACGCCATCTGCCCGCGATACAAAGCGGCCACAGGTGAGACAATTCGGAGCCATGGTTCGCCAATCAATGTGTAGTAGTAGAATAGTTCTCACTAGTATGCGTAGTAAGACGCTAAAATACTAGATGGCGCTGATAATGTTTAGAAAAAATTATTTGTTTAATTAGTTCGTATTATTGCACTTTATAAATATTAGACCAAAATTTTAGTCACACACAACACCAAGAGCACTAGGAATTTCAGCTTGCCCATAAAAAAATAAAATTAAACTTGGGGTAGGTAGTTGAGTTAATTGAAGAGATCGGTCTAATTAGCTCGGGGCTAAAGTACTAGATTTATAGCGCGCTCGAACACACCAACACTTGTGCACACTCACGAACAGGAAAACAATACTTTGCGATAGTTCACAACGGTCGGAGATAACTTGTTGATTTTATTTATAATCGATATGCGTAACGAAGACTAGTGTCATTGACGCTCGTGACGTCACTCTCCAATCATATAGCTCAGTTTAGCTACAAAATGTAAAAAACTGTGAAAATTTTGAATTTCCCGCCACGTTGTTATCGTCCACCCTTAAGGCTGGAAGATAGTAGTGTGGCGGGAAATTCAAAATATTCACAGTTTTTTACATTTTGTAGCTAAACTGAGCTATTTTTGTTCAGCGATTTTTCGTTCGCGAGAATAAAACCGTATTCTTTTCATTATTGTAAACAACAGAACAACAATAATTCAGCCGATTATGTGTTCTGGTCTACGACAAGTTTTTTGGGCAGTACCACTGCTTCGTAGACCAGAACACATAATCGGCTGAATTATGTTGTTCTGTTGTTTACAATAATGAAAATAATACGGTTTTATTCTCGCGAACGAAAACTCGCTGAACAAAAATAGTTCAGTTTAGCTACAAAATGTAAAAGTCTGTGAAAATTTTGAATTTCCCGCCACCTTGCTATCGTCTACCCTTAAGTGTCATTGCGTTTGAAAATAGAGGCTTTTTATTGTTCAAACAAGACGAGAGCAATAACAATACATAAACAGCCCCTCTACCCTTGACGCATTTTTCCAATACGGCCGCAATATGGCGCAATTTACAAAATTTTATATTTTACAAATTAAGACGCATTTTGAATTTTTATACAATAAAACAGCCTTACCTTTGAATAAACATTACAAAGTATTTAAAATCAAAGCATTACTATGCGAATTCTAAGAGAAATTAATTTTAAAACTTTTTCAATTTGATCGGAATAGCGTCAAGGGTAACCCCCCTGGTTGAAAGGGCGTAAAGTGCTTGTTTGCAATAAAGTTCTATACACACGACAGCACGACGACCCTCACACGCTAGCACTCTACTCGGTTACGTTACGGGCGACTTTACAACCTGACGTGCTGTCATGTGTACTTGTAAGTCAATGAAAACATCCTTTTCCGTACAGCTTCCATCCTGTCGAGCAACCCTACAAACTACAGGCCGTGACATAGAATCCCAAGAAGTTTCTACCAAATTAGAATTGCAAAGGGACCCGGGGTACCCTAGCATAAAACCCCGAGCGGTGCCATGCCGAGCGTAGGCTGTGGGCCTGCGGGTCGATAACACACAGGCTTTCAGGGTCAAACAAACGAACCGGGCTCCACTGCAGGATGCATTGATATTGGGGCGAGCTGCATTTAGCAGCTGCCGATAATGATAAATGCGAAAACATTTCAATAAAAACTTCATTGATATAAAGAGAATAGTAGACTTTATTTTTCAATATGGCGATTATGGCGCAATATTGAATTACTCAATATTTCAGGAATTTAGATGCATTGCACAGTTGCAAACATGCTAGGATACCCCTTTTTGTTCGATTGGCGCCCTTATTCCGCGCGCGCTAAGAACTGCCATGGGGTATCTGTGACTGTGGCCGACTGTACCTATGTTTTTATTGTTTCTGCAACAATAGCCTCCATTTGAATTAACTTTACAAAGTATGTAAAATTTAAGCATGATTTTTGCGAATTTATTCACGGAGAATTCGGTACACCCCAACTACGAGTAAGGGCTCAGCTATGGGGCAAAGACCTTCTCTTGTACACACCGCACGTCGACCCTTACACGCTAGCACTCTACTCGGTGACGTTACGGGCGACTTTACAACAAAAGCGTACACTCTGACATGCTGTCGTGTGTACACAAGACGTCACGTCGAAGCTTACACGCTAGCACTCTGCCTACTCGGTTAGGGACGTTACGGGCGACTTTGCAACATAAGTCTTAGGCCCGGTTTCTGAATTGAGAATTTCACTAACCAAATGCTTAAATATCGTTCTGTCGCTGCAGATGTCACACAAGAGAATGTGACAGAACGATACTTAAGCATTTGGTTAGTGAAATTCTCAATTCAGAAACCGGGCCTTACTAAATTGCATAGATAGCTACACCTTACTTACATAGATAATTTATTTAAACTTCGTCAATGTTGACTCAATCTCAATATAGCGTCGAGGTTTGAGCCATAGGCAGCTTTCTGCGCCGCACGGTGTGACAACAAAAGCTAAGCAAAGAACAAAGTGCGAAGATAATAATATTGAAATTAAGAGAGACAGACAGATAATGTTCCAAGCAGCGAGACAAGGATGCCCTGAGCTGTTGACACGCTATCTTCACGGTTTCGGAAGGCGACAAAGAAGCGCGAGTAGCGGTGTGATTAGCCATTGTTAGTAGACATGCGCGAAACAGTGCACTTCGAAGTCATGATATATTTCATGACATTTCATACTGCGTGATATTACCTTATATCATGGCACCAAACATGACACATGACATCATGGTATTTCTTCATTGCACACATGAAACATGACATCATGGTATTTCTTCATTGCAGACATGAAACATGACATCATGGTATTTCTTCATTGCAGACATGAAACATGACATCATGGTATTTCTTCATTGCAGACATGAAACATGACATCATGGTATTTCAGCACACTTTCATTGCAGTACGTACAGTGTGCTGAAATGCCATGTGTCATGTTTTATGTCATCTAGTGTAATGAAATGCTATGTGCCATGCTTTATTCTCTCGTGCAATGTGTAATATTTCATGACACCGTTGTGTAATATGTCTTTTGTAATATTACAAGCATTACCTACACATGTGTAATTGTTAGCGCGCTAGTGAATCATTAGTCCATAACAAATTAAAGGAAATGTACTTGACGATGTACACATTCGTTATGGTATCTGGACAATGCAGCTCGAAGGTCAGAAAGAGATATCTTATTAATTTGTTTTATTACTTACGAGTACACCGTTATTAGTCTTTTGCTACCGTCTATCAGGTAAAACCTTTATCAACCTCAATAGTAAAAAAAAATAAAGCGGTTTTCAGTGTAGCAAGGTGGCTAAAGGTCACGTGGAAACACTTGAATAAATAAACAAAAAAATATAGCATGTTACATTGTCAGGTGCAATGCAATGGGTAAATTACTCTACTGCGAAACCCTCTTTCTACACACGCTAGTCGAACTCGCACTTGGCAACTTTTTAAGACAGAGTCAGAGGCCCTTCAACATGGCAGTTGTAGACTCCACTTTTTTGTAACTATTTGTAGAGAAAATGTACACTAAAGCTGAATATACGACTGCCATCTTTATACGACTGCTCTTTATCTAACACGAGAGGAATATCGTATCCAGTGTTACCTAAAAGATACAATATGTTTATTTAGAACTTCCAACCCTTTTAATACAAGCGGGCGCTAAGCGTCCTCGGGTCCTTGCGTCTGACAGGTTTTTATTTTTTTCTACAGACGGATTCCAGCTGAGTCAGCCCGGTGGAGCGTGTAGCGAGCGAGGAGCAGACAGGCACTGGCCCAACAGTAAAATACTTAGGTACACGTTCCTAAATGTCAAACGTCAGGCGCGCGCTTCGGACGACAATCGCCTTTGGCTCATTCTACATAAGGTACGAAATGTCTCGACAGGGATCCTAAAAAACGAAAAATAAGATTCGCTGTGGACTACCCTAATTAGAAGAAGTGTCATGAAGAATTCCTTACTTGGGATACCTGTTTCCTTACAAAAGAGCGCATCTTCCGCATTGTACAGCCCCTATACCCTTGATTGACGAGTCAAGATTGAGGAAGTTTATTTCGATTTCTTTGTAATGGTTATTCAAATCTAAGACTATGTATGTTGCACAATAAAAACAACAATGCATCTAATTCCTGAAATATTCATTATGTGCACACGATAGCACGTCGAGTCTTACACGCTAGCACCCTACTCGGTTACGTTACGGGCGAATTTATAACAAAAATTTACACTCTGACGTGCTGTCGTGTGTACAAATTGCGCCAAATTGAAAAATTGCTTGATGCTGTAGGGACTCAACGCAATTAAATGGACACCATTCAAATTCACAGTCATTCGCATTCGCGATGCACCATCTATCATTCAATAGCACGCACGAAAATTCCATTCACCCACCCCTTTTATGTCGTAGGATCAGCGAAATGTTATGAATCAATCATCTGCCCATATTATCGATTAGATCGTGTGACCAGACATAACTGAAAACTAGAGATTTTTCTGTTTATCTTATCTCTCACTAACAGGTCGGCTATACAACAGACTGCAACAGATATGTTGTAATCGTGGGAATATCTAACTAGGTGTGTAAAACATAGGAGGTGTAAAAACTAAAAAGTCTGAAGGACAAAGTGATCGTTTTGTAGAGATCTTTGGACTTTCGTGAATACCTATCTACGCTTTCTAAATGATAGGAAAAACGAAGACAATAAGTAAGATAAATACTTATGTATTATTTATTATTAACTAAGTAAATATTCCTAAATTCATACTTTTTTTATGTAAGTAGGTAGGGATATTAATAACAAAAATTTCCTTCTAGCGTCGGATTGCAATTGAATTGCAGTTTAACTAGGTACTTATAGTGTAGTTACATACTAAACTACCTACAGGGAAATAAATCAAATTGGATGAGTAACGTAGGTACAGCAGTACAGTCACAGTAAGTACAACAATTTGCCTACCTCGGAAAGACCTTTGGAATACCTATAGGTTTTTAATACACGGCTATTTTACGGCTCCCGGCCACGCGAGAAAACCGTTACATTGCATTACTTTGTGCGCATTCCGCCGGCACTAATGTTCAAGACAACTTGCCTACACTTACTTATTGGCATACAGTTCTATGCACGTGCAATAGGCGCCCGTTTGCATTGCATGGCGAGTGTACACATGCAAACCGCATAAATAAGCCGCAACCTATACCTAAGCAGCTACCTACACTACACTATAGATAGCCCATGCCTACCTACAATACGAAGTAATACGTAACAGACTGACAACCAGACGAGCGATCACGTTTTAACACCACATTATTCACTCAATAACAATTAAATATTCAAAAGATGTCCCCTAAAGGCGCAGGACTTATAAAGAATCACATTATGCGCCAGCAGAGGTTCCCCAACTAACTGACACCTCGATTAATTCAGTCATTCAACTTCCTCGAATTCCCTACTATCCCGGAGTCTGATTCATACGGCCGTGGGAGCATGCGATGGCGCAAATATCTGCACTAATACGACTCTAGCGATTAATATTAACCGCCGCAAGGTAAACGACGGTCGGTGGGACTGTTTGGCTCGGCGCCAGGGGCGAATATTAAATCGGTACTCACTTGGCGTCCCTCGGGAGTGTCTTGAGGATCACGTAGATGCTCCTCCTATACCGGTAGAGGCACGGCGCGACCGCGAGGAGAGCAAAAATCGCGGCTTTCGATAGCGTGCTGAGGACGGCGGCCATCGCGGCAGCCAGCGCCATAAGCGCGACTAGAGCCGCCAGTATCGCGTCCATGCTGGCTCGGTGCCCACTGTTACTATGTTTTGAACTATGCCGTGACGACAGAGACGAGGCCCGGTTCCAGGCGCCAGTCCATCGACGCTCGAGCTTCAATATCGGAGCTGCGTCGCGACGCACGCGGCCGGGGGTGGCGGAGCGCTGCGCGTCAATGACGTGTCTTCAAACACCGGCTCGGCTCCCCTCACGCCACCGCGCAGTCGGCACATGCGCCGCGCGAACAGCTGATGCCGCCCGCCCGTCTCCACTCTCCGTCCACCCCTCTAAACCTACACTAATAATAATAACAGGGCCTAAAACACTGACACGGACAAAAAAAAAACGCAAATATCGGCAGCTGGTGGGTGACGTTTCACATAATATTTTGATGACGGTTCCTAACTTGAAATCCTTTTTTATTTGCACTTTATGGCTTCCTCGAGTGATGGCCTTCTACAGGGAAAAAAGGTTGTCGCAGTACCAAATGTCAAATGGCGCAGCAAGGAGTTGGGAACAGGGTGTTGAATATTTTATTCATTGACAGCGTTTTATTATTCATTGTAACGATTATCTTTCTAAAGAGGTTTTTGTTTGTTTGTAAGGAGTAATATCTGAAACTTCTGATCTGAACCGATTAAAACATGTATTTTTTTTAAGATTCCCTAATGACCTAGGCGACTTTTTGTCTCTGAAATTATTTCTTTCCCTCGAGAAAAATGGCAGTAATTTATTATAATTTACGCTAGTATAAATAAAACAATACCAATAGATTTATAAAAATATATGTATTCTAATTGGAACAGGCATTATGCATTCATTCTCTTAGAACAATATCTACTTCTCTATGTACACACAGATAAAATAGATAAGTTATAAATTCTAGGGTCGGCGGACATAACCACATAAGTCCTATAGAAATTGTATAGGACTTATGTGGTTAAGTCCGCCGACCCTAGAATTATAATAAGCAATATAAAAAATAAATATCGGGAATCAGTCTTACAAATTATTGACTGGAATGAAATAAGTACTTATGTAAATGAGTAATTAATTACTATGTAAATAGACTATATACTTTGTTCATAAATTCTGATTAGGTTTGTTTTAAATTCGGATGATTCATTGTAGTATTGTGGGGCAAGCCATTTAATGAGATTCAAATGGGGTTAAACTTTTGGCTATTCAAATGTTTACTTTCATGGTTTTATTTTATTTCTTAACCCTTTTAAAACGGGCTCTGCCCAATATTTAAACTTCAATGCATAATATTTTTCACAATCAATAAAAATGCATTACCAATCATACGACTATTTTTGATAAAAAATATTAATACTAATACATAAACAGCCATACATGATAATATTGCTGCAGAATACAAAAAATATATTTTTTATATTTTTTTCGAGTATTGCTTGATTTAACGTTTTTGTGGTTTCGCAATCTACTTTATATTATTATGTTTGTGTTTGTTGATACCGTTCACCCGTTGAGATGTTGTTTAATTTGTCTATATATTTTTAAGCCATTCTAACTTTGATAAAATGTTGATCGAAGGTTTCGGATACGGGCGAAAGGCTCTATTAAAATATTTCATACGCATGCATTTTTTTCTAGAACAAAACTACTCCTACGAAACCTTGTTACGCTCTTGGCCAGTTATTCGGCTATATTATTGCTAAATTAATTTTAAGGATAAATATTAAATCAATTTCATACCAATTCCCTGAGGCTTAAAAAAATATAACAATATTTCATAACAAAATATACATAGAACCATAACCCACGATGTAAATAAACATCATTGTAAGTAAGTACACGGAGCACACTCTATAAACTTTTGCCAAAAATAGCTATAAGATTTGATTTAACACGCTGTTTTTTAAATACAGCTATTGACCATGTTACTTAAATAAAATATTACAAGTTTTATTTCTGTACTCAAATCAAATCGACTCAAATCGACGTTTAACTATATGAAAACGTTATAACAATCTAATTGGCAACATATTAAACTCGGAAAACCGTTATTATGCAATTGAACTTTTTTACTAAGGCGTCGTGCACACATGACGCTTGCTTAGAGCAGAGCAGTGTGCCGGCAGCCTAACAACCTATCTACAGAGGGCCTTTACTTTGAAGAATCTGAAAGTAACGCTCGTATTAATTTATTAAATGCAAATATTAGTTTTGTTTGAAAAAAAATAATAAGTAATTTTGTAAAAGTAACTTTGACTTTGACGTGTTTTTACTATTCCGGATCACCTAATTTGTCATGTTAGTTAGGGCACCATTATACTACGAAAATTTCAACCGGCTACCTAAGGAGGTTCAAAAGATACCGTCCTCCAATGATCCTACGACGCACGGACCATAGACAGTGCAGGCTAAGTAATAGGGTCCCGTTAGCACCCGTTGGGAAGACTAAAAAGACAAAACTTCCCTCCCGAAGCCTCGAAGTAAAGACCCCGTCAATAACACGAGACACATTCACTGCCTTTCACGCGTGAACCCTTTATAGGGCTCTGTCGAATATATGAGCGTCATAATTTGAACTTTATGGCTTCAGAATAGAGTCCAAAACCAATGAAAATCATTTGGACTACCCCTGCCCTATAAAGGGTTAACGCGTCGATAAGCCAAAGATAACGCGTCCAAGGCAGTGAATGGGTTAACCCAGTAACACAGAAGAACCGCAACATCCGTTGCTCGAATCACAGTCTGATCTCTCCCGCGCTGATTTTCTTATACTCCTCCGGTCCTAGGGGTAGGTACTTGCCGTTCTTAGCGTCTAAGTAGTAGAGCTTATCCTTCACGGCGGAAGGGTCGAAACCCTCCTTTTGCAGGTCGGTCTTCTTCATTTTGAATGTACCTGGGGCGAAAGAGGAAATTGTGAGTTTTGGCGATATTTCTCATGGAAGCGAAAAAGGTTGTTTCTGCACAGTTTTCAAAAGTGTTACAGGTTTTGAGGGGATTGATAACAACTTTTATTAAGGGACCAAACAATTATGATGCAGGATGCCCCTTTATACAAACTGTAAACTCCGCATTTCTACATGACAGAATACTTTCGGTTAGCTCACTGAAATCTGTGATTTTGGAAGCTTAACGATACGGCAGTCCCCGAAGTTTATTCGATCGAGCGATATACAGAATAACAACTGATGGCATCGCATGGATAAGCGTTCAACCCCTGACGACGCTGCCATGTTGCTTTATTTCACTAAATTCATATTCATACCTACCTTAAAATTGTACTAATAAAATTCACCTTCCTGGAGAGAAGGTAGTGGAAAGTGGAAACATGCATCCACGAGCTACTCGCAGAGTACCGAAGCACAAGCTAAGGCGGCAAGACCTACCGCACATAGGTCCCGGCACTCGATTTCAATCGTTTTTTGGACGTAGTGTGCCCTTTTCATGACCTAGGCTGTCGGTAAAAGGGCCACTATAATAAAACAGAGGTAGTCTGGAGAGGGGGGTGTACTAATAAAATTAATCGAGCAAGCCCCACAAAACAGTAGGAAAAAAAATCAGAAAGATAAACTGATTCAAAGCAGAAGTTAGTAGCCGGACCACAACTATTTGCTATAATTAAAAATAAAACCTCGTAGCCCATACAAACAGTGTATTTTTTTACCTCGCGCTACACTAGCGCCCCTAGCGGCAAATCTCCAGCAAAAGCTCAACTCGCCTCATTCAGAGGCAGTTTCCGTTTCGCAGCTTCGAAGTGCTGGAACGTTTTGCCACCGCCAATACAGAATGCAAAGTCTAAATACATGTTGAAAAACCATGCAAATTATGGCTATTGTCAGTACAAAAGTCTTCTAGCAATTGGAGTTTAGTTACTGTTAAAAAACCACCTGTCTCGTCCTGTTCATCTCTCCCGTAGCCCAATATCTACATATTGTGCTAACCAAGCTCAATTCCATCCGATATGATTTTATTTATTTTGTTACAGTCATGTGTGTTAATTTAATTACTTCCCTAAAACTACAATTAATTTTCATTTAAAACATTGCTCTACTATGTGATAAAACTATTTTTATTTTTTTTACTTTTAATAGTACCCAGCGTTCAGCGATGAAACCGGCGGAGACTGAAAAACAGCATTTTTGCTGAGTCTCCGATCTTTTCAAAAGTGTTAGTTATTTAAGAAAACAGCATGTGTAACGCGCGCGCATTTTTGTAGATTGCGTTGCAATATCATTCTAGTGCAATGGCTTCGTTCCAATATCACTTCCACTCAGCTCATTATTCGTCTTGACACTGACAGTTGTATTACTTGGCTATCTGTGTTCTTATGTTGTAATCTGTGTGATTTCGCGCCGTCGCGCCATGTTTTTTCACTCCTCCTGTCATTCTGATTTTGTACGATTGATGTGAAACATTGGAAACATAATTTTGATTTTGTGGGTCGATATAAAGATAAAACTAAGTGCAAAGAAGTTCTTTTATTTACTTATACATGTTAATTTTTCGATACCTATTTTGCTTTTGAATAAAGTTCTCTTATTTATTCATTTATTTATCTAAGAGCGGTAGCCTTCATTGTACCCAAGCCAAAAGTGGTCGACCCACCTGTCATGTCCAGCTGAGTCATGACCCGCAAGAAGATGGGCCGCGCGTACGCGGGCAGGTCCTTGGCCAAGTCCCGCGCCAGTTTTTCCAGGTCCAGAGACTTGTTCACGTCGACCACGCCGCACATGCCGGCGCGACCTTCCGTGTTTGGCACCTGAGGAGAGAAATAATGGTCTTTATTTATGTTACTAGTATTTGCCAGTGGCTTGTGCGGAATTGGCAGCTGTTTCTTAGAAAATGTTGCCTATGATACGTTTTTGAGACATAAACTAATACCTAAATAGCGTGATGATGTAAGAGTTTTAGGAGGATAAAAAATCATGGTCATCGACGCGCGACACCGCACCTTTTACTACTGTCGTGCTATCGTTTTCGCCTCTGGCAACACAGAGGCAAGCTACGAAGCTGGTAAGACTCACCAACAAAGCCATACAGCCCCGAACACGAAATATACAGCCACCGTCTTTTTCTGCCGCAGAGACACCATCACATTTCGCTACGCTACGCTTAAAACTGCGGCCTCCACTTCCGTAGTGCTGACGTTCTCGCCGCGCCAACGCAAAATGTCTGGCAACATCGAAGCAAGCTGGAGGGCTGGCAACACTCACCAACACTCCATAGACGGCCGCGTCCCTATGGTCGGCGACGCATGACACTGCGGCCTCCTCTTCCGTAGTGCTGACATTCTCGCCGCGCCAACGGAAAGTGTCTGGCAACACCGAGGCAAGCTGGAGGGCTGGCAACACTCACCAACACTCCATAGACGACCGCGTCCCTATGGTCGGCGACGCGTGACACTGCGGCCTCCACTTCCGTAGTGCTGACATTCTCGCCGCGCCAGCGGAAAGTGTCGCCGGTTCGGTCGCGGAAGTAGAGGTAGCCGAGCTCGTCAGAGACTATTATGTCGCCTGTTGTAACATAAAAATAATAATATTAAGGTTCAACTAAAGCAGCATGGCGGGAAGGCCAATTTTTTTACAGTTTTTACAAGTTTTGAAGGTAAACTAAGCTATTTTGTACAGCGAGTTTTGTTTCACAAAAGCACCGAACTAAATCCCATAGAATCCGCATTACGTTTAAAACAAAAGATATCAGCAATAGAACAATAAGAAACATAATTTCGACCATACGTCTTATATTTGAATGTCAACCTTATTGCATTATTGGGCATCGTCAAATAATATTTTTTATTCTATAAATCGAAAATATAGACAAATATAAGAAACTAATTTGAATATTATCTTAATTGTTCATGTAAATATATTTTTATTATGTATTTAAAAATTTTAAAAGTTTTGTGTATGACGTCACCATAGGCATTATGTACTAAGTTCATTGCATTCATTCATGCTCTTAAAAAATAAAAATATGTAGACGTTTGACAAATGTCAGTGTCAAGTCAACAAGAAGGTTATTTTCTTAGTTATTTGACACTTTTGACAGTTGTTGTTGACGAATGTATTTTTTTAAATACCTATTTGTAGGCAATGGAACTACCGCATTAGAGGCTATGATGACGTCATCGAAAGAAAAATGAAGTAAACATTTTTGGCGAAAATATTAATAATCCGTTTTAATTTTACTTATTTAAACCCCTAATAGTAATCAGTATGCCTATTCCTCGAAATGGTTTTCAATTTACGACAATCGATGCCTCACTGATCAATGCCCGAGCAAATAAGCTCCCAAAGGCAATTTGGGCATCTATTTTTCCAGACACATTTCAGAATTCTATGTTGTATCTAGTTTTATCCTTGATCGAAGCACAAAAGTCTTGAGTTTCTTCTTGCAGCTCAATCTACAAAATAGTCGCTAGCGCGTCGGTCACTTGCAGGAAGAATAAACGCTTGCCCAACGTGACAAGTATGGCAAGTCTGAAGTCTCTTCTTTTCTGCACTGCATAAAATACTGGCTGACATTTATTATAACCATAATAAGCACAAAAAAAAATTAACCAGGCACCATCAAGCAGCGAAAGGTCGCCTACTTACGCCACGTTTTAAGACAACAACAATACCAGCTGGCAAAATAGAGGGAAAAAGAAGGCCAGGAAAGAGGAAAATGACATGGCTGTGTAATATCAAGGAATGGACCAGCATCAAAACCGTGGAACAATTATTCAGGACAGCCATGAACAGAGAGCGGTACAGGGAGCTGACTGCCAACCTCCAGTGATGGAGAGGCACTTCGAGAAGAAAAATAATCCTCACGCACTCAGTGGCCATGGACAACACGTACCTAAACGCGATTGGCAAGGCACAAAGCTATGATTGCTCAGACTGCGGAGAACTAGATATAAGCCGTGCCAATAGAGAAACGATATGAAAATGGCGGCGGGTACCTATGGTAAGGTCTGAAAAAGAGGTTACGAAAATACGATTTCGGTTCATACCTAAAACTTTCTTACATTTTTGGTTAGGAAATATTGTTTTACGATGCTTTCTTTATTGATTAGGTAATTGTTCTACGTTGGGTTTGTGATTAAACAACAATATTTATGAAAATAAGATCAACAATATTAAAACGTAGTAAATAATACAAACCTCAACAAATAACAACACTTAACGTAAACTACAATATTGAAATAACTCAACAAACATTAAAAAATCAATAAGAGGCGAACGTATTTTGGCGTGTTTTATTAGCCAAGCGTAGGTGACTAATCAGGACTGCCTAAAATGACTTTGCTAACGTTACGTGTGAGTATAGACGGAGATATGATTAAAGCGAGAGGGCGCGAGACTGTCCGCCATTTATATATCGTTTCTTTAATGGCACGGGTTATACGCCTAAACACGCGGTGTTCGATTGTGCAGCGTCCGAAATAGAAAGGATGAAGGCAAAAGGCACTGGAGAGGATATAACAGCCAAAAATCTCATACCCAGAAGGCATGCAAGGATCAGTGGGACAGATTTGCTAGCTAGTTATGTAACTCAGTTATGTACGAAGAACAAGGGGATTTGCCACTATGCTACGCAACAACATGACCAGAAGGGGAACGGAAGAACGGGACAGACAAAACCAAGAAATGGCAGTCACAGTCTCCCCGCTGATGTAATGCGACCGAGGTTCCGGTGGGGTAGGCAAAAGAGAGAGGGAGGAGATTTTAGTCCGTAGGTCACTGGGAGAAATCCCCAGGGGAGTCGGGCATACCACATCACAGTATCATTGATGATTTCTTCCTTCATGAGAGAAAAAAGAACCGGCTCGATAAAATCCGAAACGAGTACGTTCGAGGAAGCCTAGGAGTGCGCGACATCGCCGATAAAGTGCAAGAAAGTAGGCTGAGATGGTTTGGGCGCGTAAAGCGGAAGCCACCTGAATACATCGGAAACGAGGCGCTGCGTCTATCCATACCCGGGCGGAGATCCAGAGGAAGACCGAAAACCAGGTGGATGGACGTGGTCAACAAAGACTTCATAGAATGCGGAGCCTCCGAAGACGACACCAAGAACAAGGCGAAGTGAAGAGAGAAAATAAGGGAAGCTGACCCCACCACCATGTGGGACTAAAGCTCGGAAGAGAGAGATGAGAGAGAAAAAAAGCCTCACCGGAAATAAACGCGCAGTCTCCGTTCTCGAACACATTATGCACAAGCTTCTTCTCAGAGGCCGCCTCGTCGACGTAGCCGAGGAAAGCACGCGCCGGGTTGTTGGCCGATATCTTGCCGATGAATACGCCTGGCTCGTTCGGCTCCGACAGCTGGAATATGGACCTTGGCGTTATGGACTGAGAGTCTATTTTCATTTAGAGGGGGACGACCAAAGTTAGGCCCTAATAAAACTACGCGTCGGGTTGTTGGCCGATATAATGCCGATGAATACGCCTGGCTCGTTCGGCTCCGACAGCCTGAATATGGACCTTTGTGTTATGGATTGAGAGTCTATTTTCATTAAGAGGGGGACAACCAAAGTCAGGCTCTAATAAAGCAAGCGTCGGGTTGTTGGCCGATGTAATGCCGATGAATACGCCTGGCTCGTTCGGCTCCGACAGCTGGAATATGGACCTTTGTGTTATGGATTGAGAGTCTTTTTTCATTTAGAGGGGGACAACCAAAGTTAGGCTCTAATAAAGCACGCGTCGGGTTGTTGGCCGATATCATGCCGATGAATACGCCTGGCTCGTTTGGCTCCTACAGCTGGAATATGGACCTTGGTGTTATGGACTGGGGGTCTATTTTCATTTAGAGGGGGAAGGCCAAAGTCAGGCTCTAATAGGGATCGTAAAGCGTAAAGACAGGGTTTATTTTGGTTTGGATGGCGGAGGAACGCACGCGTCGGCTCCGACAGCTGGAATATCGACCTTGTCTTTATAGAAGCAGGGTCGGACTAAGGGGGAAATAGTATATATTATTTAAATTTTTGTTATAAATCGGCATTTTGCCTACATTTGGTCGGTGGCGGCCACTAGGAAACGCCACTATGTTCGTCAGAAACTGAATTACCTGACAAAGTCCTTGCGCGTCTCGTATCGGCTCGCCGGCGTCGTCGACCTTTATGATGGCGATCGGATACACCTTGGGGATGATGCGGGAGACGAACCCGATCGCGCCCGGCTTGCCGTCGATGTTCACTGGGGATTGGGAGACGAATCGTTAATTGGGAGACGAATCGTCGTCGAACTTTATGGGTGACGAATCGTCGTCGAACTTTATGATGGCGATCGGATACACCTTGGGGATGATGCGGGAGACGAACCGGATCGCGCCCGGCTTGCCGACGATATTCACTGGGGATTGGGAGACGAATCGTTAATTGGGAAACGAATCGTCGTCGAGCTTTATGGGACAGTCATTAGTTCCATCATGGAACTAATCATGGTACTAGTGTCAACGAAGCGCATAATTGGGAGACGAATCGTCGTCGACCTTTATGATTGCAATCGGATACACCTTGGGGATGATGCGGGAGACGAACCCGATCGCGCCCGGCTTGCCGTCGATGTTCACTGGGGATTTTTCTTTATCCTCCTAGCGCCCAAAGGCATAAAAAAAATTCTTCTACAAGTTAGTGGTAGCCGCCCAGCGTTCAGTTCGATTTCATCCGCCAGACGCCCGGGGGCCTTTTAAAAATCCCTCATTTTCAATTGCCCATAAAGTATCAAATTTTATGTGGAATGATAGATATTGGTTTTCGAACGTTTCCGGTAATGTCTGTATTATCGATGGACAGTCAGCGGTGCCAACAGAATCAAATTTCATCTGTCATTTTCGACGAAACGAGACTGAAGGTGGAGGCATGCCGTAAACATGAATATTTATTGATAGTTTTTCTTTGCCATCTTTGCTATATGGTTTGATTTTTTATTATTGAAAGTGGTACCAATGAAGTATGTTTTCATAAAACGTTTAGATTTTCGACTAAATCCCAATAGTTTTTTTTATATAGCTTCTTAAATTAAGAAGACCTTTTGGAAGGTATCTGGGTTTCGACATTACCCTAGATTTTAAAAGCCTTATGGGTTCCTACATTTGCTTAGATTTTAAAAGGCTTATGGGTCGTAAATAGTTGTAATATTATAAAATATATGTTTTCACAAAGTATCAAAAATTTGCTTATTTCTAGAAATAACCATTAGGTTACCGTTATAATATAATAAATTGAATTATCCTTGAATTATGACTGATTCACGGATAAAAAAAATAAATATGCGCTACGTAACATTGCTATACTTTTAAAAATCTTGCGGGCTTCTATCACAATAAGAGCTGTTTGAGCCCCTCTCTAACAAAAATTTAAAATATTGTTATCATTATTTTATTTATTCAAGTGCTATTTACTATCACCCTAAAGGTTAGTTATTCAGCTATACATTAAATAGTATTTAATGCCAATTTTACTTGAAAATTAGACAAATATTACCATTTATTTGGTTGATGGGCAGATTTGAAAAAAAGATTTCGATGAAAAAAATACAAAAATTATTATTTTGTGTTTTCTGTGAATTTTTACCTCATAGTTTCGTGAAAACCAACCGTTCTTCAGTACATACACTCAAATAACTTTAAAATTGACGAAAATACAAAACTCATTTCCACTAGTGATTGCGGCCCAGATGCATTTTAAAAGGTTGTTTCATTTCGGCTTTTTTCCTAGCGTAAAACCGTCTTTACACATCCTTTATCCACCCAAAAAAATCCCACGTTTGTATGATCAGTTTAAAGTACATTTTCGAATGTCGACATCTCTGGGCGTCTGCCATGTGAACCTTTTAAAAGTGCTTTGGGCGTCTAGCACTACTTGGGCGAAAAAATCCTGGGCGTTAGGAGGTTATTAATTTATATTCTCAGAAAAATTCTAAATAAAAAAAAATTGTTATTTTAATATTTTGTTTATGTAAGGTGTGTTTGTTTGTGTGCAATAAATATCTTTTTCTTTCTTTCTTTTTATATTATACTCGTACTAGCTTTTTCGAGCAGACTGAGATTATGTTCCCACTCTTTTTCACAGAAATTATCGCGGACGAATTTAGTTGGATCGCGGGATTGAATTGATAATTCATAGTCTATGTTTGGTATCTTATTTAAAAAACAAAAATGATCACAATAAATAATATCCTATAGCATTCGGCGTTAACGCAACTTTCCATTAGTGAAAGAATTTTTTAAATTGAGTGAGGAGTTTTGAAGATTACCCCCTACATACAAACTTTTCTTCTTTATAATATTAGTGTAGATTTTTTTTTTTGTTATTTTATCTACGATCAGTCATTCATAGACTTTTATTAGTGTAGAAATGAGCCTTTTTTAAGCGTTTGTTTATAATTCTTCGCACTGAAACTGCTGAACTGATTTGGGTAACATTTGGAACGGAGATAGCCTACACATCGGAAAAGCCAATTTGGTCACTCCAAAATGGGAAGTTTAATAAGCGCGAACTCTGGCAACAACCAAATAAATATGTGTTAACACAGTTAATTTAAGTTGTTTGCTACTAACATTACAACTTCCGAAATAAACGATAATTACTTATTATTACAGTAGAATGTTACATACCTATGTTAGCGTTTCCTTCAGTAGCACCATAGAACTCGGCGACGTGCGATATATTGAATCTCTTCACGAACTCATCCCAAATCTGAAACACATTATCAACATTTTAGTCGCATACAAAGAAGTTTTCAGAGACTAAATACAGGGTGTTGTTTTGGTCAGTGACACCCGACTCAGGGACGATAGTTTGAGTAACGCTTGAAACTATATATATATTTTTTTTTAATGCTTTTGATGGACAAATTACCTTGTTATAACCGCGACGTGCGGACACCCCCGCCTTCTCAAAGTGCGCGCGATGTGGCGCCCGACTTGCCGCAAGCATTAGTATATAATAGTAAGGGAGGCCATATTTTAATGATTTTTGGGTATGGGTTTTTGGATTTTTTTTTTGGTTGCTTCATTATCGTGTAAATAGTCACGTCTAAGTCGGGTGTCACTTTACAAAACAACACCTTGTATAGTATCAGTACCAAACAAATAAAGTTTTAAATAAATAAAGTTTACCTGTGGCCTCATCCCATTGCCGTAGATGACCCTAACGGAGTGCTGTGTGTCCGTTGCCGAGGGTGGAGTAGCGAGGACATATCGGCACATCTCGCCGATGTAATGCGCCACCTGTAACAAGCAGTAGTCGCTCTTATTTACTAGACTCTATGGTCTCTTTTATCCACAATTAACTTTAGTAAATACATAGTGAGGGAGATAATATCTAACTGTATACAATGCCAGTGTGACGTTTTGATTTTTATAGAACTTGTTAACTTTGTAACAAGTTGCATAATATTCTACTATAGGTCAGGGATGGCGACTATCTTAGTATAAAACTTCCTATATGTGCATGACATTTTCACTTATGCATTTTGTGCCTCAGATACCTAAGATTTTTTTAAACACTATCAGTTTCGAACTCAGCGTTCTATGCCGAGGCTAGAAGTTTCACCATGTGTCTAGATATCGAGATTCCGGGACCGACTCCCGCAAAAATCATAGGTATACAAATACCTTGACAACGGTAATCTTTCCTAGACCAGAAAATGGGATTCTTAGTATTCTTACAACAAATTTTGGGTTTTGGGAGCATCAGTGTAAAGCATCAAAACAAGAATCGCGTTTTCTTACAGTAATTCTTGTAACCACAAACATTTCAAAAGGGTAACTATAACGTGTCTTTTCTATTGAATATCACGTTTACTTGCACACGACCAATGTGTACGCATCTGAAGTGTTTGGCCACATTAAAGTGGTCTATTCCTCATAAAGGTTGGCCATGTCCATTTGTCCAAGGCTATCTATTATTGTGCTTAGTACTAGGACGACTCAATAAAGCGCACATGTTTTATGCAATTTTCCGTCACGCGATCGCCAATTTAATTCACTTTGTTACGTTTCAGAAATGCCATCAATTAGCCAATTTATTGCTTTTTCTTAAGACAGTAGTAACACTTTTGTTATTAGAGTGATTAACCATTGAATAACTTGAATACACATTTAGTGGATAAAAATATTTCTTCAGCATCTAGTGGCACCATTACTGCCAGATGGACCACTTAAGGGGGCGTCCCACAAACGCCCCCGAAGGTGGTTTTATGATCCCCTATCCCCCTTGGTGAGATTTCGTGAGATTTGGCTCGACTCCCTCCCCCTAAACGCCTCACTTAATTAATGGACGCCCCCTGTACAATTTGTGCATCATCACACCCAAGCCACGCGGCCTAGCATCGCACTCTAGCACGACCTTAGAATTGAAAAACAATTCTCACCGTGGCCTTGTACTTGATGCAGTCAGGGAAGAACTGCGAGGCGGAGAACTTGGGCTTCAACGCGACGGTACAACCGAAGATAAAGGCCTGTCCGACGCTGATGACGCCGCCCGCCGTGTGGTACAGGGGTAAGGGACAGTAGATCGTGTCCGAGGACTTAACGCCGCCGAGGTAGTGGATGCCAGCCGCCATGAAGGTCATCCTGGATAGGAAAGTTAACGGCATTACATTACATCAGTAGTATACAATTTTTTTGGAAATGCCATCCGGTTGACCAGTACGTTACACCCTGTAAAAAGAGTTAGCACCTTTTGTAACACCTTGTAAATACATTAAAATCTGCAGAATCGATTGTCACTCCAATCAAAACCTGCAAACAAAATCATATCTTCTTTTTGGATGCGTTTTAGTGCAAAAAAAACGAGCCGTTAACTAAGAATCCTGTATTCTGTCTCAATGAATAAATCAATGAATGAATCAATCTATAAATCATTAAATGAACCAACAATTAATAAATCAATCAACAAATCAATCAATGAATCCATCAATTAACTATGCAATGAATCAATCAAATTAACTAATCAATGAACCAATCAATAAATCAATCACATAAATAAACTAATAAATGAATCCGTAAATTAACCAATCAATGAACTAATAAGTAAATCAATAAAAAAAGCGAATCAATCGATTAGCTTCCACTGTTCGTACCTAGAGTTGGAGATGACCGCGGCCTTCGGCAGGCCAGTGGTGCCGGAGGTGTAGATATACAGCAGCTTGCCGTGGAAGCCGTCGCCCACGGCAGGGCTCCAGGGCGCCGGCGGCGTCCCCTCCAGGAGTGCCGTAAAGTCCACAATGCCGTCGGTGGTAGAAACTTTGGCTGGCGAGGCCGGGTTCAGAGCGCGGTGGGTGAACTTGAACAGTTTGATCGAGGGGTCCAGGTCTTTGGAGATGGCTTCGATGGCTGGAAATAAGAAATAATGTTATCTAGTGTTATAATAACTATGATTTTTTGGAAAACATTATATTCGAACCACTTTTTGTTTCTTTTTTTATTCGAAGCGAGACAAATCGCAGCACGATGATATTTTAAAACATGTAAGAAAACCGCGTTCTTTAGCTAACATAACGATAACTTTCTGTATCAATTCAATTCAATTCAATTTATTTCAGATTTGCATCCATATTTTGTTAGTAAATCTTAAGAATTACGTTAGTACATCAAATCCTAAAAATAATTAAAATTAATAAATTCATTCATTCATGCATTAAATTCATTCATTCATTCATTAAATATTATTTATATATTTACAGGGCAGACATGATGGACTCTCCCCTCCGCGGACACGGTCATCTCATTTAGTTTTATTCCTCTTGAAAGTAAAGTGAAAGTAAAAATTGTTTATTTAAAAAAAGGAACACGGTCTGTACATTGAAGTTCTTATAGATAACACTTATAAGTTAGAAATTGATGACAGGTGAGAATTACCAGCGGTCCCCACACTAGGATACCCTGTGTCGTGGGGGCCCGGGTCGCTATGGATTATTTCTTAAAAGTTATCGTGCCGTTGTATAAAATTAAAATATAATGAAATTGAAAATGCTATTACGACATATTTTGTTAATTTTAAGTTGTGTGTGTTTGTTAGGGTGTGTGTATGTGAGTGAGGGTGTGTTTGTGTGTGTGTGTGTGTGTGTGTGAGAGTGTGTGAGTGTGTGTGTATGTAGTAGGGTAGTTAGTTAGAGGTGAGCCCTGCCAGGCGCCGGAACCATCCAGCCGGACCGTCGACGTGAGCACCGCCCCGAAGGACGCGCCACCACTCCGTGAACGGCAGAAGATCGTGGGCGACGCCGCACGCGGCGACGCGCACGTCGACGCCGCGACGTGTTTGTGTTCTTAGGTAGGAGTGACTCAGTCTCGTCGTAGCCGATGGTGAGAAGATATTTTTTTATATTACGACTTGCGACGCTTGTTCTGCATGACTTTATGTCGCAGCTGCTGCACATCTTGTTATAAATACCTATATAGGGGTGAAGGTACCTCGGGAAGCGTTTCGCAAATTTGGTATCAACAGAAGGCACTGGTATTCTGAATACTCTGCGGCTTAGAAAAGCGTCGTAGTCCGGCGATGATAGCATTAATCGATGTGTGGATGAGGATACTGTGTGCATGAATAGACGCCTCACTCTCAGGACCTGGCAGTCTTCGTATAATGTATCGGTGGAGTACCTCATAGTTTTTTTGCACATAGTCTTTAGGACGCAGCGCTGTGCTCTCTCTATGGTTAGCATGATTGTCTTTTTGGAGCCCCCCCCATCTTTAGTAATAGATATTCCCAGTGTCGGCGGATGGGACAGCCCACCCTGTCGGCAATGGCGCCCAGGATACCGTTAGGGCTGCCCCGCACGCGGTGCAGCAGAGACGCAATCCTCTTACGTCGGATAGCGTAAAAATCGTCTGTACACGCTTCCGCAAACATTCCCGACGCACTACAGAAGCGAGGCAGCCCCAATAGCACTCGAAAGCCATTATTGTATTGGACCCGTAGGGCGTCATCAGACTTCTGCGTATATTTGACCCACAGCGCACATGTGTAGAAGGACTGACAAAAAGCTTTGAACAAAGTTATTTTGACAGCCCTAGTACACCGCGCAAATCTGCGGGCCAGCATATTGCAACGTACTGACAACGCCCTACGTTCCCGTTCCATGTCAGCATCATCTGACAGGTCCTCCGTCACCACATGGCCCAAGTATTTAAATTGTTTGACCCTGTTTAAAGCAGAGCCACAGAGCCAAACAGGGGGCACATAGGAAGGGCTCCTCTTACCAGCCTTAAACACCATCAGTTCACTTTTTTTGGCGTTATATTTTAGGCCATGCACTTGAGCGTAGGACTCGCAGATGGCTAGCAGCCTTCTACGGGCGCTGACTGAAGGGCTCAGCAACACCATGTCGTCTGCATAACTAAAGTTATTGACACACTTACCGTCAATAGAGCATCCAATTTTGGCATTGCTGAGCTCCTCAATCAAGTCGTCCATGTAAAGGTTAAAAAGTTTTGGCGATGTTAAGCCCCCTTGCCTTACTCCACAATCCAACCTGTATATGTCCGAGAAAGACCCAGCCCATTTCACAACATTGGTCTGATGTTTGTACCAGAACATAAATATACCCAACATATCACTTGGTACTCCAATTTTCCGCAGCTTATCCCACAGGACCTCATACGAAACCAAGTCAAAGGCCTTTGACAAATCCAAGAAGCAGGCATACACAGGGCCACCATCTGGGCATATCAAACTATTCACGGTATGTAGTCTTAGCAGCTATGAAAAAAAAGCTGCATTTTATGATGAAAGCAAGCCGCTTTGCACAGTGATAGAAGGGACAAAAATAAGCGATTTGACCCGCAGCAGCACAAGTTTCATCCCTTAGGAACAGAGAGGGCGCCACTTCTAAAAATAAACTTTGAAAATTTCTAACAGCCTAACGGGTGAACCGATTTCAATGATTAATATCTTAATCGAAAGAAAATTACTTATTGTACAAACAAAAAAATAATATTAAAAAAAAAACTATGATGGTTGCCGTAAATCCTACGTTTTCTAATTTTTTATTTTTTATTTGTGAATTTTTACTGAACTATGCAAAAAACTTGTATCAAAAGGGTATATTTTTTGTAAGTAATATCGTCACTAATTTAATAATAAATTTAATAAAAAAAATTGCATGCCAATATCTTAAGTAGTTTAGGAAATATTTAGGTTTACATGTGCTGGAAAAGCGGGGTATTGCCCTCGCGTCATAGTAACTAAGTAGAGAAATAAACTTATTTTTGTGATGGAATCTAGCCATTTTGCACAGTGATAGTGGATACTAAAATAAGCAATTTTACCCGCAGCAGCAACATTTTCATCCCTTAGGAACACAGATGGCGCCACTTATTTAACAAAACTTCAAAGTTTTTTATAAAACAAACGGCTCTACCGATTTTCATGATTTAAACGCTTAATGGTTGGTTTTTATACCATAATACATATAAAATATAAATAAGTCAAAAAAGTATTGAAAATAAAAATAATAAAAAATATTTTGTAAAATAAAAGTGTTTTCATTGATGATGATGAATCTTGTATTTATTCTTTTTAGTTTTTGACAAATACTCACACATCATTTCCCGTTTGCCTTCTCACAGATGTGTACAATAAGGTTAATGCCTAACAGTTCACGACTTTCCTTATTTTATTTGGAATACTTCATTGAATACATTGAATACAGTTTACTCAGAATAAGCGACTAAAAATTTACGTATACCGAATAAAATAAGGAAACTCGTGAACCGTTAGGCATTAACGTTGTTGTACACATCTTTGACAAGGCAAACGAGAAATGATGTGTAAGTATTTGTCAAAAACTAGAAAGAATAAATACAAGATTCGTCATCATCAATGAAAACACTTTTATTTTACAAAATAATTTTTAATATTTTTATTTCCAATACTTTTTTGACTTATTTATATTTTATATGTATTATGGTATAAAAACCAACCATTGGGCGTTTAAATCATGAAAATCGGTAGAGCCGTTTACTTTATACAAAACTTTGAAGTTTGGTGAAATAAGTGGCGCCATCTGTGTCCCTAAGGGATGAAAATGTTGCTGCTGCGGGTAAAATTGCTTATTTTACTCTCCACTATCACTGTGCAAAATGGCTAGCTTTCATCACAAATAGAAGTTTTTTTCTCTACACAGTTACTGTAACGCGAGGGCAATGCCCCGCTTTTCCAGCACATGTAAACCTTAATATTTCCTAAACTACTAAAGATATTGGCATGCAGTTTTTTTTATTAAATTCACTATTAAATTAGTAACAATATGAATTATAAAAAATATACCCTCATTATACAATTTATTTGCATAATTGAGTAAAAACTGAGAAATAAAAATAAAAAAAAAAACTAAACGTTGGATTTAGGGCAGCCATTATAGTTTTTTTTTTAAACTTATTTTTTATGTTGTACAGTAAGTGATTTTCTTTCGATTAAGATATTAATCATTGAAATCGGTTCACCCGTTAGGCTGTTAGAATTTTTCAAAGTGTATTTTTAGAAGTGGCGCCCTCTCTGTTCCTAAGGGATGAAACATGTGCTGCTGCGGGTCAAATCACTTATTTTTGCCCCTTCTATCACTGTGCAAAGCGGCTTGCTTTCATCATAAAAAGCAGCGTTTCGGTAAAAAATGGCCGTAGCTGCTATGGCTAATGCAAGGTTGCGGGTTTAAGCCCTGTTCCGAGCGAATTTTCTCAACCTTATACTCGTAATAAATCTTAAAAACTATTCATATCTCGTTGTCGATATGTTCGGTCCAACTTGAAACTCGTTTTACCATAATTTTAATAATTCATCATCGTTGTACGTACGTAGACGTTAGCTCAGGTGAAACTTTAAGTCATTTAGGTAATGATTCACCTCTAAAGGTGTTATTTCAGGGATTTATGACCCAGACTTTGCTAGTCAAAGTGCTATAACTATTATCTTGACAATCCATGGTGCCAACAAACTTGCCTTAATTAAATTGTTAAAATTTATTTAGCAGAATCCAGCCAGTTTTACTCGATAGCACGCATCCTATAATAGAGCGGAATAGAAATATACGAAATAATCTATCTTAGGTGCTTTGTTTTGTTTTACCATAACGGTGAGAAGTTTAGAATACGTATAACTTTTAAACTTAAACTTTCGTTAGCGCTGCACATTTTTCTATTAAATCACGGTTTTAGTCACTTGTACGGCGCGCGCGCAACGGCTACTCAGACGCAGTTCGAGACTAGCCACGGCGTCGCGAGGGCCGTCTCGTTCCACATGATTAAGCTCTCCGAATGAGAACCGAAACTAGTCGGCTACACCGACAAAATACAAGTGAGTACAACTGTGATTTAATAGAAAAATATGTATAACATTCAAAATTAAGGAAATTACGCTGCAAAACTAAATGATGTCCCAAGTGACCAAGTGTTTTAAAAATACATAAATTGAATAATTAAGCATGTTAACGAAAAATACCCTTGTGTTATAATTGATTGAAATTCGCATTAGCAGCGGCAATGGCAATCATCGAAAGTGACGCTGGTGACCTGAAGGTTAATTTATCAAAGTACTCGTAAGACATAAAGGCAACCGAATATATCGTCTCAAGGTATATGAATTAAGTAGAAGCATTAAGCATTTTACTGGCATTTGTATAATTACTTTTTACCCGACTTAGCGAAGCAAAAAGGAGGGTTATGATTTTAGTAGCGTATGTATCTATGTATGTTCATCTGTCCCTCGCAGAGCCTCAACTACTCGACCGATTTCAACAAATAAGATGTCGTTAGATTCGTCGCAATCACCCAAGTAGGATAGATAATTTTCAAAAAATCCAAGTTATCGGCTGTGGTGCGCCCTAAAGTGGTGGACCTAAATATATAAAAAAATCGCATACCATCGTCATGGATATCAAATTAAAGGGCTTTAAAAAACCTTTTCAAAAATATATAACACATGTAGCGTCAACATAACAAGTAGAATAAAAAATACCAAAATATGTTTTTTTTTGCGATTTTTTTTCTATTATGAGTGATTGTCCAAAATGACTTATAAAAAACTTAAAATAAAAATAAACGACCTTCGAATGCGATTAATTACCTATGAGTCTATTTGAAGGATAAACAGGTCTTGTTTCAAGCCTTTTGGTTTTAGGAGTTTTATTTCGGACAGAATTTAGAGGTGCAAAGATAGGATAAACCACACTTGCAAGATTCATAGAAGAAAAATATGTCAGACGTTTAAGTTACTGTAATTACTATAGCTACCTAACCTAGTGATAAATGCAGTATTTATGACCGATTATTTTCTTTGGAACAGGTACCATTACGATGATACAGGTACATACTACGACGATATTATTATTAAATTAATAGACAGAGGCCCAATGGATTCTTTGCAGAATTAACTCACTTGTGGGTGAACGTCTTTGACCTCTTTCCAAATGTTTCAAAGTCCGATAAATAATGGTGCGCATGACACTGAACGAAGACTTCGAGTATATGAAGTCTAACTATGTCTTGTCCTGTCTTTCAACGAGACTTGACTCAACCATAGATCGCGCGGGGCTGCGATCAGCTGCACTGCACGGAAGTTTAGCTTCCGTGCAATAAGTCTATAAAAAATTTAAATTAAAATTTAAATAAACATGTCACAAAGAAAAAAGCAAAAAACTAAATCAGAAACGCACACACACACCCTTGCACACAAACACACACCCCCACATACCTTAACCAAATAAATGACTCCGGGCCCAGTCTATAATAATATTTACTAGTCTTCTTAGGCCTGCTAACCTGTAGAAAGCAGGAGTATCTCGCAAGCCCAGATGTTGTTTTGAGAAAACGATGGTAGTACGTATTTTGGGTGCTGCTAAACTTTTGTTGAGGGCAGAGACCCTGATGGTAGGTGGTATAGTACTACGTCCGTCCTTGTCTTCTTGATTTTCGCCTTCTGAACTGTTTTGTTTTCCCATTCTCAGTAGCTATATGCCGCTGTTGTGTGTGAAACTATTTAATGGTTATTTGCTAGGCGAGGACGCAAAACTATTGTTTGCAGCGAGTGCTTGTATTCAGAAGCACGAGACGCAAATAATATTGCATCCGTGCGAAACATACTTTTCATCTCATAAAGCGAGGAAATGATTCACCAAAAAATAAGAGACAACTAGGTACACAAAGGTTAATGAAATGAGTTTCCTTCTTTGCAAGTGCCAGATGAGTCAAATGAGTTCCTTTATTTTTCTTTACACTATAGGGCGTCACGTTCAAATTTCGAAGCGCGCAAAAAAAAGGTTTTGATCAACCAACGAGATCGAACCGTCGTATAGGGGAAGGAAACACATCGCGTTATACGCAAGCGCAATTTTTTTACACAGTAAGGATATAACCTTCGTGCATAAACGGTAACTTTTAATTCGCATTATTTAGCGACATAATTTTATTATAAAATCAATCGCTATTTTAGTGTGTTATTCCTAGTGTTATTCCTTTCCCAAACTCGATTTTTAGTGTTATGGCCAGTTGACTACCATGACCCGTTCCAGATAAAATTACGATACATAAACGATATTTCACAATATCGTTGACCTATGGAGCTATTACCCGCCGAGTGACGACCGTGACTGCTTGTTCAGAATCCGGCCGATCCGGCGTAACCAGATAAGCGAGCTTGTCAATCTTGTCATAGGAATTGGCCGGAAAAGGACGAAACCTACTGCACCGCGCTTCTATTTATAGAACCGCGAAAACCGATTAATTTTCTGGAAAATTACAACTAGCGCCGCCAATAAAAAAAAATCATATCTTTTTTTTAATGCGTTTTTAGCAAAAAATGCTCCTGCGATTTCTCAACGCGAGGTTTAACTATTTTTAGGACCTAAGGTTTGGATTCCAGATCCTAGAACTTAAGAATGCAATCCTGGAATCCAAACCTTAGGTCCTAAAAATAGTTAAGCCTCTCGTTGAGAAATCGCAGGAAAGTTTTTTGCTAAAAACGCATCCAAAAAAAAGTTATGATTTTTTTTTTCCATTGGCGGCGCTAGTTGTGTGACGTATGGCGTCTTAATGAAAGGAATATTGTTAACAATTATTAATAATGTGGGATTTACGGTGCTTATGTTTTAGAGAATATAGGGGCTGGACTTCTTGAAGGAGCTGGGATGGCAAGGGTGAAATAATCCCAGAAGACGCACTATAGGCGTCAGACGTCGAGTTTACCATTACCATCCCAAAAGCGTTTTTGGGAAAACTCAGCAGAATCTGGGCGGCTGCTTATTGCCTCCATGCATGCAGAATCTGTGTCTTCACAAAGGACTTTACCATGCACTGTATAAAACAATGGTACCTAGTTATAAGCATTCCTTACCCGTCTGATACTCGTCCCAGAAAATGACGACGTCACAAGATGCCACTTTGATACAGTATGAGGGTTTTCCCCGTTGGTTTGTGTTGATGAGCGTTGAAATAACGCCCAGTCGAGCGCTGCCTACCCAGATGGCGAGGAATTGGGGGCTGTGTTGACCAACAGTGGGGTTAGAAAGATAGACGGAATAATCCTTACCTGGAGGCTTCCTTAAACTTCGTACAGAAACGTTAAGTGTAGGCAGACCATCTGTGCAAACGTCTGATAACATCAAGGCCGCAGCAGTCTCAACTTGGACTACAATAGCCACAGATAGGTTGAGAATGAAAGATAATGAAGAGGCATACATCCAGCAGTGGACAGAAAATTCCTGAAGAAGAAGAAGACTTACCAGACTGATACTCGTCCGAGAAAATGACGACGTCACAAGATGCCACCTTGATAGAATGTATCAGCGCGTTGCCCCGTTGATTGGTGTTGATGAGCGGCGATATAGAGCCCAGTCGAGCGCTGCCCACCCAGATGGCGGGGAGTTGGGGGCAGTTGTTGACCAGCATGCCCACTATGGAGCCCTTGCCTATGCCCTGGGCTTTTAGGGCCGCTGAGACGCGCAGGCTGAAGTCTTCCACCTAGAGATAGAGGAAATAGTATAGGTATTATGTCGTCGCTGGACTTTTTATCATAAAACCTGTTAGCACTACTAATTTAAATAGCACAAAAACTGAATCGATTGGCAGCGCTACTAACTCGGTTGGCGATAAAAATTACGATTTACTGGGTTTTCGTTGTATACAACGACGATTTAGGAACACCAACCAGCCACTGCAGCGTCCGAGTGCTCACTTTACCCATCTAGTGTTAGTGAATGCCACTGGATGCTGTATAAATCATCTCATTATGTAGATGTAAGTGCCTAAGTAATTATGAGCAAAAATGTTTCACTTTAGATTTTTATAAAACTAATGGTTGCTATGGAAATAACCCCTGTATGAATTGAATTTGAGAGATTATAATGCTTGTTCCTATCGAGAGGTGCATGCTTGCAGCGCGTCTTGCACTGGATCGCAAAATTAAGTTTGCTCTTTACCCACGACAGAGACAGGTTTGTTATTGCTATGGAGACCTTGAAGAGCCAGATATCTTTTTTAATCATTCAAGTGAGCTATATGGTCACGTAGATGGAAATGCCTTAGTTGATACTTAGTAGTGACTCAGAAAAAAACACTTACACAAACAGTAGAACTATTTTCAGTAGCATAATTAACGAGGAATTTGGAGACTAATGATGATAATGTCCTTCCTGACTCACCAGCCATTATCAACTTGACTTAAAACCATCATTAAAGTTGTAACCATTGTGTTTCTCAAAGCCTGATTGATATTTAGCTGCAATATTTTAATTTCCACTTAAGGCTGGAAGGTAGCAGCGTGGCGGGAAATTCAAAATTTTCACAGTTTTTTACATTTTGTAGCTAAACTGATCTATTTTTGTTCAGCGATTTTTCGTTCGCGGCAATAACATAGTATTCATTCCATTATTGTAAACAACAGAACAACAATAATTCAGCCGATTATGTGTTCTGGTCTACGACAAGTTTTTTGGGCAGTGCCACTGCTTCGTAAACCAGAACACATAATCGGCTGAATTATTGTTGTTCTGTTGTTTACAATAATGAAAATAATACTATGTTATTGCCGCGAACGAAAAGTCGCTGAACAAAAATAGCTCAGTTTAGCTACAAAATGTAAAAAACTGTGAAAATTTTGAATTTTCCGCCACGTTGCTAACGTCAAACCTTAAGTAAATAATTTTACCTTCAACTTGAACAAACTGCAACTTTAATGTTGTCTTATAAAATAAATATGCTTAATATGTGCCATAATGACTACATTATTGCCACTTGTCAACATCCTGTTAATTTACTTGTCCTTGTTAATTAACATTAGACCTTTGAAGATATGCAATATGCGTTTGTATTTATCCATATCTAGCTAGCGAAAACTTTATTTTCAAGGATAATAAAGTTGCCTTGGCCCAAGGCTCTTGGGCCACTTTATTGCACAACTGTCATTCTGCAATACCTCAAGGCCAGTGGTGATTGCCAACTTTTCCAATAAGACATGCTTTAGGACAGAGTTTTTTCAACCTTTTTCATGGTGCGACCCCCTTACAGCGGAAAAACCTTGTTTACCAGGGTTTTGTCAGTGAGGTACACATTTAGACCTTTATAACCGCGATCCCCGAAACTCCCCCTAAAGAAGCTTCGAGATCTATACTTAAATCCAAATTTGACAGTTATGTCTGTCAAAAGATACTCCAGATTTGTGGATATAAGTATAAATTAGCTTCGCAGAATTTCAGACCCCGTAAGGCCTTAGAATATGTATCTCTTTTTGTTACTGTTTTTCATCCAATAAAAAAAGTTGTATTTGTAAGTTTACCTCCTTGAAGGTCCAGACTTCATCTTGGAACAAGAAGCATTTCTTGTCCGGATGTCGCTGCACTGTGTCATGGAATATATCGGGCATCATCCAATTCTTCTTTGTGAGATCCCGAGTGAGCCACAGTATCTTGGCATAGCAGGATAGAGCTCTGCGAGAAAGTTAAACACAAAGTTATTAATCAACTGATTTCTTCCTGTAATCTCTGATCATCAGGGACTTAAATACTAAAATATTCATTAATAATTTGATTGAATTTGTTTTTGTTCACTTGATAATGATTTGATTCTCAGCAACACTGATATCAATCAAATATCTATTTGGCTGGTATAAAATATTCTTAATATTCTTCTTTATATTTGGTGTAGCCATCAAATCAGAATCTAAATGTGTAAAGCATTATTGCACCTATTGTTTTTTGTCAAATTGCCTAGATCTCAAGTGACACACAGAACTACTATTTACATGGGATAGTTGAAATTGTTGATATTTTAAAATTATTTTGAGATTTGGTAACTTATGAAAAGTTGTTTGTCTATTTAGTATTAGTAGAAAAGTGTCATCAGATCTTTTGTAGGAAATAAAAGTTCTATAATATTATTTTTTCCTAAAAAGGCACAATCAGTAAATTGTGTGATATTTTTCCCAAAATGCATTTTTGTGTGTAGAATTTGAAGGGCTATCGACTACACTTACTCATATGATCATATCTTGACAACTGCATCACCTACAACTCTTTTTAAATAATCCTATGTATGAGCTTGCATGGGGTACCATAGGACAGCAACAACAACAATAACACGAGCTTGCATCCACAAAGTGGGCAGTTTTAATGGTTTTTCTTGGAAACTCAAAAACATCACATAAGTGGCCCTAACTTTGCAGTGACGAAATGTTTTTAGGGTAGTCACTAAACAAATATCTTCCAAACTAAGCTGCATATTTTCATTTCTTTGATAAGACCAAAACTCTACCTCTTATCGGAAAATAAGAAGCAAACGCTCATAAAGAAAAAAAAAACATCAACTTGTCTCAGAAAACAGCAGCATTGCCTTTATCTAATCATTCTTTTTCATTGTTTCCAAATTCATTGGACTTTGATACTTAAACTTTACAATACAAATAATAAACTGCGCAGACCTTCCGGCTCTCAAAAGTATGTAAAAAAACTCGTCAAATAGGCTGACTTACTTTAAATCTCTGGGGGCCGTTTTGATCGCGATGTAGCACCATCTTGAGTGGAAGACGAGCGCATAGCCCAGGGCGACACCGACGGAGACCAATAAGGTGTATAATAGACCAAGGAAGAAGTAGACCGCGACAAAGGCCGCGGCCGAAGCTGCTAGGACGAGCGACATCGCGACTACAACACGCCACGAAATACGGCTGACTGCCGACCGCCGAACCGCAGCCAGTGCCACCGGCTTCCTCGACTCGTTGCAAGCAGCTAAGTTGATCGGTAACTCGTCTCGCACACACCGTAATCCAAGCGAAGCGAAGCGAATATCTTCGAGAAAGTTTAACCAGATACGACACAAAGGAAGTAGGGTAAATTACAACAAATGTATGATGTGCACAATAATTTTCACTCGTTGTAAGAGAGGCGCAAATTATTAATTGGCCGGCACTGAATAAATATGCGTAAATTTTAAAATTAACTTAGCAAAACAAGTTACGAGTTGAATGACCAAAATACGTCACGTTGCCGCAGCCGTATGAATCGTTCGTTCAAATGAACGAACGGTAGTGAAACGAAAGCCATTACAGGATGCTGACCTAAAAACAAAATCCATACCGACTCAGACTGAATTTTAATGGGATGAAGTTTATTTGCTATTTTTATTTTATGTTTTCTGATACATCAATTAAATAGTCGAAACATCTGAGTATCTCAAGTATCATTTAGAACAGATTTGTTTAAATCGATTGATTGAGATTGTATGAATCGACAACGTTATGTGTCAAACGCGGCGCCAGCGCAGTCAGTGTTGCCACCTTAGTGGAATCACCACTAAATCTGGTGGTTTGGACTCCCTGTCTGCTCGCGTAGCATGAGGTGGTGTTAGAGACTATGGGTTTAAAACTATGTGTATCTCACTCTTTTGTTTGAAGAAGAGCGGGATGGAAAGAGTCCTAACACTCTTACACCGCCTCATGCTACGCGAGCTGGTGGGCAAAGAAATCAATCTAGTGGCTGGAGGATTTTGGGAGAGCAATTTCCCATACAAATAATGTATTTTTTATTGGAATTGTTACATTAGTCGATAAAACTATCTAAATCATAATTATTATTTGCCTCTTACCGGTAGTTTAGAAAGATTTATATTTTATTATTTTTGCAATGTTTTTATTCATCTCATGTGCGGAAAAAGTCATCTAGTTTTTTGGATTACTTAGCGTAAAATAAAGAGTTTTTATGAGGTTTAGGCCCGGTTTCTGAGTTGAGAATTTTGCTTAGCAAATGGGTAAATATCGTCCTGTCTCTGCAGATTTCTCACAAAAGAGCGTGACAGAGCGATACGTAAGTATGTGCTTAGTAAAATTCTCAACTCAGAAACCGGGCCTTAGGGGGTTGCATTTAGTTGGTAGTCGCGGAAAAAAATTGTTGGCATGGCAACACCGCGCTAATAACAAAGGAAAACAAATTTTTAGAACTTTATTTCGCGATTTCGCGGCTGCAAAGTGTTTATACCTGGTTTGGTTATGATTCCCGTGTACGTTAATAGTTAATAGTTGAAACGAACGTATCCAGCAATTCCGTGATCGAGGAAAATACCTGACTTCAACCGAAAGCACGTTTGCTCTCGAAACATACAATTCTTCTTGTCTGATGATAGTTTCTTCATCCACACCATCTGCTATGTATTCATATCGTAAGTACTTAACATAATTAACACTATCCACTCTAATCCGACTCGAGTGTAGTGTAACTATTAATTTTAGGTTATGTTTTTTCCAACTTGACCCACCGACCGAAGAAGGTTGTTATGATGCATCTTTTCTGCGTTCGATGATACGCGCTAAGATCGTGACTTTCTATTGCCAACATTTATGTACCTACAAGTAATTGATTATGCTTTTTTTCAGCTTCCAACTTTAGGTACTGGAATCCTCATATTATACCAATACTGAGATACAATTCCGAGAAGATAGGATTCTAGTCAAGGAACAAAAATGTTAATTCATCTCGTCAGGATAAACAAGGTACCTATTTATAACCATTAAATGTGTATTCAAACAAATCAAGCTATACTATAAAAGCTCTCTGTTAGCATGCATGGAACATGCGCCCCGTACAATGCTACATTCTTGTATCACAAATATCTATTGACTAGCCTAGAGAATAGTTGACAGGCGCATTAAAGGTTGTAATTACGGTACACAAGTTGATTACGGTACACAAGTTGAGTTTTTTTGTTCAAATAAATTCTGCGATCGGCTTCTCAAGCCATTAGCAGATCTGTTCTTCATTAGTTGTAGCGTGTGAGGCAGGGTCTTCCATTAAAGACTCCTCTTCTTTATTTATGGATTATGTTTGTTTTGAATCCCATCATCTTTTATTAAAAGTATTTTTAATTTCGTATTTACAGCCACAAAGTGAAGAGACATGCGTCCTCGCCGGACGCGCCCTGTCGCCCTGCGCGACGCTCGAAGGCTGCCTAGCGTCGATAGGACCCCAAGAGGACGATCTACTCCATGGCCACGAAACGAAGCAACAAAAACAAGCGATGGACAATTTTCACCAACACAACCTTATTATTATGATAAGCTTTAGAAGTAGCATACACTGAAAATGATTGTATTAATAGAAATATGATGCTGATTACTAAAAGAAAAACTGGCTAAAGAAAGTCCCGGGGCTCCATGGTCCTATGAATCTTTAAGGTGACATATAATTATTATTATAAAGGTAAAGGCCTCTTCATGCTGTATCGTATTTGTTGTTTTTGCTGAGTAATTCAAGCTGACTTCAACCATTAACATTGTAATTAAGTTATATTTTTAACCCCTGATACAAAAAGAAGGGTGTTATAAGTTTGACTGCTATGTTTGTCTGTCTGTGGCCGATTTAGATGCATTTTTTATTTATATTTTAAAGTAGGTTTTGTAGCGAGTGTATGTTCGTACAACGTACATGTTTAATAAAAATCGGTCCAGCCATTTATGAGATATTCCATTTTTTAAGTAAAAATGTTAGTAGTTATGTTAAGTCAAATCTTTGTCAAATATGTATTGGATTTTCAGTACCTAACATTGTGACAGTTACAGTTTTTACAATATGTATTTAACTACGAGTATTTAATTTATAAGTTTAAGACACACTGTGCCAAAAAGGCAATTTTAAATTAGATGACAATATTGTCTGTAGTCAACCACTTTAACTAAATTACGTTGATCGTACGAGTATCACTTGGGTCATCTAGTTGCAAAAATTGCATATTTTTAGATAGCGGAGAATTTTCCAAAGTGAAAAATATAGCGGCCCTTGCAAGTATTTGTGATAAGTATGTAATACCTAATATACTTCCTAGAATTATTAATCAGTTATTACTAATATTTTGTAAGTAGGTAGTTACACACAATATCGAAAAAAGTATTCAGGAAGCCAGATTCTTTCTCAGACTAGTGTAGCTGGCAAAAAAAAATTAGGTACCTTTCATAATCCATGAATAAAACTTCTTATTTACATATTGACGTATATTTTTCTTCAATTAAACCCTAAAAAATAAAATAAAACTACCAAGGACAGTATTTTATCGACATTTTATCAACCCCATCCCTAGTACATCGACAATAAACTATCGACTTTAGGCCATGCCTGCCGTGTGCTGTGATGGATGCCGCCGTCAAACGCGACTAACTTCCGGGGGTTAGTATGACGCGACTCGCATCTGTTCTTTTTTGTAATCTGTGCGTTGCCGTTGTTACGTCAACAGTGTAGATGTCAAATTTGACAGTTACAATGTTGCCACAAAAAATGCAGCAAAATCTACCATATAGCATAGACCAAAGCTCGATTTTTTTATCAATAAGGATTTATTTATTAAATTAGGAAAGCCAAGAACGAGTAGGTACATAAAAGGAAAAAAGTCTTCAATCATTCAAAAGAGCATTTTTTATTCCATGTACAACTTACCTAATTATCATCACATATTTTTACCAATATTGGAAGTCATTGATACCTACGAACTTTAAACTAAGGCTTTCCTTACCTTTCTGGTAAAATAGATTAAAGAAAACACATACACTATTATTAATTAATTAACTAAATAACACCACTGTAATAAAGACGATGACGATATTATATTTCCTACCTGTAAAGTTTATAGGCAGTTATGTTTAAATACCACGTAGGTATTTAAACATTCTAATTTTTACTAAAGTTAAAGACATTTTGTTAAAGTAATGTCATTTGTCTTGAATTTGTCCACCAGTTGGCCTGGATTAATTACAATTCACAGTTCAAAGGCCCATAGTTTACAATTTTATTATATAAAAGTTACGCGTGTTATTAAAAAACTAAAGCCTTATTTGGCCAGTTGTGATTTTTTGATACTCCTCAGGTCCAAGGGGTAAATACTTGGCTAATTTCAAATCTAGGTAGTATAGTTTGTCCGTCACGGCGGATGGGTCGTATCCTTCTTTTTGTAGATCCACTTTCTTCATCTTGAAAGTACCTGTAATTAATAGCAATAATATTATAAACAATACGAAATAAACAATGGCTGGAAATGGAGTGTATTAATTTCAAGATTAGAATTAGGTATGCATCAGTATGAAAATATAGAAATCAATAAAATTACTAGGAAAACTATTATATATAGTATAGTACCTATGATTAGTTAATAAAGTTATTAGTGAAAACTATAATAGAAATAAAATTATAACTAAAAATTATACCTAGTAGGTATAGGCACTATTGAAGTACCTAGGTATTGTTCACACAAACCTGTCATATCCAATTTGGTCATAACTCTAATGAAGATCGGTCTCGCGTAAGCCGGTAAGTCTTTGGAAATGCTTTTAGCTAACTGGTCTATATCCAGCGTATTGTTTACGTCCACAATTCCGCACATACCAGCCCGACCTTCGGTATTTGGAATCTGTAAACAATTAAAATTATTGAAATTTATTGTTTCACGTTCACACATAATCTGGTTCTCAAGGGGTCCAATCGCTGTTATTTTTGTAAATTTTTGTTCCACACTAAGGACATTTTCTTAAATTACAAAAAAGGCTAGACAATTTTTTTTTTATTCCTTACAACCTTACCTCAACACCATAAACGACAGCATCACGTTGTTCGGCCACCTTTGAAATCACTGCCTCAACTTCAGTCGTACTAACATTCTCTCCGCGCCACCTAAATGTGTCTCCAGTTCGATCCCTAAAGTAAAGGTAACCGAGCTCATCCGATACTAGGATATCACCTGAAATAAAGTTTGAAATTATATTAATTTCATAGGTACACCAGCTCCATGTAGCTTAGTTGGGATTTTTCTTTAGGTACAAGTTTAATAAGTAGGTACAGTCGGCCACAGTCTCAGATACCCCTTTTTGTTCGATTGGCGCCCTTATGCCGCGCGCGGTAAGAGCTGTCATGGGATATCTGAGATTGTGGCCGACCGTACTACATCAAGATCTTGAAAACAGTACTTTAGGTATGATTCATGTAAAATTATATGTGACCAGAAACTGTTAAACGGTTAATGCAGGTATTGGGATAGAGTTTACCTGATATGAAGGCCGAGTCACCATGTGCTAGTACATCCTTTACAATCTTCTTGTCTGACGCCTCCTTGTCCACATATCCAAGGAAAGCCCTAGCCGGGTTGTTAGGGTTTATTTTTCCAATAAATACGCCAGGCTCATTCGGTTTGGCCAATTGACAGAGGCCCTTAGAGTTGCGCACTGGTTCCCCCTCCTCATCGACTTTGATGATGGCAATGGGGTAGACGGCTGGGATTATTCTTGACACGAAACCAATGGCGCCAGTGCGGTTGTCAATGTTTACTGAAATAGCCATAAAAATTACACTTTTTTTTAATGGTGAACACTTTTATGTAGATACAATGGCACCTCCTGTTTTATAGCTAGCTGCCAGCGAATGATAAAACCACCTACTCTACAACTATAGCTACCTAAGTAGTTTACTTACCAATATTCGCGTTGCCTTCAGTTGCTCCATAAAATTCAACAACTTTCTTGATATTGAATCGTTTTACAAAGTCTGTCCAAATCTGCAACCAAAATATCAGGTTGATCAAAATTTACCTTTTAAAAAAGTACTAAAATTATGCATGTGCTTTCTTATATTTACGTACCGCTGGCCTCATTCCATTTCCGTAGACGGTCCGTACTTTGTGTTGTTTGTCAGTAGTTGCTGGAGGTGCAGCCAAGACGTAGCGGCACATTTCCCCAATGTAATGAGCAGCCTGAAAACAAAATTAAATCTCAATTTGGATCTAGGTAACTGCTCAACACATTCTGTTATAAGGAAGTAAAGTGGGACTGTCTTGATTTATATTTTAAATAAATATATAAAAATAAAAAAAATATAAAATAACAAAAGTTCCTAACGTACCGTGCAATTATATTTGATACAGTCTGGGAAATACTGAGAAGCAGAAAACTTTGCGCGCAATGCAACAGTGCAACCAAAGATGAACGCTTGTCCAACAGTGATGCATCCACCAGCCGAGTGATACAAAGGCATTGGGCAGTAAACAATGTCTTTGGTATTTAAACTACCCAAGTAGTGGATGCCGGATGCCATGAACACCATTCTGAAAAAAAGAAAGAAATATGTTTTTAATTTCTACCAAAAGGGTAGATTTTTTAATTAGTGTCGCTCTAAACTTTTCCCCTTTTCCACCCCTTTTCCGAGTTTCCCCGTTTCCCGCGGCCGCATTATTATTCGTAAATTAAATTCACATTTTAGAGCTAATATCCCTGCACGACGTACAACACGACAGCACGTCGACCCTTACACGCTAGCACTCTACTCGGATACGTTACGGGTGACTTGTGTTATTTATTTATTAGGCGTTTTTATCCAAGACGCCGAGCTAAATTCACAGCTAGATCGCCGCTAATTGACTTTGCTCACTCATAAAAATCAGGCGCTTCTTTACAAATGATACGATCGGCGCAACACTCACCTTGAACTAGAAATAACTGCAGCCTTCGGTAGCCCGGTCGTTCCGGACGTGTAAATGTAGAGCAGTTTATCATTGAACCCGCACCCTTCAGATGCGAACCACTGGGGCACTGGAGTGCTCTCCAGCATATTGGTGAAGTCTTGGTCGCTGCCGGCTAATTTAACTTGGTCCCCAGAGGTGTTCAAAGGTCTACGCGTGAACTTGAATAGTTTCAACGAAGGCGATAGATCAGCTGAGAGCTCTTTGAAGGCTGGAAGTACAAAAAAAGTCAACGAATCAATTATTTGGTTGCAGCAAAGAGCATGTACCTAAGTAGGTTACCTACCTAACTGAAAATTTACGTTCGAGGCGGGACTTGAACCGGTGACCTCTAGCTGAATGTGCCAGTGCTATGTAATTTCCCATTTAAGTTTATACGTATACTTACGAGTATTATAGTGGTTTGAATTAGCACCGAATTATATTGTTTCATAATGAATTCAGTGTTCAGCATGGTTTGCATTTGGTTGCACGATTTTATTTCAAGCATTTTCTTTTCTTGTTGCCATGCGCCGATGCAACACCGAGGCAGGTGTAAATTATGTAATGGGCCATTTGCAAATAGCTAGAGCAATTTTCTAATAAAAGCGGCCTTACAATAGATACCAGTGGTTATTGAAGGTGAACTTGACCTATCAGAGCTGCTCTATTTTTTCTCTATCAAGACCAAGTAATGCATAATTTTCCTATAGGTGGTATTTAAATAAGGACCTTAGTTTATAAATTTCCATGTTGGTATAAATTGACCTAAGTTGATCAAAGGTTCAAGATTATTTTTATCATCAATGCTGTCCACCTTAGTTATCTCATTAGGTATCTGTTAGAGGTAGTTAGGTGCATTCTTATTAAAAAGTAAAGGGCCCATGCGCTTACCTAATAGAGCCCTATCACACACACTTACCAGCTTCAAAGCAGTCCTCATACACAACAGCATCGCACTTGGCCACGTTGACGGAATGCAGCAGCGTATTCCCATTCTGGTTGGTGTTGATAAGGGGGCTCACACAGCCCACGCGGGCTATCCCGAGCCAGATCGACGGCATCTCCGGGCAGTTGTTCATCATCACAGCGACCGTCTGGCCCGGCTTTATGCCCTGGGATTTGAGGACCGACGACGCGCGCAAGCTGAAGTCTTCCACCTGAGGAGAGAGGGAATTCAGGGTTATTTTTTTGCAAACCAAACCTAGATCCCAAAGAATCGTCTATTTCGAAACTTTAACTATAGTATTACCTACGTTAGTGGCATACTGCTCTAGTAACGTTTTGGGGCAATTCAGGCACCACTGGTTTTGGACAGAAATCGTAACTTGAAACTGACGATTAGGACACAGTAGGTAGATACGGCATTATGGAAGGGAAGATATGCCTCCACCGCCCTTTATCCCGCTCTAGACCGAAATAACACTGTATCGCGTGCTATCGAGCTCTACATGGCATGGCACCTACTTACTCTATCATCTTGCACGTCTATACTATAGAGTTTGGTTGGTTCGTAGGATGTATGTAGAAGATTTATCTGCTCTTGTAACTCGAAGATTCATGGAGATTGAGAGTGATGACTGACCTATGTAATAAATAATATCTGCTGAGGCTTAGGTAAATAATTCGGAAGGCAAAGTTTTTTGTTCGAAAGTCCGTTATTGGCTTAATCTTATCTTTAGACAATATTGAGAAACTAATTTCAATATTTTTTATTTTGGTCCAGTAGTTTTGTTTTTATGCGCTAAAATGTTTTGTTCCTATGACCGCCAACAGTATGCAGACTGTCGCGTGACGTCATAAAACCGTATCTTTGAAACGTTGTAAAATCCAAACATCTGAACCAAAATAAAAAATATTGAAATTAGTTTCTCAATATTGTTTAAAGATAAGATTAAGCCAATAACGGACTTTCGAACCAAAAACTTTGCGTACCGAATTAGGAATCAATAAATGCATCGCGGCATTTAGTTCGATGTAAATCTTCGTGCTACGTGCGTCGCATGCAAAGGATCAACAGCTAGCTGTAACCATAGGTTTCATCCAACATACCTACATACAATAGGTTTTTCTATGATCTTACACGCTTGCAACTTTAAGATCGAGAAGTTTTATGGTTTATGTTTGTGAAAATCGAGTTGATGCACGTAAACTTATCGCGCTGATCGATACGTGATCGGAATACAGCAAGGTGCATGAACAATGGGACGGAGATAACAATAAACTCAGAAATCGTGGGACAAATTGTAGGTACAAACAAAAGGCTAGTGAGAATCGCACTCGGCCCAATCTGGAGTTTCTTACGAAACTTGCTGCTACCTACTAACTGAGTTTTCTAGGCATTTTCACGTTGTTTTCTTAGATGTCTATGGCCCGGTTTCTGAGTTGAGAAATTCACTAAGCAAATGGGTAAGTGTCGTCGGGCCTATGGCCCGGTTTCTGAGTTGAGAATTTTACTAAGCACATAGGTACTGTATTATATGCTCTTTGCACATACTTACGTATCGCTCTGTCACGCTCTTTTGTGAGAAATCTGCAGAGACAGGACGATACTTACCCATTTGCTTAGCAAAATTCTCAACTCAGAAACCGGGCCTTAGTCTAAGAAAACGTAGTACCTACCTACTTGTCTATTGCATCAAAGACAGACACTGATACTATCAGTAATTTATAGCGAAAAAAATCTCAAGGAAAAAACTACAGATGACTAGGTAGGTATACGATCCATTGTATCGGCTGATAGGTTCTCTCTTACTTACAATGCATAACGTTTTTACACACATTAAACAGGATATTACAGATCTTGTCATTCTTCAGGATAATATCTATAACAAAAACCAACCAAGCAACTTACAGCACGTTTAGCATGATCAACTAGATCGAGCTCGAAAATCCGCATTATAGGTAGAGCTTTGTCTATCTCTTGATTTAAGTAGGTATTTAATATACTTACTTAGAGTGAAATAGGTAGTGGTGTACTTGTCAAACTTTCAAAGATCAATATGATCTATCGAAGATTGGATTGTTAACTCAACATTGTAGAGTCATTCCGTGCCTCGAGCGAGTGACTTGTCATTGATTTGTCCAAAGTTGTGCTAAACACGCACAGCCAAGAACGCAGAATTATAGCTAGCAGATGAATGGACGTGGTCAAGAAAAACCTCAGTAGAATGCGAATATTCAAAGACGGTACCAAGAAGACAACGAAGTCGAGAGTATCTCTCTATTGTATGCTGATCACCACTCGCATAAAACATACCTACTTATCTAAATATAACTTACCTTGGGAAACAGGAGAAAATATCAATCCATCCATCTACCCAGTCGATTTCTCAATGCTGAGGATGAGCAGAATACTCCATTGAGTTCTATTACTCGCGATGCGGTACGTTTTTGATAGTCGTAAGTTAGGTTTTTCTTATAAATAACTGAGTTAATTTTTTTACGGAATACGGCGGCGTTCTCGTGCAAGTTGAGGAAATATAGAGTCGCTTCTTTGTGGGACCTTACCTGTTTGAAAGTCCATGTCTCGTCTTGGAACAAGAAGCAGGCCTTGTTCGGGTGTTTCTTGACTAGATCGTGGAATATCTCGGGCATGCCCCAGTTGCTCTTGTTGAACCTGCCAGTCAGCCGCAGGATTCTGCTGTAGCAGTAGAGGGCCCTGAAAGTATGGATAATTTTATCGTTACTTAGATCTTTCGTTACAATCAAATTACTATTCTAAGGACGGGTCCCACTCTGAGAGAGAGTTCGGGCTTTCTAGACCACCTGTTTTGAACCTTTTTTAAACATGGACCTGACTAATGCACGCATTTTTAAAGACTTGGAGAGCCCAGACGACTTGGATGACGAATGTCAATAAAAAAACATGAAGGGTCATGAAGGTCTTGGGTCTGTCTGCTGATGACGCTTATAAACGAAACAAGTGGTACCTACCTCAAGATTAGAAAAGCCGACCCCTTGTAACGGGAAGACGGGAGAACAAAGAAGAAGCATTTTTAAAGACTTGGTTGATCTTTCGTAAACTGTTTATGTAGGTATGGTTTATGTACAATCAACATCACGTAGGTAAATCTTTACATTTTCGTTGCAAAATTGCCGGTAACGTATCCGAGTAGAGTGCTAGCGCCTAAGGGTCGACGTGCTGTCTTGTGTGAAAGACATAAACACACAAAGCTATGTGCGTACGTACCTTAACAGCCAATTTCTGAATTAAGAAATTCACTAAGCAAATACGTAGGTAAGTATCGTTCTGACTCTGCAGAATTTTCACGAAAGAACTTGACAGAACGATACTTATGTATTAACTTAGTGAATTTCTCAATTCAGAAACCGGGCCTTAGGTCTTACAATAATCATCCTGAGCCACTTACGAAAGATCCCTAGGCGCTGTCCTCAGCGCGACGTAAATCCATCTCCAATGGAAGCCAATGATGTAGACCACCACCAGTATAGCGAAGACCTGCAGGCTGGTCTGCCAGTCTTGGAACACCCAGGCCACAGTACAGGCCCCTATCAGGACGGTGCAGGCGACCACGGCAGCGATCCATCGCCCGATGTTGGACTCGTCTGATGAAGAGACGCCTTTGCGGCCCCGCTCCATGTCATTGTTGCTTTTGTTTTTCTGGTGGAAAAAAAGGTAATATTTAGCCTGTACACACGACAGCACGTCAGAGTGTACACTTTGGTTGTAAAGTCGCCCGTAACGTAACCGAGTAGAGTGCTGGCATTGAAAGGTCTACTCGTGCTGTCGTGTGTAAATCCACAAGTGTACCTACGTGTCCCACTAGTTGGGCAAGGCAGAGAGAGATGAGCCTTTGGGCATAATGACCGCGCTTGCCCACTGCGGATTGCCGGGCAACCACTGCGGATTGGCGATTTTCGCGTTGCAGGTATTATGCCTCAGACGCCCACGATGTATTCCTTGGAAACAATGGAAAACTTCTTAGTAGGTAAGCGGCTACTTCGTTTACGATTTTGTTTTTTGTCGTTCGTGGTAATACAAGCTGTATGTGATACTTAGCACTTTTCAGCGCATAGGATTTGGTTAGTTAAATTATTGGCGGCTGTAGCGGGAGAAAAGTATTTTTTAAACATAGTTTTCATTGACTTTCATAATAAGGTTTTAATAACTTAAAGCTATGCAACTGCACCAATAAAATACGCACAATTATTTATTTTATTTAATTAGAAACACAAAAAAGTTTAGATTTTTTTTTTTTCAATTTTTTGTTGGCTTTAAAAAAAAAATTTCTTTTTTTTCTTTTTCTTCCTATTGATTAGGTTACACCCTGTAAAAAGAGTTCGAACCTTTTGTAACACCTTATATGACCGGGCCAGTCATGATGTAGGTAACTCTATGATTTTCTGCGTGAAGAGGCACTTGAAGAGGCTATGATTTTCTGTGTGAAGTGGCACTTGAAGTGGCTAGTTGCCTCTCGTATCGTGCTAATAAAAGAGTGCCTCGCCTACAGACTCATCTCCAGAGTCGAGAAGACGGATCTAGCAACAGCCTTTTTGCCATAATTTTATTCGCATAGAGCGCTATTATTCTCTACTTAGGTACATACGTATCATGTGGATGTAATAAAATAAAAGGCTGTTTGATCGCACGCTAGATATTGATTTGGTCACGGTTGAATCGAATTTAATATCTACTTGTACCAGACACGTTTTAGCATATCTTCCTTAAAATTGAGGTACCTAATCAATATCAACAGTCGTTCTTGGTTCTACTTTGACTTGACATGTATGGAAGAAACGGAGTACGGTCAGCGATACGCCAGAATACCCATTTTCGCAGTTAAGCTGCACAAAAGGAGGACATATACAAGACAGCACTTAGACGCTTACACTCATGCACTCTATTCACTTACGCTACGGGCGACTTTGCAACGAAAGTGAAAGCGTCTACGTGCTGTTGTGCGTAAAAGACCTATCATGGTATATCCTACCGTGTCGCCGACTTTAAATCGTGACTATTCGTGACGGATCCTTGAACTCTACATTTACAACGTCTACAAAACTCGTTTTCCTTATTGTAGAAATGAACTAGTTACCTAGATGATGTTAGATATCTAACCGCAAAGATGCGATTGGACTTTGACAAGGATCTCGATGGTCATTGTCATGGCCATAAATCCATCCAATCTATTGAATTCATCTGGATGCAAATTAAAAACGTGCTATCGCATCAATCGCCATTATAAGATTTTTAACCTGTAGCGATCACGTGCGAAGTAGAGTAAAAAATAGTTGTAGTGTTGTTAATTGCTAACGCTAAAGTGGATAATTATGTAGAAGGCCTTCGCCTAAAACTAACCTAGCTACGTTTTAGACCAGTAAATCATAAGGACACCCGGTTAAAGTAGGTGCCCTAGGTTTCAATTCTGTCGAAGTAAGTAAGTAGGTATAGGAATCAAGTTATGAAGTCTTTCGATTTACAACTCCTTGGATGAATAAAATACAGTGTCCCAAAAAATACGGGTAAACTGAAGACAGAATTAGAGAACACATTGGGCTACCCGAATCACCCCATATAATTATGTTCTGCCAGTTTTGTTATTTTTCTTCTCTTATCAGTACTTTTTGGGGCGCTCTGTAAACATATAAACTCTGTAATATGATATCAAAGTTTTGTTTAGTTTCTTTAGTTCGATACACTACTGTCTATACCGCTGCAAAGGATCTTGATGCTCTTGCTACGCCTACTGAATTATAAATTACTAGCTTTTGCCCGCGATTTCGTCCGCGTGGACAACAGAAAAAGGATATATTATGCTTTACTTTGCTTCTAAGTGTAAAAGCGTGATAATATGTAGCCTATGCTTTATTCTGATGTCTTCATGTCTTTCATCCAAATCCGTTCAGGACAGAACAGCCGTTTCAGCATGAAAGAGTAACAAACATCCATCCATCCATCCACACTTACAAACTTTCGCAAATAATATAATATTAGTAGGAAGTAGGATGGCAAGAAACTCACATCGACTCTATGGTTGTTGACTTCACTCTTGTTCATGTTGTCATCAACCGTGAGCTCTAGCGTCGCCATCTTTGTCGACGATGGATGCAGTTTTCTCTTCGCTAAATTAGATTTTCATTGTTGCGGGGTTTTCCTAACCTGGAACAAAGAAAAGCAGTCATTTAAACTTTGCTGGCTGAAGAGCCATCGATATATCGACAAGCACACTCATTCGAGGCTGGGAGTTCTAGACTGCATATTAAATAGCACTGGTATTTAAACTCAGACAGTACAAAAACACTATTGTGATAGGCCGGGCGTTGTTTGGTTTGCGATATTTTCAACTTCGAAACGGTTGTTGTAGATAACTTTAATTGATCAACATAGCACAGGTACCTATTGACCTTCACTGACTCTTCAGCTATCACCTTACAATTGCTAACAAAAGAGTGTGTTAGTCACAAATCCACAATACATTCACCTTTACGACCGCAGTTAAACGTCTTTCTTATTTTACTTTGTTAGGATGTTTGTGCCTGCCAGAGGCAAACACAATCGTGACTGTTACATACAGTACCTCCCTGGCCTACCTAGGTACTCAATACACATGGCCTTTAATTGGCACATTCACCCGCGTCTCCTTATCAACTTAGGTACTACATACCTACGAATTGCCTACGAAGAAAATAACGTAAGGTCTACTGTTATTTCCAATCGTGCTAAATTGATACTAAATTCTCACAAACTTTACGTTTCAAAAACATATATTTTTCATTCGACCATCATATTCATGGGCATTTAGGTCGCAGTATTTTTTTAGTCCAAAGAGTCGGTTTGTATTTTTGGAAAAGGCTAACACACAAAAAAGGGTTAGCACCCCATATAAATACGCCATAGATATAAACTATCACGCTTTTTCAAAAGTGTTGTAAAGAAAGCAAGTTAGTTGCTCAGAATCACTGGTAGAGCCAAAAATAGCCGAACCATACCATAAAAATTACCATAGAAATAACTAACGTTACACACACGCGATAAGTTTCATTATTCCTTTCGAAATTAAGTACACTGTGTGGTAGGTATGTCGTAGAGTCGACGAACTCACGTCTCACGTCCATAAAGGCGCCGCTGTAATAAGTACCTACCGCGAAGGCAGCCAAGTAATAATCATACATCCATCATACCTCAATAGAAGAAAGTGAAACCAAACACTTTCTTTATAAGCCAACAAAATATTTTTGTTGAAACTTCAACCTTACTAATCTTGTAATAAGACCAATCGCTCAGCACCCCGTAGTCATCAGACGGTGATACTCAAGCTTCACAATGGAGGCTGCGCTTTTACTTTTAGGAGTATGACACACACTATCTAGGCGTTAGATTGCTAGCTAGATCATCACTATCAATCAGCACTGCAGGTTATATTTTCTTACAAGCTAACTTTCAAAGATATTATTGGTTAATATTGAGTACTTATAAAAAATGGACCTAGCAACTATGTACCTACAATAAGAGTGCAAAAGAGACCACTCTTGCATGTAGGTATAACAGAAAATTTTAAAACTTAAACTTTCGTAAGCACTGCACATTTAACAGAAAAGTTTGAATTAAAACATGATTAAGAGGGGGACTAAGGTTTTTATAGTCTTTTACATAAGGCCATTTTAATTGAAGTTATGGACCAAACTAACGGACAATTAAAGTTCAAACGACGATAAAACTATGACGTTACCTCGAAGCCTCGAAGTAGATATAGGGTGAACCTTTTAGCTTCCTTATTTTTAGGTACTCAGTGTGTACAATCCATGCGTGGTCTCACAAAAAAAAAACTGTGATGGCAGGGAAACTTTACAGTATTCCAACACCCTGTTTATACAAAGATGCCTCAGTAAGAAAACCAATATTTAACCTTTTGGACAGGAAGTTTATCTTATAATGTTTCTGGGTATTTACAAAATGTAACCATTGACTCTACATTTCGGCATCGAACTTCATGTGGACTGTGTATCGTAAAGGGTACATAAAGTAGGTACTTTGTTTATTTGCTTTGTCATTGGTTATTAGTACATATTACGTAAGGTAAGTACATAAAATAATTAATTAGTTAACGTATGAGTCAGCTCGAGTAGGTATAGATTGTATTATATGCTCTTTGGTATAGACTTGAAGATTAAAAAAATGAAACCAGAGGTCGCGGGCTCAAGACCAGTCTTGTAACTTTTTTATTCTTCTATAGATTTTGTATGTTTTCGTAGCACCTTTACAACTTATGTTACAAAAAATAAATTGTATAAATTATAGCTATCAATTTTGATGTCGGGATAGCCGATATGATTTTTAATAACGTATTTTATTTTCATAACATTTTTGTGTGGGAATAGTGGCAAACATTGTGGTTTCAGCCAAAAATTACAACTAAGTAAAACAATCAGAGACTCCGACAATGTTCCTTGGTGTGAGCACTACGCATAATTACATACAGACACGACATACTTATTTAATGTGCCTATCACACCTAATACCGTGCCTAGTACTGAGTAATCATTTGCGGTAGCGGTAGCTTCAAATAAAACAATACAAAGATGGTATGTACTCGTATCTAAGTACGGTAGGCCACAGTCTAGGATACCCCATGGTAGAGTTCTTACCGCGCGCGGCACCAATCGAACAAAAAGGGGTATCCTGGCGTGTGGCTGACTGTACTCATATTGTAACTTGGTGACTTATCCATCACTAGCTTTTGCCCGAGACTTCGTCCGCGCAGACTTTTTTTTTTCTCGTGTTTTTTTCCGTTGTTTTCATGGTTATTCGGGGTTATTCGGGCTATTCGGGGCGGAGAAAATGCCATAACATCAAAAATCATAAAAATCGGTCCACCCGTTCTTGAGTTATACGAGTAAATGTTGTAACTAACACGACTTTGTTTTATACAGGGTGTTAAAAGACCGCCAACAAAGCGGGAAACCACGTATTGTCCTCATCATATCGAACATTTTTGCCCAAGGAACTATGCCTGGGAAATCAACAGTTTCCGAGATAATGAGGTTCAAAGTAGTTCTCTGCGTTACACATCCATTGCGTGATAAAATATTTTCCATAATTATAACCTAAAAAACCAAAATCATTTCCCAGCAATAATTTATCGAAAAAGTACATTGTTTTGGTGTCTAGTATGCGTGGCTTTCGGGTCTGTTGGCGGTCTTTTAACACCCTGTATAAAGATTTATTGCCGCAGCTGTTTATCATCTTCCACGGACGTAGTTGGTTTTATAAAGACTTGTAAATAAAGGGTAAGGTTCATCATTATGCACTTTAAACAAACCAAACCTAAATATTGGTTTAATGAGATACCTTGAATCTTGATGATAAAAAGTTACTTCGAAGTGAAAAACAATGATAATCATTCATTACATATCTATGTAGAGCTTACCTTTTACCAACTTAAAAAAAAGGAGGACGTACTCACGACCAGTATTTTTACTCGGAATCAGTTTTTTACCAGTGAAGTTGTTTTTCTTTTTATATTTTATTAATTTTGGATTATGGTATGGCAACATTGGCAACTTCATGGCAACAGCTCGCTCAGAGGCAACTATTATCCAATCTGTGTCAGAGGCTCTACCATTTCAATGTGGAACCTTTTTATGACAATAATCACTTGTATAGAAAACTTACTTCACCGTCCATCACAAAAACCGACTGTGCGTGCACTGTGTGAAGCCACAGAAATCATATTATTTTGATTTTAGTAAACAGGCCAGAACTTGTATAAAATAAAAATTCCCTAAGTTTCTAATCGAAAAAGGGTCTGTCTGTAGGATAAGGTACAGTCAACAGCCCGTAAACCGTTTACGTTTACGTTTACGCCAGTTTACGTGTTCGTTGCAGAGCCACCCGTAACGTAACTGAGTAGAGTGCACGAGTGTAAGGGTCAACTTGCTGTCAACTGTACCTACGTGAGACTTTTGAAATATTTAAAGCGGTCCGTGACAAAAAGGTTTAGAAACCCTTACCTGTTGTGAAGCCATCTGAAGCTGCGGTCTGGCAATGGAGAAATAAGCAATTTAATTTCATAACATAGCCATTTGGGGAAGCTTACATTCGTTGTACAATACAGACTGTCAAGAAAATACTACTAAATCGTTTTTTTCTAAGAGTGGAAAATGTGAGCCAAAAATAAGCTTTTTCAACTTTCAGGCTCGGAAAGTGTACGTACTATCGTGGAAGAGCCTATAATATCTGCATTTTTGCACGCTTCAAAATTTAAACGTGATTCTCTATCTATCTAGAATACCATAGTAGAGTATCACGTTAAAATTTTGAATTATAGTCTATGGTGTATAAAAAGAAATAAACGGAAAACTCCTTTGACTGATCTGTCAAAGCCAAGAAGAAGGAAACTTTCACTGACCTTTATGTAGGTACCTACCTAATTTTCTACTGTTTTTCCTATTCATTTTCTCGCTCTGTGTCTGTGAGATGAAATGTTGTGTTTCGCACATGCAATATTATTTGCGTCTCGTCCTTCTCGTCTTTTCTACACCCGTGGCTCAATTTTAGAAACCTTCGCTAGCTCGATGTTCATACAAGCACTCGCTCGCTGCAGAACAATAATTTTGCATCCTTGCATAACAAATAACAATTTCTGCTACTTTTCCCACTTTGAGTTTCAGGGTGCGCCGTCGTCGTCGTCGGTGCACGTATCGATTTTTTCTTGGCTAAAAATAACTTAATTTACCGCGAATACACCGTGCAATTTTAGTGGTTTTAAAGCCGAAGGTATTTAGTTGCACTCGTGATTCTGAGCCAAATTCCAAAATTTTGCTTCAAAACGAGCGAAAAAAAAAAACACTTCCCAATACAAACGGCTATCGCCAATCGACACCATTTGTATGGAGAAGTCTTTTTTTTTTCGCGCGTTTTGGACGAAATTTTGTAATTTGGCTCAGAATCACCAGTGCAGAAAAATACAGACCTTCGGCTTTAAAACCACAAAATTTGCACGGAGTATAGCATTCCGAAAGCCATTTTCGCGCGAAAAAAAAACAAAACACGCTAGACGACCGTCGTTGCGCGCGCGATTAATAAATCGAAAAAAATAACGTACAAAATACAAAATAAAATAAACTTCTACCCTTGAAACAGGTAGAGTTCATGATGAACTTTAAATGTCGTTCCTTCATAACCCGTAATAAAAAATTCAGCCGGAACAAATTATGCAAGGTATCGACTTCTAAATAGAGTATGCCAATATGATGACTTCTATGATCTGGGGGCACGGCAGTGCCCCCGCCAGGTCGAGCTCGAAGCAAACACTGCCGTACCATCCTTTACTGGAACCATTTCGCCGCATTTTCAGCCCCCTATTTGAGAACCTCTGGATAAGACGAGAACGCAGAAATTTTCGTCATCTAGTAAGTTATATTCACATGCTCAAAATCCAAAATTTCAAGTCTGTAGGTCATTTAGTTCCGAAGTTAAGCGAAAGCAAAGTTTCGCATTTATGACACACACTCACTCACTCACTCATGATCATCAAAATAGAACTAGTACTTCCCATAAACACAGAGAGCTGAAATTTGGTACAGAGTTAGGGTTTAATGGCCACATAAAGGGAAAACTATACTAGTGGTTCGCCCCGAACTGTGAACTCACGACCCCATATAAACCCCATATCTCGGTAACCCCTCGACCGATTTGGCTCATGTTCGAACTTAAAAATTCTTTTAATTTCATTTACCCGCTTGCCAAATTTCATAACGATCCGACTAAATTTACTCAAGTTATCGTCGAACGAACATTCATAATGTTCATAAAAATTTTCAGGGGCGAACCACTAGTTGAACGAGCGAGCGAAGTTCTCCGAGTCTACTGGAACGATCCGGCGTTTGTATGTTTGTATGTATGTATGTATGGTTGTATGTATGAAAGTTCGACGATAACTTTAGTAAATTTGGTCGGATCGTTATGAAATTTGGTAGGCGTAAATAAAATTAAAAGAATTTTTAAGTTCAAACATGAGCCAAATCGGTCGAGGGATTGCCGAGATATGGGGTTGTTAAGTTTATATGGGGTCGCGATTTCACAGTTCGGGGCGAACCACTAGTACTTACAAGTTAACAAGAAGAAATAGTCGAACGATTAACTTTATTCTACTCGAACATTACACAAATTAAAAAACTGTGTCAAATCAGAAAATCTAATAAAATAAATCAATATGCCCACGTTTCTACAAAAAGAAGTGAAATCCCACCAAAAACATTCTGTAAAAAACTAACCAGGTCTCGATGGAGCTACTTGTTTATCTCTAAAAAGTAATGAAATCTAGACAAAGTCGTGCCAAGTCTAAGGTTCCTTACTGCGATTTATTTATTATTATAGTTAATGTTGTGAGACTTGGCAGTTGAAGGGTAACCAAGGGTACAAAACCGCACCATGACGCAGGTGCTCGATGACACCATTGCACCAATCTGTCGCTAGAACCGCTTGTGTACGCTTCAACGGCCAAGTCTCACAACATTAACTATAATAATAAATAAATCGCAGTAAGGAACCTTAGACTTGGCACGACTTTGTCTAGATTTCATTACTTTTTAGAGATAAACAAGTAGCTCCATCGAGACCTGGTTAGTTTTTTACAGAATGTTTTTGGTGGGATTTGGATATATCGCATCTTTCGATGGGTCAATTTATAGTTGGAGAGCTGGTGACCAATCGAGATATTTTTTCGTACAAGGCTGGGAGTTGGTAGGCTGATAGAGTAGACTTCGCTGAGTCTGGGAAAAATATTTTTTTGGCCCGGTCGCGGTTGAAAGTTAGATTTTTTCGACTTTGAAAGTTTAAATGTATCTTACGTAAGTACATTATATTATTTAAAAAAAGCAAGATGTAGCCTGTACTATTACAGGTACATGTCCCACTAGCTGGGCAAAAGCCTTCTATATATACCCCTATATTTTTATTTTTACTGTCACATGCGTACGTTATATTTGTTTTAGATTATTGGTGGAAACATTTTATTGGTTATTGAACAACATTGTCGAAATTCAGTGTAAACAAAGTGTAATTTACAACTGTTATGCTTCCCAATAAATAAAATACAATAAAATGAACCAGTCAGCGAAATTATTGGGCCATGACCTTTTCTCCAAGAGTGCGCTTTTTCTTATTATGACGTTTTATCGCGTATATAATTTTATTGATTGACCTTTAATGTCCTTAGTAATTTCGCCGATATCCTCGGTTAGCGATATGCTAGGATACCGCATGGTAGCTCTTATCGAGTCGGCATAAGTGCGTCAATCGAAAAAAAAGGGTACTCAAGTATTTAGCTGACTGTACCTAGGCACAAATGAGGCATGGCTCAAAGAGCTGCGAACCTCAGTCACCTCGACCTTGACATTTATTATGACACTTTAATCGCCAAATTGAACCTGTGTACTACGGCCTTTGCATCTACGTAGTGAGATGATTTATACAGCGTCCAGTGGCATCTTCACTCACAGTACAGGGTGCACTCTAAGTCAATAGCGGAACTTTAAGTAGGCTGTCTACTGATCAATACAAACAACTTGTACTAGGTGGCGAAAAAAATGGAGTGAAAAAAATATCAGCCGTTCCACACAAAAGGTCGACTCAGTACTGCGCCAAATGTATGAAGCAGCTGATATTTTTTTCGCTCCATTTTTTTCGCCACCTAGTACAAGTTGTTTGTATTGATCAGTAGACCTATCGACTTAGAGTGCACCCTGTAGATAGGTGAAGAGACCTCTCGGCGCTGCAGTGCCTGGGACATTGTTTTAGATGGAGTAGGCTTGCCCGGCACCTATACCATCCTGACAGCTTAGCCGGCCTCGCCCACAGGAAAGGCAAGTCAATACGTTTGGAGCCAACTAAGCCGCGGGTTTCCTCACGATGTTTTTCCTTCACCGTTAGCGAATGGTATTGCTACTACAAATTCACAAATGTACGTAACTTTTAAATTATACAAAGTCATAGATACATGCCCACACTGGGAATCGAACCGGGGACCTCTTGCTTTAGAGTCCACTGTTCTACCCACAAGACCACCACCGCTTTTTAACTGAGTGTGTTGACATATAAGGTTGACATATTTTTATTGGTATTTCCGAGGGTTCCATACACGTAGGTTTAGGTAAAGGTCGATCCACGTGTTCTCGACTGTACCTACCCATCAATAATTCTTCTATCCTGTCAAAAAACCGTCACCATTATACAACATTTAAAAAAATGCCGCAGGTCGTTGAACTCTTTTCTATGAAAGTCTGATTAAGCATTAAACACAAAGCCCCATTTCTAATTTCCTCCACCTTTCTCTATAAAAAAAACATCTACAGCTCAATATCACATGAATATTGAAAGAAACCTGCGTGTCATTTAAATAAGTTCAATGCACTCGTCATAATATAAATTCTCGGTCACACGAAGCGAATGAAAAACTTTCCATTGCATAGGTGGTGAAGAACCTATGAAAACTAGAAAATAGTAGATTTTTATTGGTAGGGACAATGACAGTGTAATGTCATTGGTTGAGAGGAGTCGAGAGGTGCTATTATTTGAAAATTGTGTGTTAGTCGGCCCCGAAAAGTAGTAGGTATTAGAGGATTATTCGGTTCGTGTGACCGAGGCTTTCAGCTACCCAAAATGAATGTGATCAAATGTGAAAAAAATAAAATTGTGAAAGCTACAATATAGCCAGATGGACAAGCATCTTTATCATCTTTATGCATCACAATAAAATGTATAGAGAAAAAAACTGTCACTCTGTTCAAGGTGCTTCCTACTATGCTCTTCCATGCACGTGGCAATACTGATTGCGTATAGATGCGTATCTCCTCGTCATTGGATATATCTGGCATATTGCCCAATAACCTTCAATCTTCCGGCTTCAAATTATATCATAAACTCGCCTTTAGAGGATTCGCAAAGATTTCCTATTATATTGTACTGGTAGGTAGGTAACTACTTACCAATCATAACTACCTACCAAGGGCAACCCAGCATGTCTAATGTACGGTCGGCCACAATCTCAGATACCCCATGGCAGCTCTTATCGCGCGCGGCATAAGGGCGTCAATCGAACAAAAAGGGGTATCTGAGGCTGTGGCCGACTGTACTAGCATGATCGGGATCGATGACGCTTGATATAATCCGTGCGGGATCAGAATGGGATAATACCTTTTGGAACTGAGACGCTCGCGGTCCTGTAGCGTCAGCATTTCGGCAAACTCTAGTTGTCTATGGCAAACTCGCGTCGAAACTTGCTTGTGGTGTCTGCTCGAGTTTTATCACGTTTTATTCAATAAATGCAATAACATTGAATCCTTTTAGATTACAACCATTAAACATTTTTGTGTATTTCCAATTTCATAACCCTATGATAGAACGTAGAACTAACAATTTTTTTACTGACGCTACTCGAGAACTGTAATTTTCGATTCAGTTCCAAAAGGTATTATCCCATTCTGATTCCGCACGGATTATACATATATCGGGATCGATGGCGCTTGATATTATGCTCTCTCTACATAGAGCGGTCATGCTATGGCATCAGGCAGGAGTATGTTCATCAGGCACTGCAGTGAGTGCATGCAGCGCAAATCCATTGTTTCTCTCCTAACAATTTGTTTGGTGTACACAAGAGAGTACGACGTAGACTTCTTTTTGTAATCTGTGACGTAGACGCTTACACGCGTGCACTCTATCAAAACCGTGTTGAATTCGTCCCCTCGTCGAGACCAAGTCAATACGGCCATGGAAATTCATTTGTCCCGTTACGGGCGACTTTGTAACAAAAGTGTAAGTTTCTAAACTCTAATTTTTAATTCGAGTCCACGGAATGACAGTTGCTAGTATGCAACTGTCAGAAAAAGCCTTGACAGCACGTCGAGTCTTACACGCTAGCACTCTACTCGGTTACGTTACGGGCGACTTTACAATAAAAGTGTAAACTCTGACGATGACAATGTCTCAATAACCAACATCCGTTAATTGCTTATGAAGGTACATATAATTGCGAAATGATGGAATCAGTAGGCTCAGGCCCGGTTTCTGAGTTGAGAATTTTACTAAGCACATACTTACGTATCGCTCTGTAACGCTCTTTTGTGAGAAATCTGCAGAGACAGGACGATACTTATCCATTTGCTTAGCAAAATTCTCAACTCAGAAACGGGGCCTCAGCCGCTCAGGGAGGCAGTCACTTAACATGCTCATCACGTTTGCAAGTGGTGATGATCCTATGGCTAATAAATCTTATGGGGGGCGGCTATAGTGTTTGCTTTTCAAGAGAGGTCTTTGGTTGGATTCGATGTAGAGTTCAGTTCATCGCTGTTTGAAAGGTGCCACTGGACGTTGTTGTGCAGATAATTATATATTTTAGAATGGCTAATCATCATCATTATAATAGCCTCTATTGGTCCATTTTAGATATAGGCATCTCTTAAAAGATTCCAATGTTGGCGCGGTTTGCTGCCTTTCTCATCAAGTCGTAGTCCGTTCGCGGATATCATCCGCCCAGCGCCTGGGTGGGCGGCCTCGTGGATTTTGCCACGGTCTTCACTACAATCTACTACCCGCCTGGTCTAGCGGCTTTTAAGAATGGCAGTAAAGTTGAGAGATTTTACTGGTGATTCGATAATAATCTGCTCCTTACGAGCATTGGTTCAGATAATTGAATGCTATATTTAAGTATGTACGTCATCATTCATTGGTATTGTCACTGTAATCTCAGATTATCGACAATTATTTTAAATGCGCTATAAGTGGCTCCTTCATAGTAAGTTTTGACGCGAAAGATAGCGATATATAGCTACGAACCATACTAAGTATAGTAGATAAGGACCATGTGAATGACGATATTTTGCACCAGTAATTAGACACTTGCCACGTATTTAATTAACCATGTATAAAAACATACTTTCGTTACGCCATTTCAACTTTGCTCGCAGCGTGACATTTGTTTAAATGTCTACATCATAACAAGAATTTTAATTTTTTTTTTCAAATATTTATAATAAGTTGAAAAAATTTACTCGGGACAGGACTTGATCCCGCAACCTCTCGCATACCGTGCAGGTTTAAAAATATTAGTGCTTTAGAAAAAACAATGTGTTTTTTTTTTTTAAAACCATGCATCCAAAATTAAATCCAAGAGTTTGAATGATTGTAGATGTAGTAGAATGCTGGATACACGATTGGATAGAGGCACTTCAGCTTCAAAGTAATAATATTTAGGCAATTTCCTCTATGAAATATTGATTTTATTTGCTATGCCTCAATGGACCGTACATAGGATTTGTTCTAATTTTGAACTGTGTGATGTACACTTTAGTTATTGTAGATACTAGGTTGTGAACTTGTGACTCTTTAAATCTACCACTCGAAGAATGACTATTAATAATTGATCGCGATTCGCGAAACATTGCGGGCAAAGTACTTCTTACATAAATTCCTATAACTAATTATTATAGATACCTACGTCTTCTCATGTGTTGAGTGTGTTGATAAAACAATTTTATGTAATTACTTAGGTACATACACTATTAGATAGGTACCTTTTTACTTCAGTTCAAGTTTAAATAAATATACAAGGTATGTAACAAAAGGTCCCATCACTAGTTATTTTGTGCGAACATCGATTTAAATACCTAGTAGTATTTAAATCGATGGGTTCTAACGGGTCAAATCGTAATACTCAAAAAGTTTTTGGATACAGTAGGTATCTATTTATTCAGTTCATGCTTTTATCCAGAAAGACGTCATTCCACAAAAAACCTTTTACGTCAGACTGCAACATTGATAATGTAGGTACCACACGATTATTTCTATTGACACATCGATTTACTGACTACTAGTCGCGATCCATACAAATGAGTTATCTTTGGCTTTTATTATGCAACTATCGTAAGTTTATTAGGTACGGTCGGCCACAGCCATAGATACCTACCTACTTTCAGCTCTTACCGCGCGCGGCATAAGAACCAATCGAACAAAAAACGGTATGCTAGCGTGTGCTGTGGCCGACTATACCTAATTCGTAAAGCAGCTAGACAGCAGTGGCACTTTTTCCCATGACAGTTAAAACACATTGTTTTATGGTAACCATGCCAAACTCTCCGCTTACCATAGTTTTTGGTTTTCCTCACGAAATTTTCCTTCACAACTACCCGCTGTATACCTGGGTCAAAACTTGAAGCCCTCGTTAGAAGATCAACAATTTTACCTGGGGTACCAAAGCTAATCGAGCAAACTCCGGTTCTAATGTACCTAAACGTGTAGTAGTAATAGTAAGTAACAACAATACTTTGTATAAATAATTTCGAGCCGGAAACAATAGGCTGGGAGACGCATCGTGTGGATAATAGTTTTAACTACTTAATTCAATGCCAACATTTGTTTGAAAACATAAAAAAACTAAGGCCTTTGCATTTACGTAATGAGATGATTTATACAGCGTCCAGTGGCACCTTCACTTACCTAACAGTGACTGAGACATTGTTTTAGATGGAGTAGGCTTGCCCGGCACCTATACCATTCTGACAGCTTAGTCGGCCTAGCTAGCCAACAGATATTGACTTGAAAACATAAGAAATGTCTTATCTAGGTAGTCAGTCACCCATGCAAGTTGGTCTTAAACCTATTGTGGGCCCTAGGCACTTTAGGATGGATAAGGGAACCCAGGTGCAGCCGCCCTAGGTTTTGGACATCGCCCTCCAAGACGGAGTGAGATTTCGTTGTAGCGGCTCCAATACCTACCGACAACTTAGGTAATGAAGTAGGCACACTATTCGCAACACCCTGCCGAAACAGGGTGAGGTCTTGCCGCCTGCTCATGCACATAGGTACTCTCAAAGAAGAGTGGCTCGTGGATTGCTCCACTACCTCTTCTCCTAGGACAGGACAGTGACAGTGGTTCTAGGTTTTGGACAGTGGGAGTCGTCTTGGCTTATGCATGTGCCTATACTTCCTACGTCACTTATTGACTTGAGTTCAGTATGTACCTACTTATATCATATGATATACAGGTTTTTTTTATATTTATGCGTGGGAGTGCCGTCGAATGTACCGACTACAGTGAACCTGTCTGTCCTCCTGTGTGTGGCTCTAGATTTGCACGATTAGTGTTTTGGAGATACTGGCACATTTTAGGACAATCACTGAATAAAAAGGTTTAAGCCTCCTTTTTCTTCAGTCATGGTTGAGCTGTACAGACCTCTGTGGTAGAGCCTATTGTTCTCAAACTTGTGTTCTGTATTTTAGTTTAAAAAAAAACAATACTCGGTTGTATGCTGCTGTAGTTTTTACCTTGGGTCAGGGTTGGTCGACTTTGTATGGAGCGTCAGCGACACAGTTCCTGATTGGTTAGAAAAAAGGGCCACAGGGAACCACCAATCAGAAGCCTTCGCAATATCTGTCAAAACACTTTATTTTTTAAAGCGTTAGCATAGAATAGATTACTTTTACCCAACTCCATACTTATCTGTGATTTTCAAACTAGCCGAATCACCACGTGACAGAAAAACAAAAATGGAGTCAAACAAGGCAGCAACAAGTCAGTGTGCAAAAAGTCGATCTTTTTCCTAACTTTAAGTTTTGTTGGTTCATCAAAGTTTATTTCCATAATGTACCACCCGTGTGTCAAGTACAAATTCATTGTGAAGTACAACAAAGTCATTGTGAAGTACAAGATTTGGTGCAATAGTGGTATCTCAAAGATGAAAAGATTGGTACTTTTCTCAAAGATGCACGAGACAATAAAGTGTTATCATTGTGGGAGTAAGCCGGATTGCAGTATTGCTTAATGCCACTTCAAATGTGTACCAAATCGTCAATTACAGTAAGTATACTTTTTCACCAACATGTATTTCAAAGTACTAAATCATCAAACTTTTCTAACCAAAAAATTTTTCAGATCATCGACAGTTTGGGGAAAAAGAAGATCCATCTATTTCCACACATAAAAGTGAGCAGCCCGCCGCTCCTAAGGTTAGCTCATTCTAGCATTCTCCCATATTCTTCAAACATTTTCCTCTCAACCATAAATTCTTAAGTCAAAGTATTTCAACCTTTTCAAAGTATTTCACTAGTTTTTACTCATTGAACGAGTTCATGTGTGCCTAAGTTTCATCACAATCTGATCAATGGTTTAGGAACGGATAGAGAACCAATATACAAACATTAAATTTTATTTTTATAGAAGATGTATGCACTTTTTTTGTGGCAGATGTAGCCTGATTTTTTCTCCTCATAAAGCTTATTTTTATTTATTTTCTGTTTCAGTTGTTGGTGTCTGGAGATTTCACCGAATTGAAGATGATGACCTTGAGGTAGCTGTTCACAGCTGCGAAGAGGTGACCGGCCGAGTGTCATGGTGGCTACATTATCTCAGAAGTTTACAATTTAAAAAGATACATCTAACATCAAATAAATGTTGCTAAAACTAGAATGCTATTGTATTGCTTTTTCGTAGGTACCCAAAACATGGTCGTATGGAATGCAAACATTTGCCAAAAGCGAGCTGCTTTTGGTAAAAGTTTGTATTCGATATGACCTGCCAAGGATTTTTATCGGTCCCTGTGAACCCCGCCACAAATTTGAATTTCCCGCCAAGCCCGCTGCTATAAAGTTGTTATGGGTTGCATTCGAGATGGCGCAGCTAGGTATGAAATTTGTCGCTTTTTTTTTCTACGGTGTTGGCATTCTTCTTGGGTATAGGTGTTCTGTGGTTTTTACACAGGATGTTTGGAAGGGGGAAGGCGTTATACAAACATGACTGTAATTTCCGGCAAATGAGAATGGAAATATTGCACAAACTGTTCTTGAAGCGGATTTTGTGCTCATTCACAATATACATTGAAGCATGATCGCCGTTATCGACTGGGTACGGTACCGTTCGCTGACAGTAAAGAAATACATCGTGAGGAAACCTGAGCGTATGAGGCATTATATCCTCAAACGCGAAAATCGCCAATCCGCACGCAAGAAACTCTCTGTCTCTGAGATTTGCACAGCTAGTGGGACATGCAGGCTACATCTTACTTTTACGATATCATAAACCACTCTTTTAGACCGTTCTACTTCCATCTGCCATTGTCTCTACCATCTGTCCAGCTATGGTCTCTACAATCAATTGCGCTGTGCTATCGCTAAAAGATCATAATAAAAACAAATACAGGGTGTTAAAAGACCGCCAACAAAGCGGGAAACCACGTATTGTCCTCATCATAAGAAACATTTTTTCCCAAGGAACTATGCCTGGGAAATCAACGGTTTCCGAGATAATGAGGTTCAAAGTCAGACTTTTCAAAACTTTTTTTTTGCAGAAATGTATTCAGTATCTAGTTCTTAACATACCTTCTCAAGAAGCCATATCAAAATTATTAATATTTCTTACAAAAAACGACGTTAAAATTTCATCCCGCAATGTATTCTAAACATCGGCACTTCAAGCTTAAGTAACATAAAATTATACATACGCTTGCGCAATATGACTTCTGTGCGTTACACGTCCATTGCATGATAAAATAATTTTCAAAATTATAACCTAAAAAACAAAAATCATTTCCCAGCAATAATTTATCGAAAAAGTACTTTGTTTTGGTGTCCAGTATGCATGGCTTTCGGGTCTGTTGGCGGTCTTTTAACACCCTGTATAGATGGTTCCTAAACCAAAAGATGCAAAAATAAAGTAATTAATAAACGAGTATTGAGATTTTGTGACTAAGCCAAACTCGACCATAATCACTGCTTCAAGTTCGTTCAGTTGAAGGTATTTTGGTGATACCTTGTGTCGGCAACTCGGCACCGGATATTGAGAAACTATGCTGTTAAGTTAGCGTGACTAGGTATGTAAGTAGCCTTAGAGTAGAGCTGATTATTAACAACGTTCCAAATACCAAACATCAGGGGAATGGGTGGACATAGGACATACTGCCGATTTCTGAATTGAGAAATTCGCTAAGCAAATGCAGAGACAGGACGATACTTACCCATTTGCTTAGCAAAATTCTCAACTGAGAAACCGGGCCTGAAAAGAAAATTACTGTTTCGCATGGGAAGAAATAACACCTCACCTATTTAGTTATACATAGAGAGGCCAACTGGAGAAACAGTAAATATACTTAGTAAGTAACTACTTACTTACCAAAACTGCAGTTTTTTACCATAATTATATGGATACCCCGGTAGTTACTCTGATTCTGTCTGATGAAATAAAACCCGTGTAAGTAACTACTCTATGTAGAACCTAGAATGGCTCGTTTTCAACTGACAGTTAAAAGCTGAATTCAGAAGCCCTTGGATGGCGCTCATAGACTGGCCATACAAGAACCGCGATGTGGCAGTCTTTCGTTTACACAGATTAATAATACATATCTTCCGAAAAGCGAAATTTAACAGCCGTGAAAACGGGTTGGGAAAACTTCTGGGGGTATTTGAAGGAAGGAAAATATATTTTATGGTCAAAGGCCCTTACTTTTGCCGGGCGCGGTAAGAGCTACCTACCACGGGATATCTTGGGCTGTGGCCGACCGTACACACATTTAATGCAAATAATATACCTACTATTCCCTGACTTTAATGTAACAAACAAATAATTGTTAACTCAACAACATAGCCGAACCTACATGTATGTAATGTACTATAAGATATAAAATAACTAAAAATGTAGAGAGCTTGAAAATTAGATGTCAGCTTTCAAGATAAGCTATTCGTGATGATTATGGCTCACTAAAAAACTCATTTGTTCCTGATACTATTATGATGAAGAACTAATTAAAAAACTGTTTACATAAATTGGTACAGGGGGTTACCCTTGACGCTATTGCGTTCATATTTACTAAGTTTAAAAATAAATTTCTCTTCGAATTCGCATAGTCATGCTTCGATTTTATATACGTTGTAATGTTTATTCAAAGGTAAGGCTGTTGTATGGAATAAAAATATAAAATGCGTCTTAATTAGTAAAATATAGACATTTGTAAATTGCGCCATTTTGAAAACAACGCGTCAAGGGTAGAGGGGCTGGCTGGATCGGTATCTATACGAGATTTTCAATTCAGATGGAATCTTACTGTTATAGTTAGGTACAAAGGTGGCCGACCACAGAGATTCATTCCTCATGATGGGGGTTTCCAACTTCCAATTCAAAGAAGTTCAGTTCAATGAATTTCATTATGCAGTTTCATCTCGCTATAAGGAAAATATTTTAGACCCCAAGGGCCCTGCCCAACCAATAATTTATTCAATTCCCATGTTTGTACCCGCCAACGACACATTTTTAAATATTATTTATAAAAATTTGAAAAAATTCGTTCGGGAATATTCCCTAGCACGGGTTAGTGCTAAAAAACAAAAAGTGACCCATTTCTGATTGTATTAGACTTTCCAATTGATTCATAATAAAATTTTATACAAAAAAAAATCCTGTAAACATTATGCAGGGTGAAATTAAATGTATTGAGCAGCTAATTTATTTTTGACGTATTGCCTTTATGAGTCGGGATACCCTATTGAGATGACCTTTTTTATAACACCCTGTAGAAAAAGCTATAATTATCTACTTACGATTTTCAACTTTTCAAGGTGAGTTGAGTTAAGTACTCTAACAATCCCCTTTGACATTGCTTTTTCTATTACGGGCGACACAATAATGAGAATGTGAGGCTCATCAAAGATAATACCGACTCAATCTGTCATTGTGACAGTTAAGCCCTGTCCTTGTCAAGCAAAATAATGTGATTTTCCTCATCACAATGGATGTAGTATTATTTTCTAGTTGTTTGCCTACATATTAATTATTTATTTTATGTTAATGTGGGCACGGTTATTCTCTATGATGAACAATCTGATTTACCAAGAATTAACATCAGAACATAACATGCCTACTTTGGAATTGATACCTAATAAGGTAGGTAGGATAAAGATTGGATTGATTTACCAAACTGCCTTATATATAACTTATTGGGCCAGCCTGTATAGTCTTCTTCACCAGGTGCCTCTCCTATTGGATTCGGAGGTCGGCTAACATTGTAGCCTCTTGGATGCAACTCGTGGCTACCCTGTGTATCTAAATGCAATATGCAGACCTTCACACATCTACGCTAATAAGTTGCATTGCCACCGCAAATATAGAAGCCACCCTACTCTACCTACGTACTTATGAATGGCCAATATAAACACAACTTTTCTTTCTTTTAAATATTTTATCCGGCACCCACAACACAGGCCATGCCTAAGTGTGGGGGCCACCAATGTCATCTTTAATATGTTACTTCACTATTTTAAATAAAGACCTTTTTCATTTTCATTTCATTTTCAATTACATGAGTCAACCTGCGGAAATGAGCCTTTAAAAAAGGACTAAGAGGTAGGGTAGGAACAAAAGCCACTTTTTGGAAATGTCAAGAAATAAAAAGGATAAACGCGGAAAGCCCCAGCTCGAAGGACCAAACTGGGTTTTTGAAAGTAGATAGCCATGAGTGAGACAGTTGATTTAGTTAACTATAAAACTATAATTTAAGAGGCACCAAATCGCGGATACTATTTTCCAAACATCGAGTGCATGATGACCGTATCCTTGGACTTGTTGGAGCTATTATATATATAGTAAATTACTTTTTATCGAAAAAAAAAACTTTTAGGTACCAAGTTTTTAATTTGAGAAATGATAAAGTTGTGGACGGATGGGATGAGGGATAATCCAAGCAAATAAGCTATATTTTATATTTAAAAAAAGCCATTACATTTCGAAGTATGCACGGACAAAATCGCAAAGGCAACCGAATAGTGAAAAAAAAAACTTATGCTAAAATTACATTTTATAAGCATTTTACCTAGATTATTCAGAAGTTCGAAAAAGTTTATCTGAAATTTATTGGCAGGCACGTTACCTTCAAAAAGTAATGAATGAGACAGATATTTAAAATTAATTATTGAATTGAAATAAATTGTAAAATAATTACGTGATTTTTAACATCACTAATGATAGTAAAATTATAATTAGTTTTTCACAGTTTTGCAACACTGTAAAAAATCGTCTTCGTTCACAAGCTCTACATTTTATAATATTCACCTTGCTCGGCAAAAGTTGTAATTTCTTCTAATTATTAACTTTCTCTTATCATCTCTAATTAGAAATAACACCACAGTTAAAACTTTGTTCTCTCACCTCAGATACTATTTCAGCAAAACCAAATAAATGATTTCCAAAAAAAGTATTGAATTTGAATTCAGGCACACTGACTTCCGGTCAAAGTTATCGTTTCTTTTCTTGTTAACTTTTAAAAAAGAAAAATCCACTGACGCCGGTCACGCCGCGCACTGCCAACTACGCGTGTCGTTTCTCCGTAACTGCGGCCACCTCGGAGGCGGATATGAAAATCGGAGGAGCCGCACCGGCCGGGAACCTCGTTCGGTGGGGGCGATAACATACTACTCACGCGATAAAGTCAATGCAAAAAAATACCGACCAAATTGGCTTAGTTAGAATGACCGGCCGTATCCATGTTTACAACTCTATACAGTATACACGGGAGGTACACACGACAGCACGTCAGACTGTACACTTTTGTTGCAAAGTCACCTGTAACGTAAGTGAATAGAGTGCACGCGTGTAAGGGTCGAAGTGCTGTCGTGTGTACTGCTTTAGATAGATCAAAAGAGTGGTAGAGAGCATTGTATCGAGTGCTATTTAGTTCGCTAGGCCATTCAATAGGGTCATAAACTCATACATAAGGCGCTCTACATTGCTCTCACTCGTTTGTGTTATATTTTCTTTGACTCACTCTGTTGATCCACATAGAGTGTGAGATAGAGGGGGATCGATTTGATCCATTATCCTAGACTTGCAGCACTCTTAGCATGACAGATCGATGTACATACCGGTACTGCTTGTCCGGCTCTACGTAGATCAACAGAGCTTATGAGATAACTTTCATTTTGAAAGTCTTTCACTATGTATTTACAATGTTGTTAGTCGAGCGAGTCACTTGAGTCGTGACTGTGAGATATTTCGCATTATAGAGAAGACATTAGAAAAGTACAAGACAATGCCCATCCGTACGCTATCTCTAGAAAGTAGAGGCTCACAATGTAGCGCCACTGCGCCACCTAGATAGACTTTGCACTCGAGAATTAACTCAACTTTTTAGGGTTCTGTCTCCGAAGGTCTCGGAGGATGCCAAACGGGACCCTATTACTCTACCTACGCTGTCTGTCAGTCTGTTTGTGCGACATAAAAGGGCTGTCCTATATTCGGAGCCATAATGTAGATAGTCCACTAAAATTGTCATGTATGCATGCAATTACACCAATAAACAGGTACAACAGGATTTTATTTTTCCAAATATTTACTTAGCACAGAAAGATAGTAGGGAACCCTCGACTCGCGAGTCCGACTCGCACTTTGCCGGTTTTTACACTGTAGCGCAGATTATTGGCAATATTAGCACTGATGCTATTATGATTGATGACTTTTGCTGACGGAAGTTGCTGCTGACGAAACGATTTCCGTTCGAAATGCGCCAGACTCACCATCTCTATGACCGGTGAAAGTGAATTTTACATCTCTTTCGGTCATTTTACGTAATCTCTACACACGGCAACAAGGTAAGTCGAGATCGTCTCACTACAGGGTGCACTCTAAGTCGATAGCGGAACTTTAAGTAAAAAAATGGAGCGAAAAAAATATCAGCTGCTTCATACATTTGGCGCAGTACTGAGTCGACCTTTTGTATGGAACAGCTGATATTTTTTACGCTCCATTTTTTTCGCCACATAGTACATGTTGTTTGTATTGATCAGTAGACAGCCTACATAAAGTTTCGCTATTGACTTAGAGTGCACCCTGACCTATTGATTGGAAGTGGGAAACCGTGTACTTTAAATGTAGGTTCAAATAACTAGGTAAGTACAGTCAACCACACGCTAGGATACCCCTTTTGTTCGATTAGCGTCCTTATACCGCGCGCGGTAAGAGCTACCATGCGGTAGGTATCCTAGACTGTGGCCGACCGTACATACTAACGGAGTGCTTGGCGCGCAGTTTTAGTTTTTTTTTTAGTTTAGAGTAGACAAACTCTACCCAACATTGATTTGCCATACAAATAAATCTAAGAAGTATACGTAGGTATTTTATGTTTGTTTATAATCTTGTACTTATGTAAATGATTACCTACCTCTACAATGAGATACTGGATTAGATTAAATTAATACAACTGATTAATGGCAAAAAAACACGTTTCTCAAATTCGTATAATCATGTCATGCAGTTAAATTAATTAGTACCTAAGTATCATGTTGTGGTAGGTATATGTATAAACATACTACCTAGTACCTATACGAAGTTAATTTTTAAATATTTATCGTTAGCAAGGCATCGATAACTTGTAAAATTCAAATGGTGATAAAAGAAACGGATGTGGCATAGACTTAGGCCCGGTTTCTGAGTTGAGAATTTTGCTAAGCAAATGGGTAAGTATCGTCCTGTCTCTGCAGGTTTCTCACAAAAGAGCGTGACTTACGTATCGCTGTCACGCTCTTTTGTGAGAAACCTGCAGAGACAGGACGATACTTACCTATTTGCTTAGCAAAATTCTCAACTCAGAAACCGGGCCTTACTACACCATTCTATGGGATGTGGATAATGTTTCCTGGGTATTACCTATTGAGGTACATTATTTCAAGCTGACGTCAATAATTGACCAAAGAAATACTAAGTATCATCATCATCATCATTAGGCTGAACGACAATAAACCGGTATAATAAAGCCTATCACATGAAATCACATCAAAACCTAACATAACAAGGAATCACGTTTCGTACGTCACAAACTTTCAAGTTCGATATGGCCCTTCATGCTAGACCGATGATACCACGAAAACTATTCTCTTCTCCAGGAAAAGTTTGTGAAAACTTTTCTTTACCTTATTTGCGAATTGGCAAACATTGGCGTGTCTCTACAGCACGTCGACCCTTACACGCTAGCTAGCACCCTACTCGGTTACGTTACGGGCGACTTTACAACAAAAGTGTACGCTCTGACGCGACGTGCTGCTGTCGTGTGTCAAGTACAGAAGATTCACTCCGCGGTGTCATTTGAATAAATAGCGAGAGACTCTAGCTCCTACACAATAAAGTGCAAATTCAGGTCGCAAGGCGCCAACCACCTACCGTTATATTCACCTACGACTTGTACTGTATTTCTTTATACATTGTATTGTAATCTTATAATATGTCTCTTTCCATCGCGCAATATCTATCCCGCTCAGCGCGTGGTAGCGTGTTTAGTTTCCCGACCACGACCAGTCGGTCCGCCAACATCATACCTAAAGTGCAGAGTGCGCCACGCCTGGGGCCTTAGCCTGTAACGCAATGGCGTGTCGATGGCGTCCCAGCAGAATGACAAAACCGGAGTTTCCTCGTGTTTCTCCTACAACGAGGGGCCTTAGCCTGTAACACAATGGTGCCAAATTGGGCTCCCGGTTGACGGTTTTAATTGCGATTTATTAATGCTGTCGGTCCAGTGTCGGTCCTTTTAATGTTTTTTTAGTTCAGCAAAGAATGAGTCTAATTCTAGAGGATTAGTTCGCTGGTTGTAGGAGAACAACGAAAAAATTCCGCTTTGTCCTTCTACTTGGGACGCCATTGATACGCCATTGTGTTACAGGCTAAGGCCCCAGGGAACTAATCCTTATAATATTTAAATTTTCTAGAGTTCGAATTAGAATATTCTTTGCTGTACTGCAAAAACATTAAAAGGACCGACAGCATTGATAAATCGTAATTGAAGCCGGCCACTTTGAGCCCATTTTAACACCATTGCGTTACAGGCTAAGGCCCCTGGTGATGGTCACTTTAGCACGCTTAGATCCAGGCTCGAAGGACCGAAGGACCAGTTGGCTTCACCAGTGATACATAGTAGACCAGTCTTTCCCAACGTGGGCGATAACGCCCCCTTGTGGGCGCTGCAGGCCTAAAGGGGGGCGGTAAGAGACCCAGAAAAAAAAAAAGATACTCTGTCCGAATACTATAAAGTTGCGTTTCAATTATCAGTTATAAGTACTTAGCGGTTTTTAAGTATGTTTAAAAAGGGGGGCGTTAAAAAATAATTTATTCTTAAAGTGGGCAGGGCAGTAGACAAAAAAAGGTTGGGAACCCCTGTAGTAGACTAACAATGCCCTTTACGTCCGTAATGAGAGTAGGTACGTAATTTTGCTAAAAATACTGAAACCGTGTACAGCATAACAACAAAATTATCGGCGCATTGGAGAATTGAGTAGAAATTACAATAATAAGTAAATCCGTCGACCCGATCAAGATACCATCGTACCATCAATCATTAATTAATGTCCCTCTACTCAATACGTTATCATTTGGCTCCCTAGATTAAAGATAACACTTACTTGACAAGTTGACATAAAGTTTGATAAAATTTAAATAATTTCGCCTTTTATCTGTAGGTATGCTTAGCTACAGAAAGGAAAGTATTGTAAACTACGGTTTACCATTAGGCCATGCCATCGCGAAGAAATATACATCCAAATAAGCGAAAAACACACCTGTGACTGCAATTTTTCAAGCTTTTAGATTACTTTACGTAAAGTTTTGTCCTTTCCTGTTTGAATTTGCCGCCATACTGTATAGTTGCCGCCAAAAAAGAAAAAAAAACATGTGGCTTACAAACTGTGGTCTGTGTTGACAACTTGACAACCACAGACTAGAATAAAAGTAAAAAAAAAAACTGCCAAAAAATATCGCAGGGACGTGCCGGTGAATTTTCTTTTGTATTTTATTTACCACTTTAGTGATTATAATGTCCCATTTCAAGCTGGTGCTGTCGACAAAGGCGTCAGATGTTATACCAGTAAAGAAATATGTATCAGACAAGACTGGGGTAACGGTTATAATCGCCAACGTTGAGGGTCCAGTCGTGAACGGCTTTTTCTGTCTCGGTGCGTATATTGGTGGCATAAACCAGCTGTTGTTCTTAGCAGCAGATCTGCCTTTCGCTTTAGTTCCTAAAACGTTAGCAAATAAGCCTTATTTTCACTAACCTAACCTAACCTTATGTATGAGACTCGGCTGACGTCTCCCGAATACATTTCGCTTATTACTAAACTAGGCCGAAAACTTCATTGGTACTGTTAACGACCTGTACACGCGTGTATTTTCTTACTCACAGGCAACTCTGCAATCAAAAATCTGCAATCCACACAAGCCACATCCTAACTCTGACACCGCCACTCTCTCTCTAAGCATATTCTCTCTTTTTTAGCGACGGAAGCTCACGACGATGACGGTCTACCGCACACGTTGGAGCATCTCATCTTTCTGGGATCCAAGCGCTACCCTTATAAGGGGATCCTGGATCTCCTGGCCAACCGTTGCATGGCTCATGGAACCAACGCCTGGACAGACACCGACCACACCTGCTACACGATTCTCACTGCTGGTGATGCGGGCATGCTTACCCTCTTGCCTATTTACGCAGACCACATACTGAACCCTACGTTGTCCGATGAAGGATTCACCACGGAGGTCCATCATATTGACGGAGAGGGTGAGGATGCTGGTGTTGTGTATTGCGAGATGCAGGGACGAGAGAACAATGCTGATAGCAGGTTTGTATCCTTTTTTGCAGTGCAAGTTGATTGATAGATAAGTTGACTCTTAACATAATATAATACCCATTTAAAAATACATATTATGTAGATGTGTCGAAAAACTTACTTCAATTTCCAGATGCGAATTGAAGTTGCTCAGAGCAATGTATCCGAACAGCGGCTATTCGTCAGAAACTGGTGGCATTATGGAGAATTTAAGAGTTTCTACTGATAATATCAAGGTATAATACCCACCTACTAAAATCTAACTATTAAACTGCCGATTTCTGAATTGAGAAATTCACTAAGCAAATAGGTAAGTATCATTCTGTCTCTGTAGATTTTTCACAAAAGAGTGTGACAGAGCGATAGTTAAGTATTTTCTCAATTCAGAAAACGGGCCAAAGTGTTGTTCAATCTACTCAAGTGATCAAGGTAAAGTGCTCACAATTTTTTTAATTCCTACTTTGCAGGTCCGTGACTTTCACAAGAAATTCTACAGGCCCGAAAACCTAACGATTATCCTGACAGGACAAATAGAGGCCGAAGATGTATTTAAAGCACTAGCAACAGTGGAGAATGACATCATTGAAAAGGTGACTAGAAAAAAGAACTATGAATCATAGTCACATTGTCTAATATTCAAACAAAAAAGAGTTCATTATTATTTATTATCTGCATGTGTTCAAATTATGAATAGAGGAAAATTTTAAAAGTGGTGGTATTATCTTTTTAAAAGTAACAAAGTTGGGACCAAATAAATAGTAAAAGGTTTTACAACCTAAATATCTTAGACATTTGAATTTACGTAACGAGATGCAGTTCCACCTACAAAACCTACAACGCTTTTCAATGTATAAAGACTTCCAGTATTTAACATACAATTATCTTTTACAGAGGAAATCGGAGCCCCTAGAAGAGTGGGTGAAGCCGTGGCAAACCATCCCCCCTCCCCCTAACTACGGAGAGCTCAAGGAACAGTGGCCCGCGGACACTGAAGATTGTGGACAGGTACGGTCCAGTCAGCTGTTTGTTTGGAACATGAACAAATCTTCGTTCAATTACTTGCTAAATAATTATAAGACTTCCAAAATAATGAGATTAGCGAGTGGTTTAGAAGTGGTCAAATAATGAGTAGCTAAATCAATCCAGCACTCTGGGCAATATGAAAGCAAACAAAAAAACAACCACACTTTTGTCGGAACACAATAATGTCAGATAGCTACACTTAAGAACTTAAAAAAAAAGTAAAAATGTTTTATTGCTACCAACGGAAAAATATGCGATTACAATGTTTTAAGTACTTAATTGTTTAAATGTGAGGGTAGCAAAATGGCGCTACGCGGGGCGAAACGCTAGTCAAAGTTGCGCTGCCGGATCAGACGCGTCCGAAAAATTCCGATCCCTGATTATAAAAAACATTCTTGTCTACAGGTGCTCTTCGGCTGGCGAGGCCCGCACCTCACGGACGCGAACGCGCTCAAGGACCTAACAGCCTGCGCGGTGCTACTGCGATACCTCTGCGACACCGCTGCGGCGCCGCTGCAGCGCTGCCTCGTCGAGAAAGAGGATGCTTTGGCTGGCGATGTAAGATCAAAGGGCTCAAATGGCATGGTTTTCAAAGTGTTTTTAAAAGGCATCATACAAGTACCTGCTTAATAAAACTACTTAGGCACGGTTTCTGAATTCAGAATGTTACTAAGTAAATACTTAATTTTACTAAGTTACAAGTGCTAGTCGACAAGAATGTCGTTACAAGTCGACATGTGTATCCTGCCCATCCTAACCTACGGTGCTCAGACCTGGTCTTTGACTGAAAGTCAGAAGTCCAAACTCAAGGTTTGCCAACGTGCGATGGAGCGCAGCATATTAGGTGTAAAGCGGATTGACCGGGTCCGGAACACCACGCTGCGCGCCAAAACGCAAATCAAGGATGTTGGAGCTGCAACCGCCAAATTGAAGTGGAACTGGGCCGGCCACGTTTGCCGCATGGGTCCGGATAGGTGGGCGAAAGTCGTCACCGACTGGGCAGCCGAGGATAGAGAGGAGTGGAAGAGAAAAGGGGAGGCCTTTGCCCAGCAGTGGGACACTATGGAGGATACATAAAAAATAAAAAAAACAAGTGCTGTTGTGCGAAATTTGCTCAGACAGAATGATACTTAAGTGCTTGCTTAGCGAATTTCTCAATTCAGAAATCTCGCGAGTCTGTCAAGTCTGCGAAATCTTAAGTGGGGCTGGGGGCGTTGTTGTCGAGCCGCTCTGAGATTCGCTCAACGCGGGACTCGGTCGTCGGCCTCGTGACACGGAGCTATAATTTCTACAGATAAATCACCAATCACAGTAAATTCAGCTGCCTAAGTATTCTGGCGCTTGGTGCCAGCCGCCTTGCATCTTAGTTTAACAAGTATCAGTTTTAACAATGATACTGCACTGTTCTTTCTGAATAAAGCCTCAGTACTCGTCCTTAGGGAGAAATAAATATGTCAAATTCCACATTCAACCTTTCCACCCAAAGCTATCGTTTTGACATTTCTTATAAAAAAAAACCGTTTAGGATCCTTTCTCAAACGCCCAACTTCTCCACCAAACACCCACTTATATCTCGCATCCTCCTAACAACGAATTCGTCCCCAACAGGTCTCCTACAATCTAACCGAGAACATCGCGTCGCTGATCAAGATCGAGCTGGACAACGTACCGATGGACAAGTTGGACGCCGCCCGCGACGAAGCCCGCAAGTGCCTTGAGACAGTCCGCTCCGGGAGCGAACCCCTGGATATGGAGAGGCTGCGCCGTCTGCTGAGGAAGCAGCTGCGCGAGAGTCTCGCTAGCTTGGAGTCGGAGCCTCACCACGCCATCGCCTTCCGCTGTATCGGTGATGCGCTCTACTCGCAAAATGAGCAAGATGTGAGTCTGTAGCAGTCGACTGCACATAAACATGTAACTTTTTTCTGGCGTTTTAACTTGGACCTAGGCTTAAAATATGACCGCTTATAGTTAAGAAAATAAACTACACATTTACGAATGAGCCATTTTGAGAGAAGGTTTTTTTTTTAAACAGCAGATTGTCTTTGGCCCGGTTTTCGAATTGAGAATTTTACTAAGTAAATACTTAACTGTCGTTCTGTCACGCTCTTTTGTGAGAAATCTGCAGAGACAGAAGGATACTTACCCATTTGCTTAGCGAATTTCTCTAGTCAGAAACCGGCAGTTTATGTTTCGTATTACTTGTGTTAGTGAGACATGCCCAAGATAGCTTGTGTTAGTGAGACATGCCTAAGATGCAGAAATTAATCTTATTTTTTTCTTAACAGTTCGTCTCCCGAATGAACCCGCAACACGACCTGCAGAAGCTCCTCGAAGAAACTCCAGACTATTGGCTCGGTTTACTCCAGAAATACTTCACTGATGACCTAGTAACCATAATAGGCTCGCCCAGTATCGATCTGCAAACCAAGATGGCGGACGATGAGAAGAGAAGGATTGAGGCGCAAAGGGCCAACCTCGGGCCCGCTGGCTTGGAGAAGAAGTCCAAGCAGCTGCAGGAAGCTATGGACTTCAATGAGGTATAGCACAGCCTTCTTTATCTCTCAAGCCATGCTATTAAGTTTGGCATCCTCGCATTTAAGGACTGTGTGAACCGGTTGTCTGTCTTGTAAGACTATCTAATAATTATTTTTCCAGCGACTTAATAAATCGTTATCCCGTGGGAAAGAAAACGTAGATAAAGGTCTTTCTCCTCTCTTTAGACTTGAGTCGTAATTCGACTTACAGCCAGGCCACACAACACCGGCGAGGCATTTGAAAATAAATTCACGATTTAATGTTTTGTTACGATTGGTTCTATAGGATCAAATTGTAACTACAAATCGTAACTAAAACAATGAAAATTTTAACTCTAAAAACATACCTTAAGCTGGCAAGTCAAGTTGGGCTGTTTTAAAGCAATGAATAACTAATAAATTACTTATTTTTCACTCACAATATCAGCCACAACAAATCAAAACAAATCCTCACGTCAAATGAAGATGACGTATTATCCAACTAACTTAAAACTCCGCTCGCTGTAAAACTACAAGAAACATGGTATAAAAACAAACGGCATAACTGCCATGTTATTTAGCCGCGTATTATTATGTGACTAAAATTAATGGTTTCCAGCCAGAGTTGAAGTTAGTGAGACTCTGATTAGTTGTAACTTGGTCGTACTATCATAATGGCTTCTGACTGGCAGTGCACTGTGTAAACCGTGAACCCGGCGACGTTGCCAGACTTGCACAGCACGGCTTGAGAGATAAAGAAGGCTGTAGGTATAGCCGACTAGTCACGCATTGGCTTCATTTGGAAGCCTCATTCCTGTAGGTTACTATACTCCAAATATAAATTAGAGACGAAATAATGCAGTTACATTTACATTTTCAATCTGTGAAATCAAGTGGGATGTATGAAATATGACGCCTCACAGAAAAAAATGCTGTCAAAATTATGTCTCTAATTCCTGCTTGAAGTACAACAACACTCTACGGATGAGCAGCCTCCGCGGCATGACACCGTAGCAAACATTTTTATCGTTCAATCTTCGCCGCCATCTTGTTTTAATTTAGTAGTAAAAAAAGCAAAATGGCGCTATCTAACGGCGGAATAAAAACCGACTAGTCTCGCATTAGCTTCATTAGGAAGCCTCATTCTTGTAGGTAACAAACGATACTTTACACATGAGCTGGTGACCTTAAACTTAGAGACATGCTAGTGATGGACATCTAATAGTAAACCAGCGTTATTGATCTAGTGCCATACAGGGAGAAAACTGCGAATATATTTTGTATGAAGAAAACACCGCGATTGATGCCTGTAATAGTTTTATAAAAATAACCTTTTTTAAAATGTCAAAAAAAATTTTTTTTAATAAGGGCAATTTTTTAGTATTTTGACGCTCAAAGGTTGAGTGGATTTCTTAGAGAATAGAGGCGCTGCCTGGTAAAAAAACAACTCCCACAGAACTATCGACGATGAAATATCAACCCTTACACCCACTAATAAAGCGCATTGTCTCCCGCAGCGTCCGCCGCCGCCCGGCACGCTGGCCTCGGTGCCAGTTCCTTCGTGTGACAACTTCAAATGCCATTCGATCCAGTCCTGGAGCTCCGACGGCACCCCTTGCCCTCACTTCGATCTGAAGGAGATACCTCTCTACACTAGGGCGCACAGTTTGAGCACCAACTTTGTTTATGTGAGTACCTACTTGCTAATAATAAAGGCCTTTGCATCTACGTAATGAGATGATTTAAACATCGTCCAGTGGTACCTTCACTCACACTAGATGGGTGAAGAGACCACTCGGCACTGCAGTGCCCGGGACATTGTTTTAGACGGAGTAGGCTTGCCCAGCATCTATCTATACCATCCTGACAGCTTAGTCTGCCTAGCCCACAGGAAAGACAAGTCAATACGTGTGGAGCCAACTAAGCCGCGGGTTCCCTCACTACTTGCTAAAGCCCTCTGCTTAATTAATTCCGTAGTCAACAAGGAATCCTAGCTAGTTTTGCTATGTCCTTCTACGACGAGCATGCTTGCAGAGATGAATGAAGTGAATAGAGCGATAGAGTTATGTCAGGAAAGTGTTAAACTGTCGTCTGTCTATCCACCCAGACAGGCGTGGGTTTATGTATGTATCTATCTATGTATGTTAAGGCGCCGGGCATTGGCGTGCCTGCGCGCAAAGAAAAATTAACAAAATTGATTCCTATATCAGATACGAAAACGAATCGAAAAAGTGCTCATATAAAACCCTAGAATAAGGTGAGAGCTATCTTTTTGTACATTTTTCTTTGCGAGTGTCACTAACCAAAACAACACCCTGTATTACTTATTCTTCACCGTCCACAGATAAACCTAGTCCTCGACACGACGCGCGCTGACGAGAAGACGCGCAAGTGGCTCCCCCTGCAGCTCAACGGTCTGGCGGAGTGCCGCGTGCGCCGCGGGGACGTCACCGTCCCGCACGAGGACGTGATCTCGGCCACGGAACAGCTGACCGTGCTGTTCAACAACGACCTCGGCTTCGGCCGCTCCGGGAACTTCGCCGTCGGCCTCTTCGGCAACTTTGTGCACATCGAAGTTAGGGTGAGTCTCTTAGCTGACTGAAAAAGAAAGCCGAGGCTTAGGCCCGGTTTCTGAGTTGAGAATTTTGCTAAGCAAATGGGTAAGTATCGTCCTGCCTTCGCAGATTTCTCACAAAAGAGCGTGACAGAGCGATACGTAAGTATGTGCTTAGTAAAATTCTCAACTCAGAAACCGGGCCTTAGAAACTTAAAGGGTCGGGGGGTGGCTGGAAACCTGTTTACGGTTGGCAAGGAATAGAGAGAAGTGTGCCCGGTGTAGCCACGTGCCCCGTGCGCCGCGGGGACACCAGCGTCCCGCATGAGGTATCTCAGCCACGAAGCAGCTGACCGTGCTGTTCCACAATGACCTCGGCGTCGGCCGCTCCGGGAACTTCGCCGTCGGCCTCTTTGGAAACTTTTTGCACATCGAAGTTAGGGCGAGTCTTATTCCTGACTGAAAATAGAAACTTAAGGGGACAGGGGGTAAAACAGCGCTGGGAACCGGTTTTCGCTTGGCAAGGAATAGAGAAAAGTGTGCCCGGTGTAGCCACGTGCCGCGTCTGACACCACCATCCCGCATGAGGACGTGTTCTCGGCTACGGAACAGCTGACCGTACTGTTCAACAACGACCTCGGCTTCGGCCGCTCCGGAAACTTCGCCGTCGGCCTCTTTGGCAACTTTGTGCACATCGAAGTTAGGGTGAGTCTTTTTGCTGACTGAAAAAGAAAGCCGAGGCTTAGAAACTTAAGGGGACGGGGGGTAGCCAGCGCTGGAAACCTGATTTCGCTTGGCAAGGAATAGAGGAAAGTGTGCCCGATGTATATATATATCCTCCTAGCCGTGTTCGGCCATAGCGACTGCATACAGGACTCCCATTTCTTTATGGTTGAGGGTTTCGTTGGTGTGCCCTCAGGTGACTGGTGTAGCCGATCTTGGCTCGGAAAGTGCGAGCACATTGGGCGCACGTCAAGACACCATTGACGTAGTTATATTGTATGGCCGCCGGTGGTCGGGCCTTTAGCTCATCGCGCTTGGCATCTAAGTCGAGCAGTCTTTTCTTTTCAAACTCGTCCACATTGCCTTGCACTAGTAGTCTCCACACTGGGCGATCTTCCGCTTTACGCTCCCACTGAGAGGGCTCAATGTTGCACCTTTTCATATGTCTCTTCTGAACATCCTTGTATCTGAGGAGCTGGCCGCCTTGTTTCCGCTTGCCTTCCTTAAGTTCAGAGTAGAAGATGCGCTTCGCCACTCTCTCCTCAGACATACGGGAGACATGTCCGCACCACCTCAGCTGTCGCCGCATAATGTAGGCCTCTATGCCGCAGACTTTGGCACGTCGAAGAACTTCCGTATTCCTAACACGGTCCGACCACTTTATGTTCATTATGTCGCGGAGGCATCGAAGGTGGAATTTGTCAAGGGTGCGGATGTGCTTTCGGTATGGGCACCATGTCTCTGACGAGTAGAGGAGGTTTGGGAGGACGACCGCCATGTAGACAGATACTTTTGTGCCCAGCTTGATGTCATGGGAGCTGAAGACCTTGCTGCGGAGTTTACCGAAAGTGTGTGTGTGTGCCCGATGTAGCCACGTGCAAACTTCCAACAAATATTTGTATATAAATACATAATCAATTTGAAAGGCCGGTTAATGTTAGCCTTGCAAAACAACCTACTGCTGCTAAACATGTTTTTCTTCTATTACAGTGCGAGCCAGCCGATTACGAAGAAGTTGTGAATCTGCTTCACGAAGTCCTCTACAAGGCCGAAATCACTAAAGAGAGGCTTTTAGTGTTCGCGCAGAGGCTCATAAACGACGTTTCGCAAGTACGTGCCTTTTTAATATCGCAAAAAATATTCTTATTCGTCAAATCACTAGTAGCTATTTTAGCACTGAATTGTCAGAAGATTCAGATATAATTACGTATTTTTATCTCTAGTATCTTATTTATTCACACTATAGTTGGCAGCACAGAATAGATTCCACATACGAATAAAACATTTGTTTTGGCAAAAAAAATATTTTGTTCATGCAGCTTACAGCAGCATTACAGCAGTAACCAAACAAGATTAATCACTTCTTTCCCCGCCCATAGGTGAGGCGCAACGGTCACAAAATGGTATCGGACACCCTCCGCGACGCCGTCTACAAAACCGACACCAACCTCCACTGGTGTACGGTCCTGAGGCAGCAACAGTTCCTCAAAGAGCTCATAGAGCGTCTCAACGCGGGCGGAGAGACCGCCGAGAGCGTTCTGAGAGACGCGCGAGAGACGTACGGCAGGCTGACCGAGAGCGCGTGGCTCCATATCGCTACCGACTTCACGAGATACAAGATCAGTACCAAGCCCTGGAAGAAATTCGCGCCTGAGAACGAAATTACACCGGTGAAGTAAGTTAAATTAGTATTCTTTGTACAAAACCCAAACAGAAAGTAATAGACTGTTATTACTGTGTTGAGCGGCCATTTTGTTTTTGTTCCTCTCGCATCTTCCGCTTTCACCATAATTCCACCTCAGTCCATCTAAAATAAGTTTATTACAGCGCAGTGTACGTTTATTTCGGCTGAAAACGCACAATCAGTCACAGACTAGTAGGTTCGTCCGTGTAGGAGAAAAACACGTGCATTATTTTACAATATTCACAGCGCAACCTACCACCACCATGACCGTAGATTACTATACTATCGCCAATCCGCATTGAGCACGCGCAACTAAGCTCAAACACTCTCTGAGAGAAGGCCTTTACCAGGCTACATCTTACTTTGTTTGCTATACTAAATTAAACTTTATTGCACATGAAAGATTCGCCCATGCGGAGACTTATCTGGCGCGCCCTCTACCGGAGACATTGTAAGTCAACACAGGCACTCACGAAAACCTCTCCTTTTCCGTAGACCACACCTCTACTGGGACGCTGACCTCATGAGCGGCTGGGGCGGCGGCTTCGTCGTGGGCTGCGGCGGCGTGGAGTCAAACTTCCTGGTGCAAACCAGTCCGGGCCCACTCGGCTACGGCGTGCGCGACATAGCGGCGCTGCTGCTGGCGCTCAACTATTTCACGCAACTCGAGGTTGGCACTAAATTCTTACTTCATACTTACCGATAACTCTTAGTTGCGGAAAATGGTATTGATTATGCAGGACCCTTTTTGATAATGCACGAAAATAATGTGTCAGACGGACAGAAGAAACTTTGTTCAAAATGAAATTTCTCGCTTTTGAGCGACAAAAAAAATGTTCGCTTAGCTAGACAGTCTTTCAGAAAAGCCTTGTCTAACTTTAGAACTTCGTTCTACTTTGCTCAACATAGCTTTTAATATGGGGCATTGCTGAAATAAAAACACAGAAGTTATACGCAGCAACAGCAAGGACTACCATTCACCGCCATAGCTGAAGTAGCCTTACAATATACTGGGACGCTGACCTCATAAGCTGCTTCTTCGTGGGCTGCGGCAGCGTTGAGTCAAACTTCCTGGTGCAAACCAGTCCGGGCCCACTCGGGTACGGCGTGCGCGACATAGCAGCGCTGCTGCTGGCGCTCAATTACTTCACACAACTCGAGGTTGGTAGTAGATTACCGATAACTTTTCGTTGCGGAAAATGGTATTGATTATGCAGGACCCTTTTTGATAATGCACGAAAATAATGTGTCAGACAGACAGAAGAAACTTGGTTCAAATTGAAATATCTCGCTTTTGAGCGACAAAAAAATGTTCCCTTAGTTAGACAGTCTTTCAGAAAAGCCTTGTCTAACTTTAGAACGTCGTTCTACTTTGCTCAACATAGCTTTTACTATGGGGCAGCGCTGAAATAAAAACACAAGTTATAGACGGAGCAAGGACTGTTCCATTATCCGTTATAGCTTAAGTAGACTTGCAATGTAATGAGACCTTATGAGCGGCTGGGTTGGTGGCTTCGTCGTGGGCTGCGGCGGCGTGGAGTCAAACTTCCTGGTGCAAACCAGTCCGGGCCCACTTGGCTACGGCGTGCGCGACATAGCGGCACTGCTATTGGCGGTCCAATAGCAGTGCCGCTATGTCGGTCCTGCATAATCAATACCATTTTCCGAAACGAAAAGTTATCGATAAGTATGAAGTAACCTCGAGTTGCGTAAAATACAGGGTGCACTCTAAGTCGATAGCGGAACTTTAAGTAGGCTGTCTACTGATCACTACAAACAACTTTTACCACGTGGCGAAAAAAATATCTGCTGTTCCATACAAAAGGTCGACTTAGTACTGCGCCAAATGTATGAAACAGCTGATATTTTTTTCGCTCAATTTTTTTCGCCACCTGGTAAAAGTTGTTTGTAGTGATCAGTAGGCAGCCTACTTAAAGTTCCGCTATCGACTTAGAGTGCACCCTGTATTTTACGCAACTCGAGGTTATCTTCTGTATTTTACGCAACTTCATACTTATCGATAACTTTTCGTTTCGGAAAATGGTATTGATTATGCAGGACCGTTTCTGATAATGCACGAAAATAATGTGTCAGACAGACAGAAGTAACTTTGTGTTCAAAAGATATTTCTCGCTTTTAACGACAAAAAAATGTTCGCTTGGTTAGACAGTTTAACACAGGAAAGCCTTGTCTAATTATAGAACGTCGTACTACTTTGCTCAACATAGCTTTTACTATGGGGCGACAGTACCATTAACGGTTATAGCTAAAGTAGTCTTACAATCTCCACTGTCTTACAATTATTCTCTACGCTCATGAGGGTGCTATTATCCTGTAAAAAGTGTTAGATCTTTTGTAACACCTTGTATAAATAAACCGCAGGGTCCGATGTGGCGGTTGATCCGCGGTGGCGGGCTGTCGTATGGATACGGAGTGCGACCGGCGCCGAACGAGGGACGTATCGTCGTCTCGCTCTACCGCGCCACCAACGTCGTCGCTGCCTACACCAAGGCCAAGAGTATACTGGTAAGACGACCTCTACACTGACCGAAGAGCCTTATCAGGGGTATATCATCGTTGGTCATATTACATGACATGACCCCCCCCCATGGAGAGTCATGTCAGGGGGTCATATTATGGCTCATAGGGGGTTATGTCAGGGGATGATGAGACACCTCTAATATATGACCCTCCATGACGACCCCCTATTACTTTTTTCCCGATACTATTGTCGAGCTAACGTTATTCGAGCTTCAGTTCATTCGAGCTAGCGTTATCCGACCTTCAGTTCATTCCATTGAAGTCGAGGTAGGCCGCGAAGACGCTGGCGGGACGGTCTCGATCAATACATGCCGGAGTAGTCTGAAAAGTCTGGACTAAAGTGGGGGAGGCCTTTGCCCAGCAGTGGGACACAAACAGCGAGGCTAAGTGAAAAAAAAAAAAGTGTAATATTATTTTTATTTCTATTCTTCAGGAAGACTACCTAAAGGAGGGCAAGTTTGACGAGGACCTGTTTGCTTCAGCCAAGAGTACGGCCATCTTTGAGGTGGTGGAGAACGAGAAGTGTCCCGCAGACGTCGTCTCGGAGTCACTACTCAACTATCTGAAGCGCTCTGGCGAGAGATATAACAGGTATGGCCTTTGTTTGGTTCTCTTCTGGATCGGTCCCTCAATTTTAAGGATCGTGACCATATGCAATGGTTCTCCACTCATCACGGTCATGGGCGCGATGGGTTGCGTGCTGGATGGATCCACCTGCTGCCCTCTTTAGGGCATTGGACCAGCGCATTGGTTTTCTGCCTCTCGCCCGTCTGCCTTCCATCTGGCCCAAAATTATCTGTTTTTCCAGAGTATGACGTGGTGACCGCATAATATGCCCAAAAAAGCTTACAGGCGACACACTGATGACAGTCGCTTCGTTGTTCTGAGCTCGTTTAGGATGGAAATATTTGTTCTGAATGATGATTTGTTTGGTTACTAGCTCTTATAGTGGTAAGGGTGTCGCTCATAAACAAAAGCCCCATTTACCAGCCAGTCTAGATTTTTGTCCGCACTTTCATATGATATTTTTGCCATTTTTGATAGAGATCAACTCCTCCGTCGGCCTTGGAATTTATAGCATCTTCGATATAAATATAATTTCTATTTATAATGAGACATTCGCTGTCGATATTGATCAAGCGTATTTGATGTGGTGAATGGAGACGAATGTTAAAACAAACTAATGTTCGTCTATTGTTAAATGACAATCTGATATATCGCCACTACACATCTGATTCCTTAGCTAACGTAGTTGTTTCATTATCGAGGGCCAAAATTCAATAACTAAATTCTAGTTTTAGTTTTCCAAGAAATCAAGTACAAGTTGTCGTTACGGGCCGAAGAGGAACTGTCGCTGTAGCGTGTTCGATGACGTGGCTAGTTTCGACATCACGTAGGTGACTTATCAATGAGCCGTTTTCAGCACAAATTCAGAAAGCATTTCATAGATGGCGCCTATAGGCGTGGCCATAGAAGAGCCGGATACGGCTGTCAAAATTAATCTGTGCTAAGCAAAAGTCAGACGTACTCCGGTTCTTCTATGACCACGCTTGTATGCGCCATCTATGAAATGCTTTGTGAATTTGTGAAAATGAGCCGTTCCCTCTTCCAGCGAGCTGGTGTGCGCGATCGCATCGGTGACGCAAGAGGAGGCGCACGCGGCGGCCGCAAGATGGCTGCCGAGCCTCTTCGACACGGCGCAGTCGAAGATCGCCGTCGTCTGCCACCCGAGCAAGGTCAACGACATACAGGCCGCGTTCGACAAGTGAGTGCACATGCCCAATACCGTCTTTACCATAAGGCCACGCGGGGCCCGTGCCCCCATCCTCAGGGGGCCCCGAAAGACCAAAAAATTTCTCTCACATTTATTCTCAAAAAATTTCGTCGGTCACAGTAACAGTGAGCAGTGATAAAATAAGCCAACGACATTGTTAAATTTGACAAAAAATGTGGTATTGTAATGTAAGAAATTCTTAGTCTCTGAAGGGGCCACCCACCATAGCTTTAGTGCCGTAATATCAATCACAGTTTAAACTCAGACCTTAGATTAAACCTCGCATTTTGTATGAAAATTTATCGAACGATAGGGTTTAAACTAGCCTTGCACATGCCTCAGGTTCTCAAGCACGACACAGCGACGAATATTTTTATCGTGCTTGCCATCTTGCTTTATTTCGTCACCTAAAGCAATTTCAGAAATATGGGACTACTTTCAATGCCACGATAAAGCCCTTCTTCCATTCTGACCAACTAAGATGCCTTGCAGCTTTACCCAATGGCCTCTAGGTGGATTGTCCTCTATTTATTTTCAGCCCAATGAACGTTACTTGTTCCATATTATTCAAATCAAGAGTAGAGCGTATCTCGAAATTATTTTCTTTATTTTCTAGGATCGGAGTGAACTTAGAAGCGTTTGAATCTATGGAGGCGTCGCATTTTAATAAGTAAGCATTTACGGTTGTATTTATTAATTGTAAGTATAAGTACACTTATTTAAAAGGAAACATTTAATTTTATAATTTTATGCCTATTTTATTAGCTATTTTTTTTTTAAAGAAGCTCAAAAATCTACCTCCATGTATCACTTAGGAAAGGTGCAAAACGAAATAAAAAGAGCTTATTGTGATGATAATATTGTTTAATTACCATTTATCTTAAAAACTATTTTCTATACAAAAAATATAACTTAGAATACGTAGTCAGATATTAATTAGTGAACGTCATCATAAATCATCTCACAACCTCTGCAAAACACTGCTATAACAGATTCATACCCATTCATAGAACAATATGAAAACTACAACATTAAATCTGGCATCTTCAACAGCTTCGCCGACCCCCAACAAACACTATTGACGCGAATTCAGTAGAAGTGTTTGTATTTACTACCAGTTTTTATTAAGAAAGGGTTTTTGATAACAGTTCTCTCTTCTGGGCGTAATTTTCACACCATTTTGGCCCGAGTTTGACGGAAGTCGGAACGTGCGCTAAAATAACTTTCAAGATGGCAGTAAAATGGGACGAAAATTTAGGTGTGGCTGCCGCGCGATCGGTGTTCAGTGATGGCGAGTGTGAACTTTGTTGACAAGTTAGCAACGTTCAAATTTCTCGCAATCCTCTAACCGTATTGCCTGCGCGGAGACCATGTGGAACCGTGCGGTGACTGAAAAGCTTATTTTCATTATCGCACGTGTCAAAAAGCTCTTTTTACAGGGGACACCAAAAAACTGTTTATCATGAGAGTACATGGCTATGCAAAAATATTACTTGTCTACTTCTAGATCTCATACTTTTCCGTTGGACAAGTGATTCATGGTTTCGTAAGATCATGACAAGTGCGATAACGAAAATAAGCTATTAAATTAGGGGATTGCCTCGTGACACAATTCGTGTCGAATAAACGTGCCTAAAGGCCTGCGCATACGAGCAACTATTGTCTGCGCAAGACAAAAGTTCGCCGAGCGTTTAGTAGCGTTCTTGGCGATACTCAGTCCATCGAGTATGCTGTTGTAAGCGATGACATTTGACGGACAATGACAAACAATAGTCCTTCGTCTGGCCTTCATAGTATTTTATAATTTCGCTGTTTATAATCATTTTACGAGACTCGCTAGTACCCTTTCTTAATCTAAACATGTAGCATCCCAATAAATCATTTTTGGTATTTATATTCCGTTGAATTTAAATTAAACTTCCACGGGATTCGCGATAGAGCGATAAAAATATAGACTTTCACAATAGAATATAATCATACATTCATGAACATCACACTCTACGAACATTAAATTGTAGTCAGGTTACCTTGAAACTTCTTAACAATATTTTTGTCACTGAAATAAAAGTTTTTCGTATTTAATACTGCTTATCTATAAATTCTGGGAATTATTACGTTTCAACCATCGACCTCTTGAAAGTGGAACAGGCTTTATCTTTCTAAAATACAAGTTTTACACTGTTTATCAATAATCCCATCATATTCAACAGTTTTTTTTTCTTGTTCAGCTTGTTTTACAAGCTTTTTTCAGTATCGAACAAATAAACGTGAAGTAGGTTAAAATGCCTCAATGACATAGATATCCACTCCAAATTAAAGGGTAGTGTTAAAGCAGGGCTATATTTTTGTATCTGTAATTTATTATGTAGGCCATTCATTACCGTTACGTTATTCTTCCTCCACCCAGTTTCTGGTGAGGTATCGAGTATACCTATCTATAACAACTAATAGTACATGTATTAAAATTTATTTACAATTTAGTAATAGCATTTTGATATACCACAATGGAACATACATTCTACGCCAATTTAGCTGCAATATCTATAAAACGTATTAAAGCACCACAATATGTGAAAAATATATAATTTGCAGCTTACAAGACAAATAATATCATAAAACTCATCATCTCATTACGCAATCGAAAATTAGAATAATTAATTTAAATCCAATTAATTTTATACAAGGCATAAATCTGCAGTTAACTACATTTTTGAGGGCACTTTGGACATTTACAATGTCAATTTATATTTTTTAAAGGTTTTGGTAAATGTAATTTGTATAACCTGAAGTAATAAAAAATAATTCTAGTGTTATATTTTAATACACCGTAGACACTACCTAAAGAATAAAATTTACTAATAAACGAACAGCTTACGTTAAATTACATTAATGTAATAGATTCTACGTAATGTTAATAAAGAGGCGGCCCCATTTACTTTACCTAACATCTGATATTCACATCTGATCAACAGATAGATAAAATTTTAGTTTCTACTCGACACGACAACATTACACCTTTACTACTTTGTTACTTCCATTGTGAGACTTGGAACATGACCGACATGATTCCATTAAACTTAAAATATTGTCCTTTTCCCTTTTCCACCGTAAACAAGGCTCATTAATGTTTTTAACATGAATATTGTAATAATTATTGTTAACATCGTGACGCATTTCGGGTACCGTTTGTAGCCTCACATAAAGTATGTTTGCTAGGACTCTTTCAGCCCAGCTATATTGATTAAATATGTAACGTTACTCATTGGAAACTGTCATTGTGAGCAATTATTAATTTAATTGTCATCTTTAACAGAATTAGTGTTGCTTTGACACTAATTAATTAATATTTTTCGTATTTAGTATTTGTCATTCTACACTTCCCGTGTAGTCTTGGATCACGCTTCCCCGTGATAAATTCTATGTTTTATGCCAATAGAAATAGACACTCTAGTAACTTCGCCCCGTCTGGTCATCGTCGGACCTATTTGATGGATACACGGAAAGAACAAGGAATGTCACAGAAACATTGAACTGAGATATTGCTCTTTAAAGTTTTGGACCTCAATGAAAAATGTATGGAGCAAGATAAATAAAAAATGCGATATCTTCTTAATTATTCGTGTTAAAGTTATAAACTCATCACTGATTTAATCTTCAATGTTTAAAAATGTTAATTGAATTATTATTTTGAAATACATAAAAATGTGACAATCCCTGTACTTTCCCTGTACCCTTAATTTAGGCATGAACGATTTTTTTTTCAGAGTAGGATTTACGCGTTTACATGTAGAGGGCGCCAACATTGTCAACAGTACAACAAGCGATTAGCGTAATTGATCCATTTCATTTCTCTCTCAATGGTTAAAAGTGTATGCTAAACGCCAAAGTTTCTCAGCATCATTGCGCTGTCGTCATGACAAATGCAAACTACTCCTCGAAAAGTGTCTTCAACTCTTGGTCGTAATCAGCGAGTCAAACCTTTTCAGCACTGGAGAACAACTCATAGGTAAATTTTAGGCCGTGAGTACACGTCCGATTTTTGTCCGATCCGATAATCTGTATGCTTAGCATGGTCGTTTTGACACTCTCTCGAACTCGAGTGAAAGACGTGCCATGTCTATTGTGCGAGCATGGCAGGCGGGACTCGAGATGGCAATAGATTAGGTTCATGTCTTGCAAAAAGTAGTTATTTCCATTTTAATAAAAATGTTGTATTTTTGTCTCCATCGCCATTTTGGCGTAGAGCCAACTCGAGCCCGACCGACAAGTTGACAGTTTTGCATAGAGAAGGGCCTATCTCGGGCTAACCATGCTGCCCGTACATATCAGACCATCGGAAGGCGTCCGCGCCATATATTTGTGTGTATATTCAATACAGTCCGATTTACATCGGATCCGATGTTCATACAAATGTGTGTCGGATCAGACAAACGGATGAAAAAAGTCGGACGTCTATTACCGGCCTTATACCGCTATCGAGTTGCGCCATCACGGCAGCGCTAGATGGCGCTAGCGGTATGAAAACCTTTATCGTTGCGTTGTCCTACAAGCGTCAGACTAGGGTAACATCACGCCACCGCAAGATGGCGCTAATCTAGGAATAAAAAACGCTTATCGATGCGTTGGGCTGCCATCGCCGCAAGACTACCTTACGCTCAATGCTTTATAGATAGGACTTTGTCTCTAAGAGGAGGCCTTTGCCCGGCTAGGGGAACATTCTACAGGCTACATCATATTTTAGGAGTTTCAAACAGACGTCTTATCTTACAAGATATTCGCATCGATAGTCGGCACGTGGCTCCGCAGGGCCTCCTTGATGAAAGTCCCGATGCTGCCGTCAGCCACCAGGTGGAAGAAATAGAGGTGTTCGAAGCTCTTGATCGAGATGGAGCGGAGGGGCGGCAGTCGAAGCAGGAGGGAGGCGAAGCGGCCCTCTTCGCTGCTGCGCGAGCGCCGGCAGTACTCGTCGAGGCAAGAGTACATCTGCGGTAAGGGGTTAGGGTTATCCTCATTTTCAACAACATTTTAACCACTTAACCCGTGAATAAGAAGAACAATAGACAAACAGTGGCGGAGAGGACAGATCTGTGAAAATAAGGAACAGTGTCGAGCAAAATAACTCGAAAGGTTCAAAGAAGCAATCAATATAGTTTATATTGTATTAATTTCACGACGGCGGGATACTGAATTAAGTTCATGATTGTTTCTCAGTTGTAGCTTGTTTTGCTGTTACGGGTTCTTGTAAAACATTTGATACATTCATGTTTTAAAAAATACATAGGTAGAACTAACCTTTTCCCGTAATGCCTCAACTTCTACTCGGTTTTTCAGCGCTTTGACATCTGTAAAAAAAATCGGAATGTTTAGATATATTTTTCCGCAAGATGGCGCTAATCGATAGCGGGATAAAAACATTTGACGAGAGCATGGTCTGAAACGGAGCCGCGGCACTCGGTTATCATGTAGACACGACATCTGAGCACGTCGACCCTTACACGCTAGCACTCTACTCGGTTCCGTTACGGGCGACTTTACAACAAAAGTGTACTGCAGACGTGCTGTCGTGTATACCATCTACTGCGCAGCTCCTTATTTCGCCTCACCAGTGTCCTGAGACAGTCAACTTTGCAGGTATTCTGCAGGGTTAGGCCCGGTTTCTGAATTTAGAATTTTGCTAAGCAAATACTTTACTATCATTCTGTAACGCTCTTTTGTGAGAAATCTGCAGAGACAGAACGATACTTGCCCATTTGCTTAGCGAATTTCTCAATTCAGAAACCGGCAGTTAATGTAGTCAGTCAGTGAGATTGTAACTAACCTGGGTTGAGCAGTATGATCGCCTTGAGGGCGACGTACTCGGCCTGGTCCATCCGTAGCGCGCGCATCTTCAGTGAGAGCTCTGAGAGCACGCGGTCGAACAGAGGCCCCACGCCCGCCTGCACCGCAGAGTTGCGATGCACTGTCATTCCTGGAACGTGGAGCGGTTGATTGTCAAGCTCTAGATTGGCTCAGGATATCTTGACTATAAATGAAACTGCTTCTTCTTCGATACAACAAGACTGTAGATAATATTGTAATAGGTAGCTGATGTACAATGAGAATAGGCCGAAATGCGTGCGATCGCGGTCGGGTGTATGAGCTAGTGAAGACGCGTATCGCGGCGATAGAGAGGCGGGGGGCCTGGTGGACCGGTTTGGAGCCCCGGCGCCCGCGCCTCGGACCCCGGGGGCATCCGGCAGCTTGTGACGTCAGGAACATGGAGAGACAGAGTCATATAATAACAAAGGCGGCAATTGTGACGTCAGGAACATGGAGAGACAGAGTCATATAAGAACAAAGGCGGCAATCAAAGTCAAAACTAATCTGTGAATGTAGGTTTATTAATTGTCTATGGACGTAGCTTTCTAAGGAAATCGACATTTCGTATCAATTGCTGCAATATCACATAGAAAATCGAGCCCAAAGTTTCGAGTTCGTAACAAACCCGGCATTATCCCATACCGTCTTAATCAAATCAAATCTAAATTATCACTTTACACAAAATACAACGAAATGGATATTGCCGCCTTTGATATTAGATGACTCTTTATTGATAATAGCTTTTGCCCGCGACTTCGTCCGCGTGGACTACAGAAAAAGCATATAGGTATGCTTTACTTTGCTCCTAAGTGTAAAAGGGTGATAATATGTAGCCTATGTGTTATTCTGATGTCTAAGCTATGTCTAAATTATAATTATAATATTAGTAGGAGTAAGAAGTAGAATAATTAGGATCGAAACTGGTCGATTCACGATTATTTTCACCCGACTGACCCAGAGGAAGGGTTATGTTTTTCGAGTGTATGTATGTATATTTCTTTGGCACGCTCTGTAGCTTTAACGGCTTGATAGATTTTTGCTTGCGTTGCGAGGTGTCGTTTGATTCGTCTTTATTTACCAACACAAATTAGCCCAAACTAGTCCCGCCTGCTAAGACATGCCGCATGCGGTTGGGTTTTCTTTGTTATTTAACACCATTATCCCGGTGTTGAGTCAAGGTCGCGCGTCATTAAAAGTTACTTATTTTATCTAATTTTATAATCTAAAGTCAGCTTAGAGGCGTTAAAATAGAGACTAATAATTTCCTATCCTCGCATATCTTAGACGTGTATTTGGTGCGTGAAGATGTTATAGACCAATTTGAGGGTAACATCTGGGAATGAAGGTATTTTTGAACTTATTGGACTTCTTTGTCAACATAGGTAGGATATGGCATGTTATGCATAAAGATTAGCTGCACACTCCATACAAGGTTTGAACCCATACCAATGGAAGCGGCGCCGCGGGCAAAATGCCATCTAATTAAATTTAATTGTAGGCAACTGCTGTTGAGGACGCCGATACAAATTAAAACCATGAGTCGTTGACGCGCGCGTTTTATGCTAAACTCGAATCGCGCTACATCACTGACGTACAAAGTTCGAAGTGCAAAAAATCTGTTGACGCAATCACATTGTAATTAACATAAATATACATTTCGAGCGAGGTGAATAATTAATTTTGGGTCACTCGATCTTCTGTCCACGTGGCCTTGTGTTATCCTTATCGAAACAGGGGCCCATTACCCCAATGTGGCTCTTCTGCCTTACTTAAGGGTTAGTAGATATGCGTGGGAAAATAGTTAAAATACGGCTGCAAAGTCGTCACATCAAAGAGTTCCATGCAAACAAAACAAAAATAATTACTACAAAATTTAAAATACCCCTGACGTTTTAGCTTCAAATTAGCATATCTCATAAACGGCTGTACCGATTTTGATAAACCCAACTGAGAACACTCGCTAGAAAACATGCTTTAAAATAATAAAAAAACCGCATCCAACTCGGAGCACCCGTTTAAGAGCTATGGTGCCACAGAAAGACAGAGACACACACAACACACATAACGGTCAAACTTATAACACTCCTCTTATTGGTTCGGGGGTTAAAAACAAGGGCTCTTGTATACGACCACAGACATAATATTATTATAGAATTTGTATATTGCACGACGTTTTTCAAACGCGCGTAAAATCAATGACGTATGATGTTCGCGCAGTGTACTGCCTCAAGTCTGAAACGCAGTTGTGTCTCGATAGCAGCTTTGTAGGCTTCGATAAAGAAAAACAATGTAAAGGTGAATCTGCTGTCGATTGGACATACCTGGCATAAGACAGATGAGCTGTGGCGAGGCGATTTCTAAGGAAATCGACATTTCGTATCAATTGCTGCAATATCACATAGAAAATCGAGCCCAAAGTTTCGAGTTCGTAACAAACCCGGCATTATCCCATACCGTCTTAATCAAATCAAATCTAAATTATCACTTTACACAAAATACAACGAAATGGATATTGCCGCCTTTGATATTAGATGACTCTTTATTGATAATAGCTTTTGCCCGCGACTTCGTCCGCGTGGACTACAGAAAAAGCATATAGGTATGCTTTACTTTGCTCCTAAGTGTAAAAGGGTGATAATATGTAGCCTATGTGTTATTCTGATGTCTAAGCTATGTCTAAATTATAATTATAATATTAGTAGGAGTAAGAAGTAGAATAATTAGGATCGAAACTGGTCGATTCACGATTATTTTCACCCGACTGACCCAGAGGAAGGGTTATGTTTTTCGAGTGTATGTATGTATATTTCTTTGGCACGCTCTGTAGCTTTAACGGCTTGATAGATTTTTGCTTGCGTTGCGAGGTGTCGTTTGATTCGTCTTTATTTACCAACACAAATTAGCCCAAACTAGTCCCGCCTGCTAAGACATGCCGCATGCGGTTGGGTTTTCTTTGTTATTTAACACCATTATCCCGGTGTTGAGTCAAGGTCGCGCGTCATTAAAAGTTACTTATTTTATCTAATTTTATAATCTAAAGTCAGCTTAGAGGCGTTAAAATAGAGACTAATAATTTCCTATCCTCGCATATCTTAGACGTGTATTTGGTGCGTGAAGATGTTATAGACCAATTTGAGGGTAACATCTGGGAATGAAGGTATTTTTGAACTTATTGGACTTCTTTGTCAACATAGGTAGGATATGGCATGTTATGCATAAAGATTAGCTGCACACTCCATACAAGGTTTGAACCCATACCAATGGAAGCGGCGCCGCGGGCAAAATGCCATCTAATTAAATTTAATTGTAGGCAACTGCTGTTGAGGACGCCGATACAAATTAAAACCATGAGTCGTTGACGCGCGCGTTTTATGCTAAACTCGAATCGCGCTACATCACTGACGTACAAAGTTCGAAGTGCAAAAAATCTGTTGACGCAATCACATTGTAATTAACATAAATATACATTTCGAGCGAGGTGAATAATTAATTTTGGGTCACTCGATCTTCTGTCCACGTGGCCTTGTGTTATCCTTATCGAAACAGGGGCCCATTACCCCAATGTGGCTCTTCTGCCTTACTTAAGGGTTAGTAGATATGCGTGGGAAAATAGTTAAAATACGGCTGCAAAGTCGTCACATCAAAGAGTTCCATGCAAACAAAACAAAAATAATTACTACAAAATTTAAAATACCCCTGACGTTTTAGCTTCAAATTAGCATATCTCATAAACGGCTGTACCGATTTTGATAAACCCAACTGAGAACACTCGCTAGAAAACATGCTTTAAAATAATAAAAAAACCGCATCCAACTCGGAGCACCCGTTTAAGAGCTATGGTGCCACAGAAAGACAGAGACACACACAACACACATAACGGTCAAACTTATAACACTCCTCTTATTGGTTCGGGGGTTAAAAACAAGGGCTCTTGTATACGACCACAGACATAATATTATTATAGAATTTGTATATTGCACGACGTTTTTCAAACGCGCGTAAAATCAATGACGTATGATGTTCGCGCAGTGTACTGCCTCAAGTCTGAAACGCAGTTGTGTCTCGATAGCAGCTTTGTAGGCTTCGATAAAGAAAAACAATGTAAAGGTGAATCTGCTGTCGATTGGACATACCTGGCATAAGACAGATGAGCTGTGGCGAGGCTGAGCTGCGACTGCCATCCACGTTCTCACGCTCCTCTTCCAGGTACTGAAAAAGACAAGAAATACTCTTGAAGAAACCCGCATATACAAGGTGATTCTCAATATTGACGTATGTGACTTGAGAACCTCTCGACTCGTCTACACGAAACACCTTAGACGCTCGACGTAACTTCAACCTTATTAGATTTACGATCCAATTAACTGGTATGTAGGGACAATTTATTACGTCTACTGGCATTTAATAGTGAAGTGCTCGTGTAAAATTAATAAAACGTCTATTAAATTAATTTTGAATGTATGGGGCACGGTGCGTTTAATCTGGTTGTATGGGCTTTTAGCTGGCCCACACTTCCGTAGTACTCTCTGGGTGACGTAGTGAAAGAAGCTATGACGGAGGTAAACTTGATCATAACTTGTTGAGGACAATACGTGGTTTACCGCTTTGTTGGCGGTCTTTTAACACCCTATAGTATGTGTCAGGGCGGTGGTGGCCTAGTGGGTAGAACAATGGACTCGGAAGCGAGAGACCCAGGTTCGAATCCCGGTGCGGGCATGTACCTATGACTTAATTTGTTTAATTTCAAAGTTACGTATATTTGTGAATTTGTAGTAGCAATACCACTCGCTGACTGTGAAGGAAAACATCGTGAGGAAACCTGAGCGTAAGAGGCATTATACCCTCAACGCAAAAATCGCCAACCCGCATTGAGCACGCGTGGTGATTAAGCTCGAACTCTCTCTCTAAGAGAAGGCCTTTGCCCAGCTAGTGGTACATGTACAATTCGGTACGCAAAGTTTTTTGTTCGAAAGTCCGTTATTGGCTTAATCTTATCTTTAGACAATATTGAGAAACTAATTTCAATATTTTTTATTTTGGTTCAGTAGTTTGGATTTTACAACGTTTCAAAGATGCGGTTTTATGACGTCACGCGACGGTCTGCATACTGTTGGCGGTCATAGGAACAAAACATTTTAGCGCATAAAAACAAAACTACTGGACCAAAATAAAAAATATTTAAATTAGTTTCTCAATATTGGCTAAAGATAAGTTTAAGCCAATAACGGACTTTCGAACAAAAAACTTTGCGTACCGAATTGTACAGGCTACATCTTGCTATGTGTCAGGGGGCTCACCTCCATGGACCGCCAGCCGATGGCGAACAGGAGAAGCTCGTTCCAGCAAGCCTTGATCAGCAGCACCTGATCGTCGGTCTCCAGTTGGCTGAAGTGCGGGATATCGCGCGCCCACACCACCAGGGCCGCGATCTGTTTGTTGCCTGTGAACCAAGGGTGCGAAAGTTAAACCTCCTATTCCCCAAGGTACACAGACAGGCCTCGCCTAGTTTGGGGACTGTCATTGAACTTTTAAATTCTACCTCATTTTTTTTATGTGTATGTAAGAATTCCCTGTACAGGCGTGGGAACTCAGCGACTCAGAGATCTGACATTTGAGAGAAAACACAAGACATAAAATATTAATTTTATTAATTTTAGAAATACGTCTTTTTAATAAAAAGGCGTATTTCTTAAATAATTTAGATAAGTTATAAAAATATGCATAGAAAATAATTAAAACCTGTTTCCGCTTGGCATTTGCCCCTCCGCTAATTACATACTGCACATAATAAACAAGTGGTCTGACATGTTTCTAGGAATGTATTTTTCCTATTATATGCATTTAGAATGAGCGAGCGATAAGGTTAAGGCATTTCTAAAATAAAATGTGACTTCATTGTTCCGAAGAAAGTCCATCAATATCGCGAATCGTTTATCTTTTGTTCGACGCACACAACAGACGGCTTTTAAAAATGAAATACCTAGACTAGAGACGAATCTTATTTTATTACGACTTTAATTTTCCCGCGGTTTGTCCACAGGGATTCTAACGTACTGGCGAAGATTTTTATGCTGTCTGTGTGTGTGTCTGGATCTTTACTTTCAGTTTTTCAGCGCTTCAAAAATCCTTTGACCAAGACGTATAAATGTCTTAAATCGTGACATAGTCCGTGCGCAAAGAAAAATTTACAAAATGAATTCATATATCAGATACACTAAACGAATCGAGAAAGTGCTCATAAGAACCTTCGATTAAAGTGAGAGCTTTGTAAGTTTTGTAACACCGCTAATTTCATGTTGACATATTCGCTGGTTGAGATTCATGAAAGTTTTGAAGATAGGTAGGTATTTGGGTTGGAAAAAAGCGCGCCGGCTATTTTTTTTCAACGCAAATATCTTTTTTTTTATGAATGTTAACACTGTGTTCGATAGCTCTTCACTCTTACCCAATGCTAGGTTTCTGCAAGATTACTTTCTCGATTCGTTCAGTGTATCTGCGAAAGGAATTGATTTTGTTTTTTTTTTTCGCGCGGACTAGCTATAATAACGCGCAGCGTATTATGTGCGTCAAACGTACAAAAAAGTATATCCTAGCTGAATGTAATGCAATTCTTTTAATAGGTACACACGACAGCACGCCGACCTTTACACGCTAGCACTCTACTCGGTTGCGTTACGGGCGACTATACAACAAAATTGTACAGTCTTACGTGCTGTCGTGTGTACTAGTGAATCAAACATTGTATTGGCACTTATTTGCCAAACCAATACTTTCTGAGCCTAGTGGAATAAGCAAGCAGTCTACAAATAAAGCTCTTCTTTAACAACAATAACACAGTGGCGTTTCTAGGCAAACATAAGAATCAATTCTTGTTGAATGGAGATAAGAGGGCGTCTAGTCAAAGTTAAGTAAACTGAGACGACCCATTGAGCACTCTGAATTGGGATTTAGAGAGTGTTTGTGTGGATGAGATTGGATTACAACTTGAGGTACCTACTATGTATTTTATTGGAAAACAGAAGGTCTAATCTGGGTGATACAGGCATTCTTCTTTGTACTTGGTCTCCCGAAGTTCATGATTTTTCAATCACTAGTTATTGAGAAGAGTTTGAAGTGGACTGAACGCCGCTGTTTAAATCCCTGGGTCAAGAGACAACTCGCACACTGCAGTGCCAGAGAGCTGTTATTTATTAGAAAAGGAAACTACACGCATGAAAAACCTCGCTTGAAGTTTCTGTACCCCGTATGGCCGGGGCGAGTAGTTGGGTGCGTATTTATTTGCCTATCTCTGTTTATCTAGGCCTCGGGAGTCAACCCCCATTGGGGTACCGCGGAGTTTACAGAGGTCATGATCATTGGGTCTTACCGTAGGTTTGTTCTGTGTTTCTTCTACAAGTCGTGTTAACAAGTTTGTCTTGGAAAGAACATACGTTACATACATACCTACAAAGATAATTATGCTGAAGAATTTCTGAATATGGGTGCTTTAGAACGGGTGTTCCTAACCTAACCTAACCTAACCATATAAGAAACACTCTTTCTTAAGTGAATAAAACTAATTTATATTATGTGGCTCGAGAAAGGCTTGTCACTTTCTTTCGAGTCATAGGTTCTCTACGGTCTTTCTCGAGCACGCATGCTAAGGGCACTTCTCATTCTGATCTACCGATCTGGCAGAGGCTCGAGACGGTCGCGCGGTACCGCAGCGGCACGGCGCTCTCGAGGCCCACGCGAAGAAAATTGAACTCGTCGCTGGGGTCCGCCACCAGCGACTCCATCTCAAGAAACCGCCGCCGCGCCGATGTGGCCACCGGCCTCTAAGTAACCCACTTAGAGGCCGGTGGCCACATCGAGAAAGACCGTAGAGAACCTATGACTTGAAAGAAAGTGACAAGCCTTTCACTACACCCGCCGCAGAGAATACTAACTATTGCTACGTAAAGGAGCAGCGCTCTTCTACCCAATTACTTATAAGAATAAAGAAAAATATACGGAGCTGACTGTCACACTTCGCTGAGCCGGAGAGGGATGCAAAGAAGATCTATATGTGCAACACCCATACAAACCATGCGGTTTAGGGGTGTCAAGCAACTATGTTTTGTTAATATTCTAAGAAAATAGAAGAATGTCTGTTTTTCGGGCTTGCGGCTCGAGAAAGGCTTGTCGGTTTCTTTCGAGTCATAGAGTTTCTCTACGGCCTTTCTCGAGCACGCGTGCTACGGGGACTTCTCACTCACCGATCTGGCAGAGGCTCGAGACGGGCGCGCGGTACCGCGGCGGAACAGCGCTCTCGGGACCCACGCGAAGAAACTGGAACTCCTCACTGGGGTCCGCCACCAGCGACTCCATCTCGAGAAGCCGCTCGATCGACAGCTCCTGCGAGACAATCTGATAGATAGTGCTTTATGATAGGGGTCTTATGGTTGGTGGCGAGGGGGGGGTGAGACACGGTGATGGGGACTTTTTGTAGTGAGCCTACGTACTGCGCGTCTATTGAAAAAAAAAGAACACGCAATCCTCAACCGTTAAAACCGGTTTTTTCGGGAAAATTGCTCTTATTTATTCTCTTAAATCTCAATAGAAATTGAAATTAACAGTCTTTTGTTGATATTTATATTTAATATAGGGAATATTACGGTGCTTATTTAAGAGAATAAATACAGGGACAAGTTCGTAATGTGTGGGAATGGAAAAGGTTGTTTGTTTTATTGCCTAAAAGCGCTACGCCCTCTTGGCCAAAGGAATTACACTTGAATTGCTGTCGACGAATAAAAATGCCTTCAATGTACACACACACGCACGACAGGACGTAGACGCTTACACTTCCGTTGCTAGGAAGCTCTATCCAAGAGTGAAATACTTGTAACCGTTTCAAAAGAAGTTGGTTACCTATGTCTTTAACTAGGTTTATATTGGGTGAGTGAAGGATAAGGTATCTCACCATTCAACGCCTCTGAAAAACGCATAGTTAATTGAAGAAATCGAAAAATAAAGCAAGCAAGCAAGACAGCATAATATTATGAAGCGATGGAACGGCGCTAAATAGATTTATGTGACACAGACACAGATCGATCATTATTAATTACAGTACGTACCTACAAGTGGTGTAAATAATTGCAACGGATCAGCTTTCCGTCAGCGATCCATCATTAACAACAAGTAATGGCTTTATTGAAAACAACCCTCGCCCGTCGCACCCAATAGGACAGAATGCGAGACTAATACCAATTCTAGGTTCCCTACTACTTATTGACATAATATTTGGCGAATAAGAAGACAATAAAACATCTGCCAAATAGAAAAAGTTAAAACAGTAACCGTAAAGGAAAACATTGTGAGGAAAACTGAGCGTCTGAGAAATCCGCAACTCTCTGAGAGAAGGTCGGTGCCCAGCTACCTACATTCTATATTGTATCTTACCTACTAGTGAAATATGTTTTTCTGCTCTCTGGTAAACTCTGGTTCTTCTGCTCTCTCAAGTCTCGTGTCTCAAGTCTCATCTTTCGTGGCACGTATTGTTGTAGGTAAGAGGGAAAGTTCAACTCAGGCGAAGCAAACCTTCTGAACTCATTAGCGTCGCCCGTGCAATATACGGCTTTGATCGCTCAGTTTTATTGATTGCTTACACCTTGTTTGTTTCAAAGTCCTTGCTCGGTCCTTCAACTCTAAGAGGTTTCTTTCTTTCTGGGTTTCGAGAGCGCTGTTTGCGCGAAAACTGCCTTTGACTTTCCGTTTATATTGTTTCTCGAACGAGCGAGTCTTTTGATTTACTTCTTTACTACCTACAACAATAGCATCCGCCTCGCTTTGGCGCCTAGTCGCTGGCGTATGGGGGAGCGAGACAAATATTCATAATCATAAGCGCATGTCACACGACGTACAGTACCTAAGCGGGCAAGAATATCTTTTAAATTTTCCTCAAGATCCATTTAACAATTTAACAGCCTCTGGGTTTATCCAAACACACTTGTGTTCAGACAAATTCAGGCAGAGGTTGTTCAAATAAAAGCACAAAGTTTTTTACGCACCAGGCAGTACTTTCTTCTTGCCGCACGCTAAGCAGCTGAGCACTTCCCGCAGAGCTCCTGGGGTGGACATCTTCGACCTATTGCTTATCCTCCTGCACTTTCACACGCGAGGCACTTCTGATAGCGGCTGTACCTGCACAGTCCACACACAGTCCCTGCCCGCTCACCTGCACAAAGCTGCTGGGGTGGAAGTCCTCCGCTCCTCCCTGCACTGCCTTGCACTTCAAGAGACACTTCTTGTAACGACAGTGGTCACACACCACAGTCCCTGCCCGCCCAACTGCCACGAAGCCAAATGGGAGGGTTATATGTGGGTATTTTTTTACCTGCACAGAGCAGCTAAGATGGAGGTCTTCTGCTCCACGCGCCTCCTGTACGGCCTCGCGCTTCATCCCGCACGTGAGACACTTTTGGTAGCGACAGTACTGGCACCGGTTGTCTCTTGTCGATGATGCAGTTGCTCCTCGCGTGCGGTCCTTACTATCTGCGCCTGGCTGATGGCGGTAGTAAAAAAGGAGGGTTGTATCATTGTTTTTACCTGAACAGAGCTGCTAGGGTGGACGTCTTCTGCCCCACGCGCCGCGCGTTGCCTCTCCTCCTGCACGGCCTCGCGCTTCATCCAGCACGCGAGACACTTTTGGTAGCGACAGTACTGGCACCGGTTGTCTCTTGTCGATGATGCAGTTGCTCCTCGCGTGCGGTCCTTACTACTATCTGCGCCTGGCTGATGGCGGCAGTAAAAAGGGAGGGTTGTATCATTGTTTTTACCTGAACAGAGCTGCTAGGGTGGACGTCTTCTGCCCCACGCGCCGCGCGTTGCCTCTCCTCCTGCACGGCCTCGCGCTTCATCCCGCACGCGAGACACTTTTGGTAGCGACAGTACTGGCACCGGTTGTCTCTTGTCGATGATGCAGTTGCTCCTCGCATGCGGTCCTTACTACTATCTGCGCCTGGCTGATGGCGGCAGTAAAAAGGGAGGGTTGTATCATTGTTTTTACCTGAACAGAGCTGCTAGGGTGGACGTCTTCTGCCCCACGCGCCGCGCGTTGCCTCTCCTCCTGCACGGCCTCGCGCTTCATCCCGCACGCGAGACACTTTTGGTAGCGACAGTACTGGCACCGGTTGCGCTGTCTCTTGTCGATGATACAGTTGCGCTCTTCGCGGCACGCGTACGTGAGGTCCTTGCGGACCGTGCGCTTGAAGAAACCCTTGCAGCCCTCGCAGCTGGAAGATAAATGGGGGAGGGATTAGTTGATGGAAAAGGCCAAGCCACATATTTTGACTACGGTGTACCTATAGAGTTTGCGAAGTTAGGGCTTGTAGATTTAGAAGCTTGGCTCTACATGAGATCTGTTAGCTTTTTGACAGTGCCAGGTGTATGGTCTCGACTTACATTTTACATTAAAAATTAAAATGTTTTTGTGGGATTTACATTTTCTAGATTTTTACCCATTTTTGACCTAATCTTGATTGACAGTTGCTACACAAGTACCTACATACAGGATACGCTAGTGTAGTTCGGGCACAAATTATTGTGCTGTGCTGTGTGTTACGAGGACAGAATTACAAGATGGGAGGATGAGATATCTGTTTTAATGGGTATAGTTGATGAGTGGGTAGCTTAGCTCTGCACAGAGGATGTTTAGTGCTAATTTAAAATAACACGAGCACAGAGAGATAAAACCAGCTTTTTCTTTCAGCATTCCTTCTGTCGGGTTATGCCACTTAACTCCAAAACTGTTTCAAATCTTTTGTCTATCTAATAATGTTTTTATTCAACTCCAATATAAATCACATTGATGTTATAAATGCGAAAGTTTGTGAGAGATCGTTACTTTTTCTCGCTAAAACGGTTGAAGGGATTTGGATGAAAATACAACAGACACTCCAGAATAACTTAAATGGATACTAGTCCAATGTAACTGAGCCAGTCATTCAAAATACAAATCTTAGTACCTATGCCCTGATGAAAGTGGGCAAACGTGGACTCTGTTATACTGACTCTGTTATCTTAAAAATGTTATACTGTTAACCATTTAAAAGTCTATTGCCAAACAAGGTTGGAGCTAGGTGGCATAAACCACTTCGATGAATTAAATAAAAGCCACTAAGACAGAACATGATTCAAGTTTTATGACATGGCGTAGACGGAGCACAAATAAGTGCTGAGCGTTTTATTTGATTAGTGTTCATAAAAAGTGCGCATCTTAGTTCGCGGTTTCTTGTCTAGCAGTGGCTCTCATTTTCACTCAGAATACTTAACTTTAAGGAACAATAAATAATGCCTTTGCTTCTGTGTACAGTCGGCCACACGCTAGGATGTACCCCTTTTTATTCCCTTATGCCGCCCGGGGTAAGAGCTGCCATGGGGTATCTATGGCTGTGGCCGACCGTACAGTTACAGACCGTTAGTTAGATAAGAGTAATATACAATGGGCCACTAGTAGCATCTAAAGGGGATATTCATATTACACAGTTTAAGTTACGTCCAATATTGCCACTGCGCATTGAACATTGAACGACGTTGAATTGAACATTGAACATTGACATGCAGGGTCGCGGATTTCCTCACGATGTTTTCCTCCACAGTTGCACAAGTTATTAAAAGAGCTCACCGATGACGGATAAAGTGTAACAGCCGGTTTCTGAATTGAGAAAATCGCTAAGCAAATGGGTAAGTATCGTCCTGTCTCTGCAGATTTCTCACAAAAGAGCGTGACAGAACGATAGTTAAGTATTTGCTTAGCAAAATTCTCAACTCAGAATTGAGAATTTCACTAACCAAATGCTTAAGTATCGTTCTGTCACATTCTCTTGTGGGAAATCTGCAGAGACAGGACGATACTTAAGCATTTGGTTAGTGAAATTCTCAATTCAGAAACCGGGCCTAAGTCTAGTTACGGTAGCCGTGCAGTGCCACTCTCGCTCTCTCGCGTTAATAACATGATTACATTCTAATGAAGCAGTTTCACAAAATTGATTGTGAGTTACTGAATCGTGACTTTCGCGCTGGAAAATGTTCCTTTAAAAGGGGATGGGTAAAGCTAACTGGCCGCAGCCAGTGGAAAAACTGAACTTTTTGGAATGAATTTTTTGCTAAATACGAACCTTCAAGTTCTCATCCCTAGTCTTAACTTATTTAGGACCTAACATATAAATCCTAGATCCTAGGACCTATGGAAAATACATGAAGTGGCATACGTCCAGCAGTGGACGATATAAATGCTGAAGAAGAAGAAAACTTGCACAGGTAAAAACCAGGCATTTTAGCGGTAGTATAATGTTTTATTTATGGGTTCTTTGATCTTGGTTCTTGGTCACATAAAAATAGTTATAGGTAGGTATATCCAGGTTTGAAAATTTGGAGGTAGAGGTCTGCTTTATGAAAAAGAAAGTGTCTATTTTTTCATTGGCGGCGCTAGTGTGTCTTCTCTATACATACCTATACTCCGCTCTTTTAAACGCAAAGAAAATGTTTCGATGAAATTATAGCCGTCGTTACATTTTAATTGAAACCGGAATTCCGAAATAGAATAAATACGGCACTCGATTTGGTGCAATTTTTCAAAAAGGGGGCAGCAGTGCAAATTGTATTTATTTATTTTATTTTCTACATGGTGACATGATACGGCAAAGTTGTGTCTCAGAAATACACAGAATAGATTACAAAGTATGCAAATCAACTTTAAATGCAGACATTTTAAAACTTTTAAAACACTTGACATAAAGATACACCCTTTATTGATTTTGCTTGGCTACCTAGGCCGACCGAATAGCAATCGTTTGACTTGAGCTATAAATTATTACTAGCAATGAAGACCTATAATCAAGCAGTCAGCAAAGTCATGAAACCGTAGTAATGTTCTATAAAGGAAAAAGAAATACAATAATCTACCTAATGCACGCACCCTGTACTTTTACGAAAAAGCTCTTTGAGGTCTAAGCCAAAATTATAATTAGTTTTCATAAATAATTTATGCCCTCTAAAATTATTTAAAAAAGACAAGTAGGTATGTCTACGATATTCGTTCGTACGTGAATAACGCAAAAACTAAAAGCTGCTCGATCATATAGGGTTTTTCGTTTTACTAATATTAGATCCACAAAGAATAAATCGTGGAGGGACACCCGTGGGAAAATGAGCAGGTGGCACGTGCGTGCGTAGCTCTAAAGATTGAAGCACAGAGAAAAATGTGGTCACCTAATGCAATGTAGGTATGTAAGTTTCGGTGGACCACTTAGTCTGGTTTTGTCCACCAAGCACAACAATAGATTTTTTAGTCGCCGAAACAATGGTACTCATAAAAGTCAAAAATTGCTTTCACAAGTCCTTACCGTTTTTGCTTTTATTGGTGAGTTAAACAATGGGCTGGGCTAGATTGTGCAAGGAAGAGAGTTCACAAAGTGATCCAGCGAAGCGTTTGCTGATGGTACAGTCTGCCACAGTCTCAGATAACCCTTTTTGTTCGATTGGCGCCCTTCTTGAGCCCTTATGCCGCGCGCGGTAAGAGCTGCCAAGGGGTAAAGAAAATGTTAGATTGTGGCCGACCGTACATACACGTAACTTTGAAATAAACTAAAGTCATTGGTAGGTTCCATACTGCCCGCACCGGGATTCGAACCTGGGACCTCACGCTTGAGTCCAAAATCCTACCCACTGGACTACAATTGCTTTCTTATGAACTAGGCCGAGAGGATGGTGTAGGTGCTGGGAAATCCATGCATGGTCAATTTCATGACTGTGTTTATTGATAAGGCATTTTTCAGTTTCAGTTCAGTTTCAGTTCAGTTTCAGTTGCAAGCCTACTCCATCTAAAGATGTTTCAAGCACTGCAGCGTCCGAGTGATGGTTTCACCCATCTAGTGGGAGTGGAGATCTTATTGGACGCTGTATAAATCTGTAGGTAGTACTACAGGGTGCACTCGATTTCGTTAGCGGAACTTGAAGCAGGATGTCTACTCATCAATGCAAACAACTTGTTCTAGGTGGCAAAAATTTTTTGCTGTTTCAAACATTTGGCACAGTACTGAGTCTACCTTACTTATGTAGGTATGGAAGTTGTTTCTTTTTTCGCCGCCTAGGACAAGTTGTTTGTATTGAAGAGTAGATTATACTTAAAGTTCCGCTATAGAATTCGAATGCACCCTATAGATGCAAGTTGGTCTAAGTTTTAATGCAATGTAGCCTGTACACTTTACGCTCGAGGAACGTAGTATAACGAGCTACAAACGCCGCTGTAGCCCATTCAGTCAGTTTAAATTTTCGTGTAAAAGCTCTTAATCCTAATGGGCTGTCTGGGCTGTCGTTGCTTTACAGTCCACAACACAATATAACATAAACATTATTTTTTAGGGTGTTGCCAGTACCTTAGAAGGTAGAAGAGTCCCTTAGCTCTCCAGCCATTCGTACAGTCAGCCACATGCTAGGGTACTCCTTTTCGTTCGATTGGCGCACTTGTGCCGCGCGCGGTAAGAGCTACCATGGGGTATCCTACTATACTGTGGCCGACCATACCTTTTTGTCATCACTTTCTAGATAGCTCATAAACTGGGGCTTAATTCTGTAAAGCAATGGCGTGTCGATGGTGTTCCAGTACTTCCAGTAGAAGGACAAAACCGGGGTTTCTTCGTTTTTCTCCTACAACCAGCAAACCAATCCTCTAGATTCTAGAATTTGAATCATAATATTGTTTGCTGTTTGCTGTGCTAGAAAAACATTAAAAGGACCGACAGCATTAATAAATCGTAATTGAAGCCCATTACCATTACTAGGAGCCCATTTTAGCACCATTGCGTTAAAGTATGAGGTTGTAATCACAGCTAATTTAGTTTAGGGCGAGCTCTCTGGATGGTGCTAACGTCAAATAAGTACAGAAAGGTCCCCCATATAATTACAACTTTTTTCATTTGTAGAGTTATTTCAAATTACGCACAATAATGTTTCTCGTTAATCAAACAATTCGCACGAGTCGGTATCGCACTTTGCAAGTTATTTTCACATCTGTAAACGCTGGACAGCGGCTCTCATTCTCATTATCTTCATCCAAGAGGATGTTTTTCTTGAGGTAGGTCTGATAAGGTGAGAATATGTATAACTATCTACATAAACATTGTAAATAATAGCGAATGACATAACATTACAATTAAAGCTTACGTAACCACTTAAAGGGTTTTGAAACTTAATTATAAAACAAAGTCGTGTTAGTTTCGTACACCATTTATAACTCGAGAACGGGTGGACCGATTTTTATGATTTTTGATTTGTTGGATTTCTCTCCGGAAAACTCATGGGAAAAAAAAATAAGTCTGTGCGGACGAAGTTGCCGGCAAAAGCTAGTTTTGTATAATTGTATTTTATCAATACATCATATCAAAAAAGATTACCTACTGGACGTTTTCACTTAATAGGGAGGGCATAGAAAAGTAACAGTAACTGTTGGCATTTAGTGCCCTAAACTACCTTTTTTAAAAGCTCGTAAAGACAAGATTGATATTTAACGACTGTAGAACAACGCAGAACATTTTAGTTCACATTTTATTGTGTTGTTGTAATTTATTAGTCTCCATTGTCACATTAAATAGGCGCTTAAAATAAGAAACCCTTATTTTGGCCCTGTCATTGCTAGGAAACTTGATGTTGTAGCATTAATTTATTAGGCCAGGGGTCCGCAACCTTTTGAGACTAAAGAGCCAAAAATCACAATTTACAAAATTTCCCAGTTTTCAAAGAGCCAAAAAAAAATCGTTTCATTATTATAGAATTTAGAATTCTTCATAGAAATGCCCACAATTCACCGAATTTAACTTTCTTGATAGAGATTTCCGTTTTAAATAGGACAAACGTAAGCGCTGTTGTTTAAAGTTGGGGATATTATGACCCTCGATATTTTTGCATATGGAACTGAAGAGCCGCAACTTTCATCATAAGAGACGCATGTGGCTCGCGCGCCGCAGGTTGCCGACCCCTGTATTAGGCCATTAGTAAGATCATCTTTTATGTCCCAGGCACTACAGTGTCAGAGTGGTCAGTTCGCTCATCTAGTATGAGTGAAGCTGTCACTAGACTCTGCATAACTCATCTCATTACGTAGATGCAAAGGCCTTAGTCATGATTTTTATTATGATTAATGGTAGCCCCATAAGCAGTTTCATACAAATCAAAAGTATGACGCTGGGGATTGCGAAGATTGAACAGGTAAAGGCAATAAAATTGTCCATTAGAAACTATCTTCCTCTACGTCCCCCAGATGCGGTACATATGGAAGAAGCTTCCCGGCCAACCAAAAAAAAAAAACGCTACAAAAACACTCATAAAAAATCACTCGAAAACTTTGAACGCGTGACGAATTCAATCGGCACATCTGGCATAAATACATTTTTGAATACTCCTAGCGTAAGATTCGTATCGACCACGATAGCACGTAGGAATGTAAAGTCAAACCGTCCGTTTCGTTCAGCTTGCTTAGAATGAGCCTAAGGGTGTTATAACTATACAATGTGTCGCACTCTTTTGTTTGACGTAGAGCGGGATAGCTATAGAGTTATAAACCCATACGCATACGCTCTAACCCAGCCTCATGCTACGCGTGCAGAGGGCGCATGTATCGAGCGTATGATCTGTCAGCGACCCGCGCGGATAACACATTAGTTCCATAATTGAATTCTCCGAGTCTACTGGAACAATCCGGCGTTTGTACGTTTGTATGTATGTATGAATGTATGTTTGATGAATGTTCGTTCGACGATAACTTGAGTAAATTTAGTCGGATCGTCATGAAATTTGGTAGGCAGGTAAATGAGGCAAAGAGAATTTTTAAGTTTAAACATGAGCCAAATCGATCGAGGGGTTGCTGAGATATGGGGTCGCGAGTTCATAGTTCGGGGCGAAACACTAGTTATTGTATGTAGCTCTAAAGCGCGATGCACAGCAGAGCTGAACAGCATCAATAGGGAACACTGCTTTATATCCCTATGAACGACCCATTAAATATCTGTAGAATACTTTAAAATTCACTCTGTAGCAGAATGTCAGATAAAATCCAAATGCTACGGGGGCTGGAGACTATGTAGAGCTTGATACGAGTTAAGAGATAAATCGGAATATTATGTAGCAAGCAATTTACGCGTCGCGAGATTTCACCTCGCGTGCTAAACTGGTGTAATTGATGCGGATTAGAGGCGTTTTCAGCGTGACGAATCGGCGAATCCCGAATTTATCGCGCATCATATCACAGCTGCGTACCTTTTGAAGAAAAAAAAAACAATGTAACAAAACCATGATAGATATGAAGAGACCGATAATTGGATTCCGTGGGGATTTTAAGTTAATAATTTATCTCGACAATATCGACAGCTATCGTGCACTACGTTGATTTATGACGGCATATCACACGATGACAGCGCAATGATACTAAATACCTTACTTCCTTACATTACGTTTAGGTATGCATTAGGGTAAGGGACACAAACCATGGCTCTCCTTTGCGAGCTCCTTGTCGGGCACAGTCTATGATAGATACCCCATGTTAACCCTTACCGCGCGCGGTATAAGGGCGCCAATCGAACAAAAAGGGTTATCCTAGCGTGTGGCTGACTGTACCTAAAATCACATCATTCTGATCTGGACGAATGTGTGGAAATGGCACTAGGTAAAACCTTGTTGACATTTTCACAGAAACCGGGATTAAGCGAGCTAGAAGCATAATAAGTAGTATAAGTTACCATTTAATATTCATGTTCGCAAATTGTATCGTAGAGGGTAATTAATATAAGTATGTATTCGAGATTATGTTTCACTAATAAAATGCATGGCATTATGAGATTAGCGATTCTGAAATTTTCAGCATAGATATCGAAATGTCAAAGTTGAGAACGATCTCCGCATGTCGAACTGAAATGCTCGGAGCAGTGTAAAGTTGCTAGGAGGTTAGATGATATTGAAAGGGATGGATTCATGTCACCTCGATAGGCCTTCCTTCGTCAAGTCAAACGTATGGTCCTACGTTATTGACAAAAAAAATACTTGGGTATTCCAGTGATTCCCGAAGCACATTTTTTTATTTCATTCAATGAATTCCTGTGGTCGAATCAAACCATTAGGAGAAAAGGAAACCAACCTGTAAACGCCATAGTGTTTCCCCGAGGCTCTATCGCCGCATATCGAGCAGAGATGCTTCGAGCCGCTCAGCGGGTGGTTGGGGGGGTAGCTCCTGTACGCTGGCGGGGATGAGGTGGTGTCGTCTCGTAGACCGTCGAGCATGGCTGTGTCTGGCTTCATCTCCGGCGGGGAGAGCGGCGAGGACATGAAACCACTCTCCAGGTTTAGCCCTGGGACAAGCAGAGAGGAGTGGTTAGATTGAGCACACTTGTTAGTTGAGGTAGAGCAGGATCCACCTCATTTCCACGAAGACTCCTTTGAGCCGAAGGGGCTCCGTAACGTCACAAATATCGCATTTAAAGAACAAGAGAGCTCTTAAAAGATAGGGTGACTTGTTGAATTGGACAAGTTTGTGAAGGCGTGTAAAGGAAAGTTTTTCACAGTCTGCTTTTCAGTTTAGTTTTTGCAGAAAGTTCAGAAATTGAGGGATAACCATTCCCTCAATTTCTGAACTTTCTGCATCCCTAAATCATTGTTTCCAAATGTTTGTTTGACTAAATGCTTGTTTATAGACTTCATATTGATCATGCCTCGAAAGAAGCCCCCATAAATTAATCTTTTCAGGTAAATAAATCCCCAAACAGCCACCTAATTAATCTCCGAACATTTGGCTTGCGAACCGCAGCTAAAAAATTAACCCAAATACAGCGCAGCATGTATCTGTCTGTTGTCTCTAAAATAAATCAAGAGAACCGGTTGGCGCGACTGAGGGCGGCAGCACAAATACAGGCTGCAGACAAAAAAATCTAAGTAAACATCTGACTAACCCTCCTTCCGCTGAGTTTACTTGTTTATCTAACCGACGCATTAGGATTGGCTCACGGTGCTATTCAAAACCTCTTTATAGACCTATCAATGTAATGTGCGCAGTTTTCAAAAGCTGCCGTTGTCAGAAATCTGCAAACTAAATTCCTTATGGCCATTTCATGGGAGATGGTGTTCGACGATTCATAATTTTCAAACTAAGTTTCAAACTAAGTAAAGCTGTGACAGATTTAATTAAGTATCTTTCTACTTTTTTAGATTTATAAATTACAAGAAATATAATTGTTAAGGCGCCGTGCATAGTGAATCGCCCGCGCGCAGAAAAAAAATGCACAACATCGATTCCTGTATCAAATACACTAAACAAATCGAAAATTTTCACATATCAAACCATAGAATTAGGTAAGACCTATCTAACACAGCCAGTTTTGTGTTGAGATTCATAAACGTTTTGAAGATATTTTGCTTGAAAAAAAATAGGCGGCGCACTTTTTTTCAAGCAAAATATCTTGCAATCTTTTATGGATATAAACATGAAACTGGCTCGGTTGATATGTGAACATTTTCGATTTTTTTAGTGATTTTGATACAGGAATCGATTTCGTGCATTTTTCTTTGCGCGCGGGCTAATTCACTATGCCCAGCGCCTTAAACAGTTTGCCCGAATAGGCACGTTGATTCCATGATGAATTTTGCAACAGTCATTGGCATGTTGGCATGCATAAAAATGTTCGGCGACTCCCACTGGCCATATACAAAAGGTGACATCATCCTTAATTAAACCGAAGCGAGATGCCCAATCGATCACGCATCGCGATTCCAACAATATATTTCGACAGCGTACCAATAAAGAAGAATTAAATTGAATCGAAGTATCTAGAAAAAGCACGAGCAAAACAATTTATGCTAAACATAAGCCTCCATTCGAAATTAAAATTTATACGAATATCTGCTTTGGAACTCGATATATATTCGGGGACGCCGATGTTACATCATGCCGATGATAATCAATCAATGTGGATCAAAGATTGGGCCTTCGCGGAAAATATAAAGTCCCCTTGAGACACGAGCTCGCTTTCTGCTAGATCCAAATTCGAATCACATCAATCCAAGCAATTTCAAATGAGATAAACGTTTCGAAAAACAAAATTGAGCGCACGAATATGTCTGTGCTGATATTAGATTTATAATGGAGTTTAGTTCAAAGAGATTTTAAATACAAACGCAATCATAATTTTCCGACTCGCGAAACGAAATAAATAGCGCAATATCAACGTAATATTACGTGTAATTAACGAACAATCTCGCTCGAAAACAAACACTAGAATTTAAAGATGGAAGAAAATTGAGTTGGTGGAGATCAGAAATAATAAGAAGTACTGCGGAGGAAATATCGGTCTTTGAGTGAAATCACAAAGTGTGTACGACTGAAAGTTGATTGTAGGCAAATCTGAGAGTTATGTTTTTTCTAGGAAAATTAGAGAGGCTGTGGCAATTTCAGCCACCCAGAATGAAAAATGTAGTGGTTAACAATGTAATTGTAGCAAAATTATTATAACTAGGTGGGTGGCGCTGGCACAGTAGTGCCCTGAGCAGTCAGTAATTTTGCAAGTAAAGCTTCCATTACAGCCAATAAAGGTCCGATAAAAAAATCAGAACGAGATTAAATTAGGTGATGTAGCACAAAATATCGCTTTGTATTCTTGTTGTTAGGCTTCAGATTTTAGCATTGAAGGAATCATTATGCTGGGTAACACAAGTTGTGAATTTGTTATGTTAAAGTTACTACACAGTGAATATCGGGAAGGAATGTTACAATTTAGAAATGTCGGGATTTTGGTTTTGGGATTTTTGGCATTATTCGGGAGATAGAGGCTGCCGTGCAAGACCCCGAAAAATGGAGATCCCTTCTTCGAGCCCTATGTCCCTGATAATATCAGAAATCTATTTATAAATATAGCTACTTACTATAAATAAAGTCTCCGAAATAGATAGATACATAGATAGATAGATAGATATGTATTTTATTCAAAAGCCACAACACAATACAAAAAGTAAATCAGAATACGCTTTCAAGCCGTGAGCTTTTTGGAATAAATTATCAAATACATAATAAAATATGTAGAAGACTGACGCATGTAAAATGGAGGTTAGTCTTCTCAGGTTATTTAACATTGACCACGTTAGTTAATTCTGGATTAGCTTGTTAATAGTTATTTTGCTGTCCTATCCTATATGAACCCTTCAAAACTGTGTAACCGTTTGGTGCTAGCACGTGTAATGTATTGATTTGCATTCTCGCTCGCCATACGAATGGGCCTCGTCGTATTTTATTTAACGTTACTGAGCAATTTTATTGAACGTTTAGGAAAATTATTCACCCATTTATGGGTAAGTCTCGGCTAGTGATATGTCTGCTACCCGAAGTTGCAGTCTGGAAATGTGTGTAAAAAGTAACCTTTTTTAAATGTAACTTTTTTGCTATCTTTGATGTTGAGGTGAATATAGAAATTAAATATGAAAAAAGATAGCGTTTATATTATGATGCTTAATTTAATTGCCGCAAATAAGTATATGTTTCAAGTCAAAGAAATGTAACTTGGGGACACCAAATAACAATCGAAATTACCCGAATTACCACTCCTTTCAAAGAATATCAATGCTGGAATAACGCAAATCATTAAAAGCTAATATCGACATCTAAGCAGTCTCAAAACACGCAGTCAAGAAGAATAGAACCACAGAGGACCTTCCGAACCATCCCATTCGCGTTTGGGAGGCAGCTTGCGTAGAGAAGTGGGTTGGGTGTTGAATCCCAAAGGGTGTTACGAACGTGGCACCCACCCTGAGAGCACAGGGAGGACTTTGCACCTCGTCTTTAGAAATGTCACACATCAGAATATGAGAGAGATGTTATTTAATGTACTCCGACGTGTAATGTGAATTGCTTTTCTACGCGTGTCGTTTTATTGGTGCGACAAAAGAATAGCGCAGTAATGTGGTTCAGACAAGTTGCTTGTTCGCCTGAGTATTTCTTATTTTTATATTCTTCTAAAAGATTGGAAGATGTCCTTATTATACACCGTGGAATTTTAGTGGTTTTAAAGTCGAAGGTATTTTGTTGCACTGGTGATTCTGAGCCAAATTATAAAATTTCATTCCATAACGCGCGAAAAAAAAAATTCACTTCTTCATACAAATGGTGTCGATTGGCGATAGCCGTTTGAATTGGGAAGTGTTTTTTTTTCGCTCGTTTTGAAGTAAAATTTTGGAATTTGGCTCAGAATCACGAGTGCAACTAAATACCTTCGGCTTTAAAACCACTAAAATTCCATGGTGTATGTAATACTTGGATGTGGCTATGCTACGTAGATAACACAGACGATTAAGGTACTTAATTAAAGGAGAGCAAAATATTTCTTTCGCTAATTCCTAAAGTGAAACATTGGGAATCACCACACAAAAGTTCACGGTAAGCAAGAGAGCAAGACGCGTTTCGTGTGACTCATTATGTCTTGGTCGGTGGTTCTTACATTGCATGTCAAGCGAGCAGTCGACGTTGGGCAGCGTCGCTTGCTGCATGGGCGGCTGCATCAGGGGGCTGGGGGACGGCGCCGGGGTCGCCATCTGCGGCTGCGGCGGCGCCGGCCGCGCCCAGTTGATCAGCGCCGTCACCGACATCGTCGGCTTGTCTTTCTTCGCCAGGCTCGCCATCACCAAGCACTAGCATCCTCACATCACTGGCACTGGGCGAGCGGCTTTGGCGTACCGAAGCTTTATTTGATTGATATTTTAGTGTGGTCTGCACTGGGTTTTTTTTTTTTAACGAAACTATTTGGAAACACTGAGGGTTTTAACACTGGTTTACGAGATGGGTGACTAGTTTTTGGCTTAATTCGGAAGACTTGATCGTGGAAATCAGAGCTTTCGCCGCAACTCGTGTAAATGCACGCACGGAGACGGTTGGCGAATTAAAAAAGTTTCCCAATGAAGTTTAAACTAGTCTTCTATCTCGACTTTAACAAAAAGTAATTAAATCCGAATTATTAAAGATCTAGGACCGTCACAATAAATTCAAGCCGTTATCTCCGTGAATTACGAGCGTCCAAATACGCGGTGCAGCTAGATATGAGGTGACGCACGCAGAACAAAGCGTCAAACCTGACGGCGACAAAACAAAAGTCGGCGTGACATTGTGATAGCGGCTGTTATTGCACCCGCGCGCGATATCGCCTCAATAAACAGCACAAATAACGCTGCACACGGATCACGTTGCATCGGATTTGGTGGTAGCAAGGCCCATAGGGCCGCTACCACCACCCAACCGAACTAGGGTAACTTACTAGTCTTTGGACAGCTAAGCGGATTTTTTTAAGCAATAGATAGATAGATAGATAGATAACTCTTTATTGTACACCAAAGATAAATTACATTGTGTATTTAAACTAATTAGAATGTATACAATTGGCGGTCTTATCGCTAAGAGAGCGATCTCTGCCAGACAACCGTTGATATACGCAATATATTTTTTATAATATAAAATATCCACAAATATGACCTTTCACCTTGTTACAATTTATTTTGGAAATATTGAGACCTACATAATCCACCAATGTGAAGACGAGACGAGAGGAAATGTGTTTTAATACATTTGACAAGTCGAGCAGAATATAAATTGAATTCCAGTCCTATAGATTGGAAATCGATGATGACCCATGACCTACAAACGTAACGTAACCGCTTCGACCTACGATGTTCCATAGGTGAGTACCTACAATGTTGAATTTAAAACCAATTTGTATCTAACTTCCAATAGAACCACACGGAAAAGACGATTTTTGCCCTATCTATCTATCCCACTGCAGCGTTCGAATGGTCACTTCACTCATAAAATATAATGTGAGTATAGGTGGACGGTTACCAAACTTAGGCCTTTGCCTACGATTCTACGTAATGAGATGATTTATACAGCGTTCAGTGGCACCTTCGGCTTCTGCCGCCAGGATCTCATTCCTTGAGTTGAGAATCTCTTCCGCGAGGATCACACTTTTTTTTTTAAGAAAACGACAGAGATTTTTTTCGGAAAAAGATACAAGTGAGATCCTCGCGGAAGAGATTTTCAAGGAATGAGATCCTGGCGGCAGAAGCCGAAGGTGCCACTGAACGCTGTATAAATCACCTTCACTCACGGTGAAGTGACTACACTCGGACAGGTTTGGGGGGACGCTTGGACGCTGTACAAATCGTCTAATGATCATGAAAAAGGTCTATGTTTTTTTATGATCCTAGATCTGCCCCCGATTCTGATTGCTTGCTACAGTGAGCTGTGCGGGTAAACTCGGCGAGCGCGAAATTGACAAAAAAACCGCCAGCAGCATTCAACTTCCGCGCGGTTACGGCGTGAAGGTCTCACCTCCGCGCTCAAGGTCTGCATACAATCATACGAGTAAGTACGTGTATAAATTTGATTTAAATGTTGGAAACAGAGGAGCCTTTAAAGTTTTACCCGGATATGCGGCAGCGCTGGCGAGAACTTGTCCAAATAATGGAGGGCTCTACATTTTTATTACTGCCTTTGATTTTCATGGTTTCTTTTAAACCCTCTTTTTCGCAAATAATAGTGTAGAGACGACAATCTGGGATTTCATGAAACAACCATGAAAAATGCATGGCTATAATTTTCTGAAATGTGATTTTGACATTCGTTCTAGACCACTTGACTTGATTTGAACCAATTTGACGCTCTAACTTAAAGATAACAGGAAGCCCCGATGACGGCTCTATGTAGTAGAGATGAACGAATTAGTTTGGTTGTAATGGCATAGTAGCTGTTTGGTTAGCAGTTGGCCTTCATCGGCTGGATGAGGCGTGTTACTGTAATTAAGTTTTGCGTCACTCCAATTCAATAGAGACTTAGAGACCCGATCTCTTCGGTGTATAGTTAGCTACTAATGTCATAATCATGCTCGGCATCTATAGCGCTCCAATCTATTACAATCCCTTTCAAGATGCCTTTGGAAGGGACTGTGATGGATGTTAAAGTGTCTTGGATTATCCAAGACAATTTTAAGGCCCTGGATAATCCAGAGACACATAATTTCCCTGGCGAGAATTTTCCTTTATTTTAAAGTTGATTAAGGATAGATTCTCCTGATGGTATATGTATTTATCGTAAACCAAACTGTCCAATCAATAAGGCGTTTCTACGAAGGATCTGCAAAGCAAACAAATATACTGGACAGAGATACCTTGTTCACTCAAGGCCGTTTAGCTGGGAATATCAATAAAAGCTTACTGCATGTCTCATTCTGGCATGGACGTAATCGCATATAAAATGTGTAATTCACGATTGGAATGCTCTATCATCGCTCTTTCAATATCTCAGAGCTACCTGATGTTTTTTGTTCTCGTATCGACGTCGACAGCCGCTATACTCCTTTTCTTATTCGCACATACCACAAGAACAACAACACATATTATTATATTTAGCTAAAGTAATCCAATAACACGTACGCACGACACAACCCACTAATTTTTGTCGATAAGGGTGGGTTCCGGGATGTTTCTCGATATAAGATTATTTAGTAGTGGCACGAAATAGAAACAGTGGAACAAATAGATTTACTATGCTGCTGGTGATACAAGTAACAAAGCGGAATTTCCGTCGATAAAACATGGTCATAAAAATATTGGCTACAATACTCGTTTATCTCAAGAGGCAGTATCCAGGTGACATAAAAGACGACTTTGTGGCCAACACTCAACGTCGAGGAAAAAAGTATATCACTCGTTGCATAGGAAGATCCGCCATGTTGCAATTTAAGTAGAATTTTATGATTGTAAAATGTGATCACGGAGACGGGAGCACATTAATCCCCACTGCAGACGAGAGCCATCCGACGACCGGTCGGTCGCGGAACTACGGGCTACGACGATATTCATCGATTATACGTATCTCTGTGGGTGTCACGATTTGTTCACATTTATTCGCACGCCAGACTTTACCAAATTACTCTCATAAAACCAGCGTTTTATTACGGAGTTTCGGGGAGTTAATATCAAATATGAGACACGATGAAGTTCATCCGAGCGAAAATCCTCATAGAAACCTTGTCGAGTGTACACGGCGGTATAACAGGTATAAGAAACTTACATTACCCGGGCTTGTCAATCACGTGGTATCCTTGACGACCCACGAAATTGATAGCTTCCCCCTCTTTCGTGAGAAGAGACGGCAATTTCCTTCGGCATAGCAGTGCGTGGGCGGCCGATACATCCAGCGGCCTAACAAATCAATAACACCTACGTGTAAAGGAAAACACGCCATCGTCATTGCGACAAAACCATTGTATGAGCAAGTAGGTAAGTACTGAACAAACTAACACTACGCGTGAAGCTAACCAGACAAAGGACGGAGCCATTAACTGATTGCTGGAATTGATGGCCAACGAATATTCACAAAGGGTTATAAATACCACTGTGTGACTAAGCGGCATTTTTCCAACGACACACCATTAGTGCTATCGTTGCATTTTAACCAGTCGTAAAACTTTGGTATCCTCGAAAGTGAAAACTGCATTCTCGAAATTTAACAATCGAAACAGAAAGAAGACTTTCGTCGGATCGGATATGGACCTGGCAGCTCAATTGGAAAAGCATCGGGACGTTACGCCGGAGATGACTGGTTTCATGTCCCGGCCATCTTGCCTTCTCCTTGCCCGTGTGAACAGGTCAGGCCACAGGCCCGTCAGGTGTAACTAAATTTTGAAGAAAAAACAATCGATATCTCCGTGAGCGGTGTGTGTGAGCAGGCACCATGCCCCGCAAAGCTATGTTCAGCGATCGATCCGTGGCGACCTTGACTTGAAGTGCTCCCGCCAGCCACAATTAACATTGACAATCGACGCTCGCGCACACTCCTCCCCGAGTCCCCGCTTCCACACACGCTCCACTTTCATTTTCACTTTCGTTGAGACGAGAACGCGCACGCTCGCAGCGAAATGCCACAAGTTGCACACTGACTGGTCTAGTCTTTTACCGCCGTACAAGGTATGAGGTGCTAATTCAGGCATTGCTGCGACGTACGAGGCGAGGGCAAGGTTGCAGCGATAAAATTGCTTTTCTATTCCCGAAGGTGTGAATACATTAGTTTTGAATAACGCCTTCATTTCGAAAACAGAATCTGATACGGATCTGGACGACGACGACGGCACAAAGACGAAATTGAGCATGGATGAAATGACTACACATTTCAAAGAAAATCGATTATCGCGATGCATTGAAACGTTGCGTCCTAGACATGACCCGGGCTCCGCGCTGGTCTGGTGAGTGAGTCAACATGCGGGGGCGAAGCGCGCGTGCACTCGCCGCCGCGAGATATGGGTAAACGGAGCGCGCGGAGGGGCCTGCGACCTTGGCCGCTCGCTGACGACTACAGGTGTTTTTTTTATTTGCACTCTGTTTAATACGAGATCGCTGAGCGATGCTGGCGGCTCGCTCTGCAAGCACTAACACAACCGGAACTTTTATCAAAACAATGATGCCCTAACACGGAATGGACACAAATCTGTCTCGATACCCGTTCGTAGAAGCAAACGCTCGCCTAGCTGATGTTTACAGATGGCAACAACATCAAAGATGCGATATCTAATCTGCCATATCAATCACCCAATAGAGTTAGGAATGTGATTTAACAACCTATTGTTTACACTTAACATATCATGTAATTTATTTTCTGCTCTGAGTATGAGCTCCTAACTGCCAACCAATTTGTAGACAAGAAGAATGATGCCAATTTTAATTCCGGCTCAGAATTTCACTCTCTGCAATCAATGAGGCATGACAACAAAAATAGTTTACACAACTGAGGTTACATAATAGAAAACGCAGTGTATCGGCGGGGGACCTTGGCCGTGACCAAGGTTTCCTTCCCGCGACGTGACGCCTGCCTGCCACGTCACAGCCGAAACTGCTCCAACGGCTGCGATACACGCCGGATACAACAAATCCGACGATCTAACACGCTCAACACACAAAAAGAATCTCAGATTAACATCTGGCAGCGTCATAATGCTATAAAAGATAACAAACAGTCCATTATATTTAACACCGAAAAACATTGTCTGCTGTATACAGATGGTATCATTACAGCTTTAACTGGTCCCACTAGAGCGGATTTGCAGAACGAAACAAAATATTTGGGAGTGGATGTGTACAGAAAAAGGTTGGCCAAGATTCTTGATTCGCCAAAACCATCAAACCACGACAGATGCAGCCGTTTATTTGGGGAAAAACGAGTCTTTGAACAGGTTCCGTTCACATGGCTAGACACACATAATTCCGAAGTTTTTAAGTAATGCTAAAATAAGGAAATGAGGTAATGTTAATAAGAAATTAGTATTCTAAAAGAGTATCTACGTGAGGACAGTAATGAATTTTTAAATAGTGTAGCAGAAGACCTTGGCAATGTGGGGCTCAAGAAGTAATTTTGTTAATTAGCTTGTGTAATTGATAAATCGAGGTAAATTCAGAATAGTAACAACTGACAATTAATTAGTTAGAGGCTTCATAGTTCCTCAAAAAACAGAAAGTGTAGAAATTCTTGTGTTTATGGGTGAAATTGGAAATATTATGTTATGGGATCGAAGACGATAATACCTGATGTCGAAATAATATTAATGTGATGTTTAAAACCTGATTTTATGGTTACCAAAAGGTTATCAAAGTTATCGTCACAAATTCGTAACATCATACCTTCATCTAATGACTCTTCGACACTTCGACAGCTTCAGACCAAAGTCCTTCTGTTGACAAGGATTTTTCGCGTCCTAACATGTCACATTTCTGTGAAATGTATCCTCGCAAATATGCAATATCCTGTTTTGGGTGCTTCTCCGAACATCTTTTCCGAAAGTCTTTTATATAAGGCTTTCTTTTGTAGAATGACGAAACGGAAAATTATTTAATTTGAAAAACAAAAACCAATAGTGCCTGTCTGTAGTACCGAAAGCCGAAACCAATATCATCCCGTATCGTTCTGAGATTAATTCGAAGAGGCGATACCCAATTTCGATGTTAATGACGTGCCATTGAAGGATTCATTTGATTCGATTCTTATTTGTCGTTGCAATAACGTGAAGAGACTTTGGATTGTATTATGAAGTCAGACGAAAATTATACGAGACGAAGCAACGAACTTGATAGAGGCAGAAAATTTTCGGCGATGAAGATGGTTTGACAGGTTTTCCATCCATTCGCAGCGGGTTACATCACCTTGACGTCAGGCAGGCTATGAGTTAGATAGATCTTCGCATTTACCTAAACCAACCGAAGTATAGGCACAAAAAGAAGATTATGTTCTTATGGAAATGCAGCGGCTAAAATGATAGAGCGTAAGAGATAATGCATTCAAGTTGAGTCAATACACTTGCAACCTTGCAACGTTCTTTATGACTCGTGTCAGATAAAAATATAAGGATACCTACGAGTGCGGTGCATTTAGGTACACAAGCTGTTTATCTACGCTTATCTGCCGAGTGATAATAATTTGAAAACAATGCAGCCATTTTTAAAACGATTTCGCAATTATGAATGAGCTTAATGAGAGCTTTTGAGAATTTGTCTTCGATGTTTTAGTTCGATTTTGGAATGGCATAGGTACTGATAATAACCAAACATCATTAGTAGGTACATTCACAGAATTTCATTAAGTATGTAAGTAAGCATTCTTGGAAGTTTCAGAGGGCAGACGATGTAAATCAAGAACATCAAGCGCCAAGGAATGCAATTTTTTGCCTCAAAGCTGTAAACCATGCCTGACTGAATGTGGAGACCATTAGTTGGCAACTCGTCACGAGTTTTATTATTAGGAGAAAAGTGTATCATCATAATGTTATAGCCGTCCTCGTATTATCCATAAATTCCTTTCATTCGCTACCTACATAAAAATATTGTTTGCCATAATATCAGGAATCTTAGATATATCAACATTCAAAACAGAATCGGCTGCGACGTGTATTTGAATAGCTCGCAATTCAGTAGAAGATCACTGAATCCCATCGGGCGATCCCAGAGTGGCTCGTGGATGGATGGAGGAGGTGCATCACAAACAATCACAAGTGTCCGCGCACGGGGCAGGCCGTGACGTCACTGCCAGGGTACAGTGGATTACCGTCGCGCTCGTATATCAATGGTTGCGGATAGTGCATCGATTTTCCCGGGTGTCGTCGCGACGGGCGCCCAGACACACGGCCGTGGCGGGCGGCGGCGCTGCTCTGACTGCCGCGCCCCCGCTCTAGCCCCGCTCCACCGCCGTTGTTTTGCTGTATTTTCGTAGTTAATCATTCTCCTTGACCTTGTGCGACGCGGAGTGGAGTGGTCCACTGCACACGACTGCGCACCCCTCGCCCTGCCTACTGCCCGCGCTGCCTAGTGCCTGTCGCGCGCGGCACACGTGCGATGCCAAAGCAGAGACGCGGCCAAACCTAGCGTATCCGGCTCGAAGGACCATCCGACGGTTTGAAGTTTTAAGGAACGCGGCCTACGCCTAAATTCACGGACCGCTCATGTTTATTAATAGAATCGTAGGTTACTTCCAGGTAGACTTATACATGAATTTTTAGAAGGTAAGAAAGAAGCCAACCGTGGTTAAAATTATTTGTAGATTTTTCCAGAAAATTTAGGTGCCTAATTTGTTTTGAATTCGACGAAAACATTTGTCAATGGCATCAAAGGTTGTTTATCTTGCTTGAGTAGCATCTGTACCTACTGTATATTGAGGACTGAGGTGGAGGAGGTAGGTAAAGTACACAAACGCAAAACAATAATACAGGCACTGCCATCTAGCTTGCAGAAAGTGAAGCATAAATTTAACAGCGCCATCTATAACAAAATATTGGAACTAAGGGCGAAAATAGAAAATGAGATTTTCTCTTTTACCTCCGTACACTTAGAACCTGAGACTAAAATCAAAATAAATGTAGCTGCAAAAAAATAGTGTTCCAAAAAAAAACTTCGCGCCCGATATTAGAATTTTTTTTTTTCGATTATAATAGATTTTTTTTTGTTGTTCATTGTAATGATAAAAAAATCACGTGTAGTTAAGAGGGTGTTAGAGCACCATTTTCCCATACAAACGTAGTTCCCGGTTTAATTTCTAAACTACAGGCTGGATTTTGCTGAAACTTTGTTTATATCAGTAGATGACCAATACGGAGGTTTGCAAATAGTTTTTATAATTTTAAAACTTAAACTTTCGTAAGCACTGCACATTTTTTATAACGCTAGTTTTTATAATAAAAAAAATTGACTGAGATAAATTAGAACGATGCGTTTTTCACGCCGCAAAAGGGGTTACTTTCAGCTGTTATTTACTTACATTATTACACTGTCTATTGGAGTCTAACTACCTTGGGAACATCAATAATGTATTGTACTTGTCAGAAAAAAAAAAATTTTTGAAATAGCCAATAAAATGTAGAAATGACAGCTGAACTACGAAAAAATTTGGGAAAATAGATTTATTACATTAGAACTACAACTACATACTCGCGAAAGGACACGAACACACGTAGAATCAATCAGCCGCATTGCCTCTAACTTTTCCCGCGCCCCGTCTCGCTCTGGGTGAAACAGCTATAGAAAACAGTGTTTCACGCGCTTGGCCATCGCCGTGTTCCCACGGTCCTGAAGGGGCCTCTTAAGATCTCTATAGATATCTGTAGATGAGAAAAGTTTTTGTAAATTTCTGACATTTATAGTTCTCAAACCTTAGTTGGCTCCTTAGATTATTTTGATCTCTACATGAAAGAGGATCGATTGGCATCAAAAAAATTTTTTTGGTATTTTAAATTTTTTTTCGCTGCCCGTACATTTTTTCCAAAATCTGTGAATGCAGTTTATAATATCTCCAAAAGTTATGGATGGTCTCCTAAGAACGTTTTCCTGTAACTATAACGGTTAAGGTAGGTACCTGCCCTTACTGCCCTCACTTAACCTTTTTTCTGCAAGAGTGTCTGTAGGAAATTGGGTTACATTAATTTAGAAAATGTTTATCCACTAAAATATGGCAAGATTCTAAATGATAATATTTTTCGCAGCTATGCGAACAATTTATTTAATAAATTACCACTGCTTTATTATTTAATTATAAAGATTCAGCACTAATGAACTCATAAAATGAAATCCAAAGAGTGTCTATCAATTAATATTATAAGTATTCGCCAAAGCTTTTAAATAGTCCCAAAATAAATTCATAATTCTCTAAACTTTCAAGGGTGACTACAGCCCGATAAAGTGTTTGTAATTGTTTTGTTATTTGTGTGTTATAAGTAAGTTACATAATAATCCTAACAAAACAAGCCAAAACCGGCCAGCTAAACGCATTTTGAAAAATCTTATGTGAGATTAGGGGGGGTCCCCCCTAATCATTGAACTAAATCTCACATCTCACCAAGGGGGGTGCAGGAGTCAAAAGTTGAATTAACTACAAAGCCGTAGGCCTGTCAGCTTCCACTTGCAAGGGATTTTTTTATCTTTTCTTAGTACCTATTAAGAAAAGATAAAAATAACCTACTGCAATCTGTCTGCATCATGGGACATTGAGCTGAATTTAGAGATTTAGCATGGTCTTTACAAGTGTGCAGTCTCATCCCAAAGTTACTATTCTATTTCATCTGGTATTTAGGGCATTTACACCATTGTAGCAGGTGATACAAAGGGATTAAGTGTTCATGTTTTTCTTACAGGGGTTAACTACATTATTTCCAATGGTACTTAGTTGTAACAACAAAATAAAAATATAGGTTATTTTATTAAAGAAACTCTGCAAATTGAATGCTGTCATGCAGATAGATCAATACTGTGTCTTTCCTTTTAGGCTAGAAAGCGTAGTTTTAATATCGCGTTATCGTATCGTTAATTACATTACGACTTATTGAACCATGATCACATAGACATAGATGCAACTAATATCCCAATAGGAGTCATGCATGAAAAGCGAAAATACCTTACTACAGAGGTTGATAATTACATTTACCTGGTTCTCGCGAGGGCTCCATCTCCTCCACTTTATTGTATTTATTTACGGTTTGAACACCACTTTCATACAATATTAGTTCAGTCACAGCAATGGACCTGTCAGTAACAAGGTCATTAACCTAATAGGTACCTATACTATAGCTGAAACTACACACACAGCACGAAACACATGAACACTGGTGACTTTATCAGGATTGTTGTATGAGAAACAGTAAGTTATCTAAATTATTATTGTTGATTTAAGCGCTAAATAAGCTAAAATCTGTATTTCCGTACACACACATGACATAAAACGGACGAGACGACAGGCGCGTCACTGTCATCCATCCCGAACAACGATCAACGAACGAACATCACAGATGCGAAAGTGCGAATGCGAACATCGTGCAGGCATTCCGAACTTGACGAACACATTCAGCAACCCCTCGACCGATTTAGCTCATGTTCGAACTTAAAAATTATCTTGGACTCATTTACCTGCCTACCGATTTTCATGACGATCCGACTAAAACTCAAGTTATCGTCGAACGAACATTCATACATACATACAAACATACAAACGCCGAATCGAGTAGACTCGGAGAACTTCGCTCAAACGCCGAATCGAGTAGACTCGGAGAACTTCGCTCGCTCGTTCAACCGCTCTAACCCAGCCCTATGCAAGCGAGTGTTCATAAGCCTAGCGTCCATATGAGGCGGATCGGGGCGGGCCGGGCCGGGCCGCAACGCAACGCAACGTTGGGGTGCGTCCATCTAAGCGCATCGGGGCGGATCGGCGCATCGGCTCGGCGGATTTTTTGGTGTTGCCACTTTGTCTAATCACAAATATTGTAACTTTTGAGCCCTCGTTGTGACTTTTTGTGACATTGCCTAAATTGTAACTTTTTGATTTTAACTCTCTCGATTGTAACTCTCTCCACTATAATAGTAATTAAAAAAAAAACTCTTAAAGTAAATTAAAATGTTTAATGTACTTAGTCACTTAATTACTACGCAATGTTATTTAATCAACTCTCAAGGATATCTATCCCAAGTGCATTGGGCCACCTCTCTACACAACTGCCATTCTGCAATACGGCCGCTAAGGCCAGTGCAGGTGGTAGTTGCCAACTTTCCATTAAGACATACCGTATCTACTTTAGGATAAGTATTTCTTTTGTTTTAATGTACCGCTTTTTATCCAATAAATGAATTTGAATTTTGAATTTGAATTTGAATTTGATGCCTAGTCGATTGAGAAATTTTGAACAGATTGAAATTATTTTGTATGATTGAGACTGAAATTTTCTGACGCGCGCTCATCTCACTCTGAATATACTATGGGTAAAATAATTATAGGGTATGGTAAGTACCTACCTATAGTTTCAGGTACGGTCCGCTTTTATGCCATTTTGGCTCTATGTGGCCCTTGGCTGCAAAAAAAAATTGCCAAGCCCTATTCATTCATGCCAAAATTACAGACTATTTTATATTAGGGATTTCATGCACTTTAAACTAATAAAATTGATGATAAATACTCGATGACATTTTTTTTTTACTTACCTAGTGAATAACACGCAGTATACGTAATATTTTTTCATTTCAATATTTAGTTACAAAAAAATCCCGCGTTGAGTTACGTCCAACCTGCGTTCAATCTGGATCCGAAACGGAATAATTGAACGAGCGAGAGAAGCGAGCGAAGTTCTCCGAGTCTACTGGAACAATACGGCGTTTGTGAAAACCATAAACTTAACAAAACCAAAAATCAACTTCTAATACTTCTGCTGGTATTTCTTCATCATCATGATCGGTTAAGGGTGGACGATAGCAACGTGGCGGAAAATTCAAAATTTTCACAGATTTTTACATTTTGTAGCTAAACTGAGCTATTTTTGTCTAACGTAAAATCGCTGAACAAAAATAGCTCAGTTTAGCTACAAAATGTAAAAAACTGTGAAAATTTTGAATCTCCCGCCACGTTGCTATCGTCCAACCTTAAGGGTGGACGATAGCAGCGTGGAGGGTAATTCAATTTTTTTACAGTTTTATTTTTTTGAAGCTTAACTTTACTGAGCTATTCGTACTAAGCGTTTGTTCAGCGATTTTTCGTTCACGCCAATAGCATAGAATTCTTTACATTATTATAAACAAGAACAACAATAATTCAGCCGATTATGTATTCTGGTCGACAAATGGCAACACTCGCGCGCATTCGCATGCGCGAGCATGCTGTTGCCCCTGCGTCCACTAGGCGCATCGGGGCGGGTAATGCCGCCGGCAAAAATCCGCCGGCAAAAATATTGCGTCGCGGCCCGCCCCGCCCCGATGCGCTCTAGTGGACGCACTTCCATACAAAATATAGGCAGGCGGATTTTTGCCGCCGGCAAAAATCCGCCCCGATCCGCCTAATGGACGCGAGGCTTTAGCCGTTGGGATATGCAAGTGGTATTTTTAGTACATACCTACGTCTTCGTAATCGTGCTCGCTATAGTACGGAAGCCGACCGCATGATCTTCACGTCACTTGATACAAAGATAAGCTCTATGGCTTCAAATAGAAAAAGTTACGCTGAGCTCGAATCAATCGGTCTTATCACTCTGAATTGGCCGAAAGGTCGAAAAAAAGGACCACTTCCGGTGCAAAAAAACACCCGATTTTACGTGATCTGATACAAGAATGAGACTGGTGGCTTCAATTAGAACTTCTTTCGGAGAGGCAGAAAAACCAAGTCTGCCAGCGCTGGAGTGGCCGGAAGTACCCGACAGACGCTCTCAAAGATCATGATTTTACTCAAAATTTACGTGATCTGATACAAGAATGTGACTTGTGGCTTCAATTAGCCCTCGATTCGCAGAAGCAGAAAAACCAAGTCTGCCAGCTCTATAGTGGCCGGAAGTACCTGCCAGATGCCCTCAAAGATCAGGTTTTAGACCAAATTTACGTGTTCTGAATTGATCTGATACAAGAATGAGACTGGTGGCTTCAATTAGAACTTCTTTCGGAGAAGCAGAAAAACCAAGTCTGTCAGCTCTGGAGTGGCCGGAAGTACCTGACAGACGCCCTCAAAGATCACGATTTTGCTCCAAATTTACGTGACCTGATACAAGAATATGACTGGTGGCTTCAATTAGAACTTCTTTCGGAGAAGCAGAAAAACCAAGTCTGCCAGCTCTGGAGTGGCCGGAAGTACCTGACAGACGCCCTCAAAGATCATGATTTTGCTCCAAAATTACGTGATCTGATACAAGAATGAGACTGGTGGCTTCAATTAGAACTTCTTCCGGAGAGGCAGAAAAACCAAGTCTGCCAGCGCTGGAGTGGCCGGAAGTACCCGACAGACGCCCTCAAAGATCATGATTTTGCTCCAAATTTACGTGATCTGATACAAGAATGAGACTGGTGGCTTCAAATAGCCCTTGATTAGCAGAAACAGAAAAACTAAGTCTGCCAGCTCTGGAGTGGCCGGAAGTACCCGACAGACGCCCTCAAAGATCAGGATTTTGGTGTATGGTGTACAGTATCACCATCTTACCTGTTCAGGCTATGAAAGATACTTCGTATCTTACACTTAGTTCTACAGGTATGACTACTAAGATTTATTTTTTTGTTCTGTCTAGTCATAGATTTAACTGTAATTTTATATGTGTATAAAATGATTTGGTTTGGCCCCCGCACTATCTTGTTTACTGGTTAAGTGCCCTTTGTCCACGAAAATCCATTGAAAAGATCCATTGATGGATTTTTGTGGACTTTATGTCCACTTAATCCATTACTTGGGACTGTAGTACGGAATGTATTTTTTGGACACAATGAGTAACAAAAAAATAATTAATAAGATATTGATAGGTACACCAAGGGTAAAAACACTTTCAGGCCAAGTTATGAGCCCAGTGTTATGTTCTAAAATGTTAAATCCCAAAACAAAACAAAAAAACACAGACTTTCAACAAGTAGGTAACAAGTCTAAGTGGCAGATGTCAGGATTTTTACTGTCAGTCGTACAGCCGTTTAGAAGTTAATGTAAAAAAGGATAATTATTCTTACTACCCGTTGTCCTATTACCCGTTTTCCCGTAGAAATTAAGCATTTTCCCGCGTTTAAAAGTAGCCTATGTTCATCAAGGATAATGTCGGCTTCTAATGGTAAAATATTTTTTAATATCGGTTCAGTAGTTTCGGAGCCTATTAAATACAAACAAACAATCAAATCTTTCCTCTTTATAATATTATAGTGCAGATGTAGATTAGTGTAGATAGTGTAGGTAGATGATGGTGCACATGGCTACTTTAGCAGGTAGAGGGCGCGAGGGGTGTGGAGTGTAAAAATCATTATGACTGTACTAATACGTCAGATGGTTCGACATAAACTGATTTATTTTTAATACATGTAAATAACAATAAGGTCTGTATGACAAGCAAAGGAAAAAAGATGAGCTAAATAAGCTGAAGTAAGAATACCCAAACGACTGGTTTCTACATTTTCTTGCGAATTTGTGATTATACATAGAGCATCGCTTGTATCGATCCTATGTTTCAATATAAATAAAAAACGGCCAAGTGCGAGCCGGACTCACGAAACGAAGATTCCGTGCAGCCATTCAATAAAAACAATGGTTTCATGGACCCTCGGTGCGTGAGTTCAACTCGCACTTGGCGTGTTTTGACCATGGCTGGTCTGATAGTAACTTTTGATCAATACAATAAACAAAATCGAATGGCACGTAAAAATAATTATGTCAAAAAAACAACGTTTCTTGCAATTTTCTATTAAGGCGCTGTGCATAGTGAATCGCCCGAACGCAACGGAAATGCACAACATCGATTCCTGTATCAAGTACACTAAAAAAATCGAAAATTTTCACTTATCAAACCCTAGAATTAGTTGGGGCCTATCTAAAACAGCCAGTTTCGTTTTGACATTAATAAACGTTTTGAAGATATTTTGCTTGAAAAAAAATAGGCGGCACACTTTTTTTTAAGCAAAATATCTTGCAATCTGTTATGGATATCAACACAAAACTGGCTGTGTTAGATAGGTCTCAACTAATTCTAGGGTTTGATATGTGAACATTTTTGTTTTTTTTTAGTGTATTTGATACAGGAATCGATTTTGTGCATTTTTCTTTGCGCGCGGGCTAAATCACTATGCCCAGCGCCTTAAATCACGGTTTTACTCACTAGTCGGCTACACCGACGTGAGTAAAACCGTGATTTAATAGAAAAATGTGCAGTGCTCACCGAAAGTTTAAGTTTTAAAAAAAATCTTGCACCCTATACCTAACTATATTCTTCAAAATCTGTAAATGCCATTCGTAATATTTTCGCATTCCGATGATTTTCTTCTTTCACAGTTTTCCTGTAGCTATAACGGTTCTGGCTGTCCTTGCAACCTACCTCAAAACTCAAGGATATGAGTATAGTCATATTCGTGAGTTTTGAGGTAGGTTGAATGAAATGACAAAGTTAGAGAAGTTTAAAGTTAGAGGCCCGCCTGGCCATGAAACCTATTGTGTATAGACAAATAGACAATGCCGTGGTCAGGCTGTTTTGACAGGGTTACGTGGCCGTGTACCTTACCGACCACGGAACGAAAGCGCAAAAAGCATCCCAGTTTGCGTGCTTGTTGCTTTGGTTCAGTTAAACTGGTCGATGCAATCGAAAAAAAAATTAAAACAGGACGGTGCTAAATACTTGTCTTGTTTTTTACCATTTTTCTGAACTTCCTGTCTAAAACACATTGTAAGACACACATATGGTATTTTTCTCATTTTTTCTTTTCGATCAAGGAACAGACAACCAGCACAAAATTGACAGATGAACATCTAATATGTTGGCACTATACTAATTTTATTGATGACTGTCATTTCTGTAAAGACCTAAGTCCACACACTCCGATTTTTTTTACACTCTGGTTTCATCATAAATATTTTTTACATTGCTTTGAAAGTGGTAGTTACATTTCAGATGTTAAAATAGTTGATATTTAAAAGCTCAGCACATTCAACCTATTTAAGGCATGCAAATATTATAAGTACATAATGCTAAACAGTATAATTATAATAATGTTAATAATTTTTAAAGATGTCAATAAATTTTAAGTCAGTCAACCGTTGGTCCCGGTTGTTGTTGATTAATAACAATCGTTAAGCCATGTCAGAGACCCCTTGGGTGGCCTAAAAACTCTGACACCAGGGGTGGCCACTACCTCATACGATTACCTACCTAAGTCAATCCGATGACTTTCTCTTCTGACAGTTTTTCTGTAGTTATAACGGTTAATGGTGCTACCTCAACGCGTTATCCTGTATAATGGAAATGTTTTTATTTTTTATTATTGCAAGTATTTTCACCATGATTTTTGATGCTTACAAGGAACAAAATCGAATGTGTACGAAAAAAAAGTGTTGTCAAATCGCAAATTTTTTGGCACCCTGTCTATAATTTTCAAAATTTTTAAATGCCACTCGTAATATTTTTGCAATCTGATGACTTTATTTTCTGACAGTTTTTCTGTAGCTATAACGGTTGATGGTGCTGCCTCAACGCGCCACCCTGTATAATGGAAATGGTTTTATTTAGATTTTTTTATATTTCTAATGTTTTGACCATGGCTTTTGATCCTTATTTACTAGAAACAAAATCATATGGCACGAAAATATAAGTTTGGTGAAATTTACCAATTTACTTAGCTTAGCTAATTTATTTTAGCTAAGTTTATCTATAGACGTTAAGGTGGAATGTGCAACACCCATACAAACCATGCGGTTTAGGGGTGTCAAGCATCTATGTTTTGTTAATATTCTAAGAAAATAAATAAAAAAAAAAAAAACTTGCACCCTGTATATATTTTTCAAAATTTCAAAATCTGTAAATGCCATTCATGATATTTTCGCAATTCAAAGACTTTTATTCCGACAGTTCTCCTGTAGCTTTAACGGTTAATGGTGCTGCCCTTGTAAACCAACAACAAAAGTACATACAAAAGTATTAACTCTTGCTTTTGGGTATATACTCAGTAAAAACGAGTAAAAACGAATGAATATTCATATTTTCTTTACCGAATCATTCAATACTATTTAGTATTTACTCACCGCCCATCTCTATCCGAAATGTCAAAAACGATCCTTGTGGTCGGGTCACTAAGTAACATCCTTCTGGCGAACACTTCCAGGCCCGAGTCTCCACTCTATTAACTGACTGATCCAGTGTGTATCTACCAGACAACCTTTATTTAAACATGAACATTTGCAACTTATTCAATTTTTGTACCAGATGAAGTAAATGTAGTAGTCACCATCAACCTTTGAGGCCGTCTGTCGGGTACTTCCGGCCACTCCAGAGCTGGCAGACTTGGTTTTTCTGTTTCTGCTAATCAAGGGCTATTTGAAGCCACCAGTCTCATTCTTGTATCAGATCACGTAAATTTGGAGCAAAATCATGATCTTTGAGGGCGTCTGTCGGGTACTTCCGGCCACTCCAGCGCTGGCAGACTTGGTTTTTCTGCCTCTCCGAAAGAAGTTCTAATTGAAGCCACCAGTCTCATTCTTGTATCAGATCACGTAATTTTGGAGCAAAATCATGATCTTTGAGGGCGTCTGTCAGGTACTTCCGGCCACTCCAGAGCTGACAGACTTGGTTTTTCTGCTTCTCCGAAAGAAGTTCTAATTGAAGCCATCAGTCATATTCTTGTATCAGATCACGTAAATTTGGAGCAAAATCGGGATCTTTGAGAGCGTCTGTCAGGTACTTCCGGCCACTCCAGAGCTGACAGACTTGATTTTTCTGCTTCTCCGAAAGAAGTTCTAATTGAAGCCACCAGTCTGATTCTTGTATCAGATCACGTAAAATCGGGTGTTTTTTTGCACCGGAAGTGGCCCTTTTTTTCGACCTTTCGGCCAATTTAGAGTAATAAGACCGATTGATTCGAGCTCAGCGTAACTTTTTCTATTTGAAGCCATAGAGCTTATCTTTGTATCAAGTGACGTGAAGATCATGCGGTCGGCTTCCGTACTACTAGCGAATGTTTGTTTCTTTCGCTGGGCTACGCACGGTGATCGGTGAATCAACAACATTACGACTATCTAGTCTATGGAATGTTAAATTAAATAATATGGAAACGTTCATATATTTTTTTATTTTCGTATGTTTTAGGGCATTATTATTTTTATTTTAAATATTTTTCTAAAGAATGCTTCAAGAAAAACTACAGCTAGGTGTTCTATGCTACAGGCTACAGCTACAGCTTGGAGGTAAAAACATAAATTTTGTCGAAAACATTGTTGAATTTACTTTAATCTGCCATTTTGAACGCAGTCATTTGATGACATTTCAATGTCAAATTAATGTCAAGTGACTCGATTGGTTTCGTAGAACAAGTTAGATTAATCGGCGACGTTCTATTGGCCCGAGAGAGTGTCTGAAATTTTGTTCGTTTAACAACCAATAATAGGCCAGAATTATAAGTTTTATTTGACGTTCAAAAATGACAGTACAAAGATAACATACCTGCCTGTTTCATTTTTATTTGACCTTCCAAGTTTTTTGCTGTTTCTTTAGTTTTTATTTCGATTTCATTAATTTCACAAGCATTTAATAGAGTAATTTGATTTTACACTATTTCTCTAACTTCTATTAGTTGTTTAGTTATAGTACGATAAGGTGATTGATACACATTTATTCAGTAAAATAAAAATCTCGTGGAAACAAGGTACAGACTTTATTTACCATGGAAAATAAAGCGGATTTCGACCATCTTCACACGTTTATCTTGTTGGGGGCATCAGGGGACTTAGCAAAGAAGAAAATCTATCCCACTATTTGGTTCTTGTATCGCGATAACCTGTTGCCGAAGCAGACCAAGTTTGTTGGTTATGCCCGAACGAAGCAGACCATTCAGGAGGTGCGAGATAAGTGCAAGCAATATATGAAGGTACGGCCTGGCGAAGAGGACACGTTTGAACAGTTTTGGAAGAATAACACTTATGTCGCTGGCTCATATGACAAGAGGATTGATTATGAGCTGCTCAATCAGGAAATTACCAAGTACGAGAAAGGCCTGCTTGCGAACAGGATATTCTACCTCGCCGTGCCTCCAACTGTGTTCGAGGATGTGACTGTGAACATTAGGAACGCCTGCATCGCCCTTAAGGGCTATACTCGCGTCATCATCGAGAAACCTTTCGGCCGTGACGACGAGACCTCTGAAAAGTTGAGCAAACATCTTGCTGGTCTGTTCAAAGAAGAACAACTTTACAGAATCGACCATTATCTTGGCAAAGAAATGGTGCAGAACCTTATGACAATCCGATTTGCCAATAAAATATTTTGTCCATCTTGGAACAAGGAAAATATTGCTTCAGTTCTGATTTCATTCAAGGAGCCGTTTGGCACTGAAGGCAGAGGCGGATACTTTGATGACTTTGGCATTATGAGGGATGTCATGCAGAACCACTTGTTGCAGATTCTCTCTCTGATTGCTATGGAGAAACCCGTCACATTGAACCCCAATGACATTCGTGACGAGAAGGTCAAAGTCCTGAGGCACATTCCAGCTATTGAAATGAAAGACTTGCTAGTGGGTCAGTATGTGGGCAACCCTAATGGACAAGGGGAAGAGAAGCTGGGCTACTTGGATGATCCGACTGTTCCAAAAGACTCTGTGACCCCAACGTATGCCCTGGCTTCTCTCTGGATCAACAATGCCAGGTGGGAAGGTGTGCCCTTCATCCTAAGGTGTGGCAAAGCCTTGAATGAGAGAAAGGCAGAGGTCAGAATACAGTACAAGGATGTGCCCGGTGACATATTTGACGGGCGCACCAAGAGGAATGAGCTGGTCATCAGAGTTCAGCCAGGGGAGGCCTTGTATGTGAAGCTGATGAGCAAGTCCCCAGGTATGAAGTTTGATTTGGTGGAAACTGAACTGGACCTCACGTACAGCTTGCGCTACAAAGAGGCTCCAGTGCCGGATGCTTATGAGAGGCTCATCCTGGATGTGTTCACGGGCACTCAAATGCACTTCGTGCGAAGTGATGAACTCAAAGAGGCTTGGCGCATATTCTCGCCTATTTTGAAACAACTTCAAGACGTCAAACCATTCCCATATGTTTATGGCTCCAGAGGCCCAGTGGAGGCTGACGGAAAACTTGCCGAGTACAACTTCAAGTATTCTGGTTCCTACAAGTGGGAGAAGCCCAAACTCTAAGGATTTCTTGCTCAATGAAAATTTTATACAATTTGGTGGTGGTTTATCATGATAAGTGATTAATTGTTATTGTTGGTGATATTTCATATTTCCTAAATCTTTTATGTTTGCGGCATATGTTTAATGTTAAGCCTTATGTTTCTAATAATTTATTATTTACATTCCATAGGTGAAGATTTTTTAATGGATTTTTCATGTTAGCTACTTTTGTGATTTCTCAAGGACCAATGCAATATGTGATCAAACTAACAATTTAAGGTACAATGTTCATACCATTCAACTTAAAATGTTGATTTCAATTTATAAACTATTTTTAATACATATCACCTTTTTCATTTGTTATCTTATTTTATCATTATCATGCTGTGCCCACTGAGATTATCTCAAAAGATTATCTGGGCAAATCAGTGAGATAACTAACTTTACAGCAATTACTATTACATAGGTACTTGATATTGTGCAACTTTTAAACTTATTGGTCAATGTTAAATTCAATGTCATTATGTCACAGAGATAGGTACCGCCTGACTACTATGCCACATGCTGAGTGACCCGACACAATACCTACAAAATACCTATACACAGTGAACCTATACATACATAGTCACCTTGAGGCAATAAATCTACATTATTTTCTGATAGTCATTCAGTTGTTAAGTGTTTTGTTTGTAATAATGAGTAATGACATTATCCAGACAAACAGAATCAGTTAGGGTGATATACTGGTTTTTTAGGCAGCATTTTGGTACAATCTGTGCATATGTGTGTTAGAGGTACCCTGAAATAAAAAAAGTGTCCCGAAACCCCTTTTTTGTTTTCATCTAAGCCCAAAACTAAAAAATGTATCTTTATGCTCCTAAGTTCTTTGATTTCTTTGATGTGATGACCATATTTTTATGAATATGATTTACAGTTTAGGTAGGTACTACTACAACTGCTGTCTATACAAACTACAGAAAGTTTGTATGTATGTGGCCATGCATGGCCAGTGAATAGAAAGCGGAGCATTACCTACCATAGTGCTGGCTTCTTCAAGTGCTCTTTTATTTCTGCCCGACTACTTACTACTGCGGCGAAGATAAAAAGCAAAGTTAGGCCATACTGAGAAAACTACCAGCTACCACCCACGCTGTTAGTAGCTGATTGTGAGCATGGGAGAAGTCACCTTAAACTTGCTATACAATTTTGCACCTTGTTGCTATAACAATAAGAGCTACTATTGATAGGTTATGTTAGTAAGAGTGGTCATACTTGCACTGTGGTAGCCAGACACCCCTACTGACTGAAATAGTGAGTATTACTCTAGCATAGTACCTATTCATCCGCCTTGCTTGAAGCCTTGAGTGGCCAACAAGTATCAAACTTTTTACTGAAGTCTCAGTCACACGGAGCGAATGTCACTGCAAAAATGGCTTTATTTATGGCTCGCATTATTTCAGACCACGATGCTTCGATTTTGTGGCGGAAACCGAACACCTATACCCAAGGTGGTGGAGCAAGGAGCAAGTTCAGAATGGATGGAATGCTGTGTTGAAGTTGCCGCCTTTCTATCCTGCCTGCCTGCCGCCTCCTTTATCTCATTTCAGCAAAAAGAAAATGGAACGTTAAAATAATACCATCATCGCTTGTTGTTTTGGTTTTGGGATATTGTTTTTGGATATTTTCTTTTTCTTTTACTGGCAAGTGGCAACACTGCACCTGTCAGCTGTGAGTTTATTATCGAGCAATGGTGTTGTGACCTTACTGAATTTCGATAAAATTCAGTGTTTTCTTATTTATTCCCTTTGCTACCAAGTTACAGTGCAGACTAATAAATTATTCCTTCGATCCGCAAACGTTTTGAACTGGAAAAATGTCTTGAGAATATTTTTTTTACTGCCAACTTTATGTTTGTGTAAGTGCCTGATCTTGCTTTGTTGTTCAACGCAAAAAAATAACACGTTCGATTTCGCTTCACAGCGTGGTGGATATCCATATTTGGTTTGTTTTAGTGGCGTTAATTTGATAGTAAATCATCCTTTGGGTTGTTCGTCGTTGTTACGAGACAAAAAACGAGTGTCTGGTTAGATGTACGTAGTTTTATTTAGTGTGTTCATGACGTTGTTTATTTTAAGCAGTGGGCTGATAGTTGGCAGTTGTGTACTATTTATTTCGTTCAATAACTGTGGCCCGTGAGAGATGGGTATTTGGTTTCTGAGCTGATGGTGAATCCTTCAGCTTTTTAATATTCATCCTTCATTGTTGTCTTTTATAATTGGACGCTCCAATTCGTAAAATCACTAAGTCCATTTTTTGCATTTTGAGCTACAGCCACAAAAAGGTTTTAAAAAAATCGTGAAATTTTATGTCTTATGTAAAAAAAATAAAAGCTCTGTAATTATATGAAGGTTTTCAGTGTCTTTTATTACCATAAAGAAAAATAATTCAAAATCAACTGATATATATCATTGGATATATAAAATAGATACAATCAAAAATGTTGGACTTAATTCAATTTGTTGGACTCAGGGGTTTCTTAGGCGTTTTCCGTGGACTAAGTTAGTTTTTTTCAGTATGCTTGTACATAACTACCTATACTACTACACTGCCTATTACAGAATTCGTATTTTTTATATCACTAACGTGGCACAAAAGTTACGTGGTTTCAAAGTTACGTACATTTGTGAATTTGTAGTAGCAATACCACTCGCTAACGGTGAAGGAAAACATCGTGAGGAAACCCGCGGCTCAGTTGGCTCCACACATATTGACCTGTCTTTCCTGTGGGCTAGGTCAACTAAGCTGTCAGGATGGTATAGGTGCTGGGCAAGCCTACTCCATTTAAAACAATGTCCCAGGCACTGCAGCGCCGAGTGGTCTCTTCACCCATCTAGTGTGAGTGAAGGTGCCACTGGACGCTGTATAAATCATCTCATTACGTAGATGCAAAGGCCTTAGTAGTTGAACGTGGCACAAAAAAAAACTATAACTAACATAAATAATATACCTCTTAATAACAAAACTTTTCTTACAGTAACTTAAGGCTCGGTATAAGGCTAACTAGCGCCACCAATGTTAAAAAAATCATATCTTCCCTTAGAAGAAATTTCTGAAAAAATCCTAAGATGAGCCTATGCGCCATGCTTTTCTAGATTTTTAAGTGTAGATACCCTCTTCGAAATTTACTTTTAAGCTAAAAAAAAATCGATAACCGCCAAAAGCGGCCGTTTTTGGCGGTTATCGAAAATTTGTTAGCTTAAGACTAGAAATTGAGTTGGGTACCTACACTTAAAAATCTAGAAAAGCATGGCGCGTGAGCTCATCTTAGGATGTTGTCAGAAACTTCTTCTGAAGGGACATATGATTTTTTCAACATTGGTGGCGCTAGTTAGCCTTATACCGAACCTCAAAGCATATGAGATCTCTAGATTACAACTTAAACCATTGATTCACCATAAATATGTGAACATAGTTAAGATTAAGCTTAGCATAATGATCTATATTTTTGTAACATTTTACTTTCATCAATCATCATCTATCAATCAACCATCATCAATCAATTAATCATCATCTATCAATCAAGTATCAACAATCTAAGTTAAAAACAACAAACAAGCTGGACTTAGAGATTTGTAGCAATTGTTTTACAGACTTAGGGATATATTGGACTTAACGATTTTAAGAACTGAAAATGCACCATTTATTTTTTTTTGTAGCATCAAAAAATAGGTTTAGAGTTTTTTAAAAAAAATACTTCCAAAGACAAAATCATAGATAAAAATATGCTCTTTTCGATGGTGTAGCTAGTTGAAAAAATCACTAAGTGTGACTTAGTGATTTTACGAATTGGAGCGTCCAATTGAGGTCACACAGATAAAATTGTCTGGGGTAATATTATTGCGCGCAGTTATCTTAGGAATAAAAGTAGGCATTAGGCACAAAGGCACATGAGATCACTATTGTCAGCCTTTAGCTTAGTTATTTATCATAATTTTATATTCAAGCCCATTTGTCAAATAATAAGCACCTACACTACTTAGGTGTTTGTATCAAGATTATACTCCTTTTTGCAAACAAACATGGGCGCCTGGGCGGTCTGGTCCATCAGAGATCCAGTTGTATTTGATCCAGGATTTTAGATGCTTTCAAACATAGCCATGTTAAGGGTGGACAAAAGCAACATGGCGGGAAATTCTAAATTTTCAGTTTTTAACTTTTTGTAGCTAAATAGCAATTTTTGTTCAGCGATTTTTCCTTCGCGGCAATAAAACAGTATTCTTTTCATCATTGTAAACAAAAGAACAACAATAATTCAGCCGATTATGTGTTCTGGTCTACGAAACAGTGGCACTGTCCAAAAAACTTGTCGTAGACCAATTATCAAAATGTGAAAATTTTGAATTTCCCGATGTTGCTATCTTCCAGCCTTAAGTCCAAGGCCATAAACTGCTAAAAAATTTCCTGTGTTAAGTAACCAATGAGACACATAAACTTTAGTACAAAAGTATACATTGTTGGGATCCCCAACAGAATATTTTCTAACGGTAACATTGTATGTGCTATCTTTCTCTCTCTCTATCTACGAGGCCAACGTGTTCCTATTGTGCTCCACAATAAAATAAAATAAAAATTAACAACGGGGTTTTCACTCAAGACGGCTGCCATCTACGTCCAGAATAAGGCCAAGCATCAACTCTTACATACATAATTATTTGAAAGACAAATTGTGCTTCAATCTTTTGTCTATTTATAAGATTGTGTTGTTTATTTTGCAGCCCATGAATTCATCAGGCAGATCTGTAGCTGTAAGAAGAAGTAGTAAAGTTGACTGACTTATACCAGAACACAATTAACAACTTGCCAAGATGTTGTATGTGTTTCACGTAGATGCTGGTCAGATGACCACCTACGATATGAGTTTAACATTGCAAAGGTAATACTGGTTTGAACCATTTATTTACAAGGGAAAGCAGCTCTCTTGTATTGTGAATTTGATTTGTTGTGTTTAAGTATGAGGCTTGAAAGGCCTAATTTAGTAAACGGATCAAATGATTGAAACCTACAAAAAATTCAAATGAAGCAAGCAACTGAGTGATGAGTGCATACAAACCACTCTTTCTCAGGCTTTTTGTGCACGGGCATCAATTCAATTTACAATAGAGTGAATTTTCAGAAGAAGACTAATCAATTATGTTTTTATTACTGCCACAATGTATTTCAAATATTTATTCAAATATATTTATATATTTCAATTCTATGTTGTAATTTTAGCGTAACAAGTCTAAAAAATGCGATAGAGAGAAAGACGAAGATCCCGGCAAGCTCGCTTGTTCTCCTAGTGAGCGGCGGGGAAGTCCTACAGTCCGACCACATGGTGTCATCGTACAGTGCCGGCACGGACACCAACCCTATTTATATGTTCAGCAAGCCGACTGTCAAGGATAGCACACTCAAGCAATCTAACCAGTATTCAGGTATGTTTGTTTTCTCATTTTATTTTTATTAGCTATGTTTTTGTTTAGGCTTAGTAAGAATCAAGTTGAAATTAAGAATTTGATCGAAGAGAAACATTCGATAAACTTATTGGAATCATTGTTTTCTTATTTGAATCGAAAAATCTTTAAGAAATTAAAATGCTTAGATTTGGATTAAAATTACCGCCCACCAAGAGCACGGTAGGTAATCTTGCTGAAGCACGTGAGCTAGGCATGACGCGCACACAGCGACGTCCTCAATCGCCACATAAAATTACATTGATATGTGCGCGAATAGTGCTGTGGCGGGCTGTGGCGGCGTGATAGTGACCTGAGAGACAGCCCTGTACGCTCGACCGAGAGCAGGCTAATGAACGAAGCGCGAAAATGAAGATTACTTCATCGTTAATCAACCCACATTTCCTCCTTCTTCGCGCCATCCTCCCTTGTCCCACGCTGCACGCATCCGCAGACCCTCCTTTCTGACCATCGGGCTGCTGGTCTGCCCACTGACCGCCGTCCCGTTCTTGGCCGCCATTCTGTAACTGCATTGGCCCACCTCCTATCTTCCAGCCTTGCCAGCTACCCTGCCTATCTCAACCTAAGCTTCGAGAGTCAGTCACCAATCATCGATTAGTTGTTGTTGTCCTATGGTACCCCAGGGGTACAGAGGGCCTTTACAAGGTCACGCCACGCCTTCCTGTCCTCAGCAACCCTTCTGGCTTCGCTCCAGCTCAGCCCAACGGCTCGCAGCTCGCCTTCCACTGTTCGCTGCCACGTGTGAAAGGGGCGTCCATGATTACCTTCGATTACAATACGTGCCACGAAAGCGGAGACTTGAGAAATCATATGGTTTGACATGGGCAGTGTCGATTTATATGTCTATAGGTTTGAGCGCGGGAAGCGTCGGGGCGTCATCGGGGAGGCGAAAAGAGTGCGGGAGGCGCGGTAAAGTCTCTTCTTTCGTGTTTACCTGTCTTTAAAAGTGACCACACCATTCTCGCCCCCAGTATGCGACCTGAGCCCCATCGTCGAGCTGAGCACAGAGCAATGGCGCAGCGACACGCGCAGCGGTACCGAGCTGAAGTCCGTCGCGGAGTTGTCAAGCGATGTGGAGCTATGTTGCGCGCTCGCGCCGTCAGTGCAGACCGTGGTAACTTGCGCGGGGCTCGCTCAGCAGTTCAGCGAGTTGGCGCACGAGCTATCGCGCGGCTGCGAGCAGCTGGTGCACGACCAGCACTTGCAGCATCAGGTGGGTGGCCGAGCTTGACTTTATCTGCTTTTCACGGTCTTAGTGCGCTCGTACGAGTCTCCTAAAATTACAGCTAAGATCAAGATGCTTCTGATTGATCGTTTCCATCCGGTTGCACTATTTCCAGTGTACTGTGTAAACGATACGAGTAGCATCTTAGTAGTCATTTTAGCTGTCGCAATTGGAGCGAGCGCATTGTGCGATTTACGGCTGCCATTAGAACGCTCACTAAAGCAAAATTGGCCATTCCACTTGCAGCGTCAGGTGCCAGCAGCTGTATGGCTTCCTTAGGGCTCAGGACTTCTGTATGACTATTGAAGCGCGTGCTTTAACTTCCTTAGCCCTAGAACATGATTGCTGACTATTTGAGCGGGCGCACCAGGTGGCGGCGACGTGCAGACCGTGGTGATATCTACAGGATGTTGTTTTGGTTTGTGACACCCGACTTAAGAACGATAGTTTTAATTAAGAAAAAAGATTTTTTTTTTTTTTGATTCACTAATTACATTGTTCAATTTGTTCTACCTATAATAACCGTGACGTGCGGACACCCCCGGCCTTCTAAGACGCGCGCGTGATGTGGCGCCCGATATTGCGAGTGCGGCCGCAAGTAAGGAAGGCCAAAATTTTAAATGATTTTTGGGTACTTTTCGCTGTTTTTTTTTAAAGATTTTTTTTGCTTCAGTTTCGTGTTCTTTATCATAATTACCCCTGAGACCGGTGTCACTTTAAAAAACAACACCTTGTATAACACCTTTATAGGCTCTAATTAAGTTTAATGATACTTTCTAGTCAACAACGTCGGTTGTTTATTTTTAGTGCAATTTAAGTTATCGTCTAATTAAGTCCGATATACCCGTATGAATGGCGGTCAATTAATGCAGTATGATTAATTTGTTAAGTGACATACTTACCGGATTGTAAATTAATTTATTGTGTTAGCAGTCTATTTCTTAACGAGGTTGATAAATATTTGACTGCAATTTAATAAAATTGTAGGTCACTGATTCAGTGGGACTTAGAATTTAGGCTTTGATCCTGAAGTCGTAACTCTTTACTTTTAAACAGTATGTTTTATGTTTGACAATTCTTTAATCTCCAGGGCTGGTCGGCGGTTGTGGCGAATCTAGAGGATATTTTCAATGAGTTCTGCGAGCGGTCGAAGAATTTCAAAGAGTCCTTCAAGAAGCATCGATTCAAAAAAGATCTGTACCACGAGCAACTGAACGCGTGAGTATAAGCATATTTTTAAAACTTCTTTCTTATATTGGTTTAAATTCTGGTTTGTTTTGCTACCTTTATCAATAGGCCATCCATGGCCGTCTACTTACAGGGGCTTAAATCTGAAACGGAATGGCGTGTCGATGGCGTCCCAGCAGAAGGACAAAACCGGGGTTTCCTCGTTTTTCTCCTACAACCAGCGAACTAATCGTCTATGATGAGAATCAGAATATTATTTGCTGTACTACAAAACATTAAAAGGACCGACAGCATTCCTTCCTTCCCTTGGCGCTACAACCCTTTGTGGGTCTTGGCCTCCTCCACAGTAGATCTCCATTTGTCTCTGGCCCTTGCCTCTTTTCACCAGTTGGTGTATTTGCCCATCTTTCTAAGGTCTTCTTCGATGCAGTCAATCCAAATCTTTTTGGGCCTGCCTCTTGGTCTCTTCTGCCGTGGTTTCCATTACCTTTGCGGCTTGGTTTCCATTTGGTCATTACCTTTGCGGCTTTGTCGGACCGACAGCATTAATAAATTTTGGTACCATTGCGTTACAGACTTAGGCCCCAGCTCAATTCACCAATCTAGTGTGGAAAAAATACTTCTCAATGCCATGTATTTGTCCAAAACTAAAATAGACATTCTAATTAAACTTAACAATGAAGCATCGACCTTGTGTGCGTAATCAAGTTCGTAGCCAAGTAAAAATAAAACTCGACCATACACACACACAGCAAAGCAGTCATCTCCCCATTTATTTGCCCAGTAACTTTGTAATTGTAACAATATCCTAACTTTCATCATTGATGAGCTAGTTAGGCGACCAACACAGACTAATGAGACAAACATTAGACAGTCATTAGACTTAGAAAAACGAGACTAAAAACTAAAATAATCAAATAATAACATTAAAGAGCCTATTACCGTGTCAGGAGACTGGTCCAAACAGCAAAGTTACTATGCATGTGGAGTCTGTTACCGTAGAAGGCATACGGAACGCACGTGGTTGGCGTGACCTTAGTTGGTATTCTAGTGAACTGGTTAACCTTATTACTAGCTAGTATTGTCAAAGATGCGTTCATTTTAAAGCCTACCTTTTCCCCCCTACAAAATAGGTGATAAGAATGCCTGTTAGCCGCGTTTTCACTGTGTTAATCAAAATTGGTACTCGTATCATCTACACCGACCATTTTAGTCCACTCAGATGAAAACAGTTAAAAAAACCGTTTTTAAATGTAAAAAAAAAATATTGTTCATTTCAATAAGGGCTATTTTCGAGTGTTTGACGCCCGACGGTTGAGTGGAATTTTTTAGGGAATAGAGACGCAGAAGCATCATCGTTGTGATTTTTAACCTCTGACCCAAAAACAGGGGTGTTATTAGTTTGACCGCTATGTTTGTATCTGTTTGTCAGTCTGAGGCACCGTAGCTCTTAAACGGGTGAACCGATTCGGATGCGGATTTATTTATTTTCTAGCGGGTGTTCTTAGATATGTTTTATCAAAATCGGTTCAGCCTTTTATGAGGTATGCTAATTTGAAGCTAAAATGTCGGTGGTATTTTTTATTTAGTACTTTTACTATCTGTTTTACTTAACGGTTGAAAGTCATTTTGAGTGCATTTCAACCTGCAGTGTGGGAAAAAGGCCATCTGGCTGTTGCTCTGAATAAATCAACTACATTGCTGTTAAGGCCTTTATTTCTCCAAGGTCATCTGAAATGTTGGAATCGAATGTTCTGCTCACTTTAAAAGCGATTAAGTAGTTTAGAAATAATTGGTTTGGCTAAGTTGTCCACCAGCTAATTCTGGATAAAGCCTTATGCCAAGGCGTATCATATAACTCGTTTATAAATCTTGGGTATTTACATCTATTTTAGATAGGTGATTTATACAGCCTTTAGTGGCAGCAGTGCTGGCCTAGTGGCCTAGAACATCGGACTCGGAAGTGACAGACCCAGGCTCGATTCCCGGTGTTTTCAAAGTTACGTACATTTGTGAATTTAAAGTAGCAAAACTACTCGCTAAAAGTGAAGGAAAACATCGTGAAGAAACCCGCGAATTAGTTGGCTCCACACGTATTGACTTGTCTTTCCTGTGGGCTAGGCCGACTAAAAGCCTTCTCCATCTAACAATGTCCCATGCACTGCAGCGCCGAGTGGTCTCTTCACCCATCTAGTGTGAGGTACCACTGGACGCTGAATAAATATGTGGCAACACGGATGAAGCGTCAATTCGGGTGCTGTAGAGGAGTAGGCCCAGAAAATCCTTTTCACGCCATTTAATCGGCCTCGTACAGGAAAGACAAGGTCAATAATATGCGACGATACCTTTAGCTTTAGGAGGGTGTTGCTACATCAAATATACTTACTTCTTACTACGTTACTAGGCGTGAGAAGCACTCGTGAGTCGAAGTTAAGCAAGTTGCCGACCCCTGACCTAACCCTAAAGTACGTTACTGACCAAAGCGTGATTTTTAATATTAATTTCCAGCCTCAACGAAGTGCTAGAGTCGCTCGGCAAGATCCCCATCCTGCCCGCGCTCCGTATGAACGCCGAAGCGCACCGCTTCTCCGCTTTCGACGTGTTTGAAGAGACCGACTTCGAGGGGCACTATGACCGGATCAGCGCGCCACTCGACCAGAGCTCGGAGAACAAGGGGTACCAGGACTTTGGGGTCGAGGCGTTTAAAATGTCCGAGGAGGATGGTGAGTGTAATTTCCTCATCGCCACATCTGTCCAACATAAACCTCAGGGTCAAATAGTCAACAGGATGTCAATTCTGTAAAAAAAGTACCAAAATAATAATTAATCAAAACTGAAAAAAGAACATAACTTTTTTGTTTTTGGTATGGTCCGTTTTCAGAAAAAAACGTAGTTCTTTTTTTCTCCACTGATGGCGCTCATAATACGGCAGACATTTGAAGTTTTACCAGTGTTGCCAACGGTAGGTACGACAAATTGCCGTATTCTGTAATAATCCTAACCAGAAACACAATTCATTGCTTGCACATTTTATCGCATCACGTAGTTGATGTCAGCATCCTACCTACCTATTCTATATTTATCCAAAACCATTTATGTTTTTGCTTTCAAGAATAAAAATTGCAAATATATGACACGGCATTTTTACCGATTGAACATGGCAAGCCTGATTCTTATCTGTGGTGTTTGTGTATCTTTAGTACTAGTACTTTCTAATCTGTGAATCTGTGGGGAAAAGCGTTATTTGACTGCCGTATTTTCTGCGCCATCTAGCAAGCATTTTAAAATCAGCTTTTAACTGTCAGTTGAAAACGGCTCCCTAGCTCAAATTTAAAAATATGAGAGAATCGAATATAAAAAAAAAGAAAATACAAAAGGTTGTTTTATTCCCTTCCCAGTTTTCGGCAACCAAAAGCAGCAAGGGTCGGCGGAATCGAAGCCCGGCGCCCAATCGGCCTCAGCGGGCCAGCAGCCGATCTCGGAGTCGGACGAAGGCGTCACCTTCAAGGCGCACTCCTACTCAAGTACCAAGGACGAGCCGACGCTGCTGCACTGGATCCTCGCACAGGGGAACAAGGCCTCGCTGCAGGATATATTGGACTACTGCCAGAAGGGGCTGGAGCTGGTGCGTACATTACTAATTGGTTACAGGTTAGATATATAGGGTGTTTTTTTGTAAAGTTACACCCGGCTCAGGGGTGATTATTTACACGACACTGAAACCAGAAAATATATATAAAAAAAAAAAAATGTCAGTGAAAAATACCCAAAAATAATTAAATTGTGGCCGCCCGTACTATTACACTAACGCTAGCGGCGAGTGGGCGCAACATCGCGCGCGCGCTTTGAGAAAGCGGGGGTGTCCGCACGTCGCGGTTATTATAGAACAACTTTAACAAGGTTTATGCATCAAAACATTTTTAGAAAAAAAAAGAACTTGTTTTTAGTTTCAAGCGTTGCTCAAACTATCGTCCCTGACTCGGGTGTAACTGACCAAAACAACACCCTGTATAGAATATTCTTTATTGTACACAAAAACGAATTATTTACAGAGAATTTTCTTAAAACTAATTAGTATAAAATGCGCGGTCTTATTGCTAAAAGCAATCTCTGCCAGACAACATTTGGATGGAGATCGAGGATATAATAAAATACATGGAAGGTAAGTGTACATAAATGGCATAGGAACATACAGAATTAAATATAGTAAATATGCGAAATAGATGTTGTGACTAACATTACATAGTTAAAATATACCCATTTAATAATACTATAAAAGGTTACGTACATTACCTATTATTACAGGGCTCTGAATGTTGGAAGAAAGAGTTGGCTACTAAACTCTAATCACCAGTTGTTGAGGACGGTTTGACAGCGCTTTTTACCCGCAGTCCCGCTTTTGAAACAAGATCTTTTGATCTTTTGGAAAATTGAGTGCTCATTTTTTTTTCGAACAAACCGGGCTTGATCAATGCTTTTTATTATTGCAGATTTAAGGTAGGTATTAAATATGATTTTAATGCAAGTTAACTTTTTTTTTACGCACTAACTTTAAGAAAGAGCTATTATACGTCATGGCCTTTCTCGACAGTGGTCATTGGGCACCCTTTGAGTAACATTGTATTAAAAGTATTTGAAAGTTATCGCTTACGCCTAGTAAAATCTTTATGAAGCTATAAACCATTTTATCGTTATTCATTCTGTGTACCTGTAATGGAGTAATAATATTATTTTCTTATCGATGGAGACTTTTTTTCCAGTAACGTAACGAAAGGAATAAAAAATAAACTTGTTGTCGTCAATGCTTACTCTCAGAAAGCTATTTGAGGGCTTTGTTATAGTCCAAGGGCTTATAACCTTAGGACGAGTTTTCATTGCACGTAATATGTTTTTGCATGATAACTGATAGACAGACTGGCTAGATACTAACTGACAAATCGCCCGCCCTAAATACCGACGAACGAATAAACGTGTATTTTTATACGTGTAAAAATCGTCAGGACTGTGTAACACACCATATAATCAAACTCAGGCAGTAGTTAACTATGTGTCCTCATCTTTTCACACAACTCTTTCCCACAGATCGACGCAGACCCCTTGAAGGAGCGAGAGGCAGAGCTGTGCAACATCCTCGAATACGCGAACGTTCACGGTCTAAAGCAGATCAAAGGCATCGAGGACCGATTGTACGGACTCGACCAGCTGCTAAGTGACGTGAAGAAACTGGAGCGCGACCAGCATGACCAGGCCGCTTCGTTGATACAGGTTCGTATGCCACAGCCGGTCAAGCTGTATCGGTTACTAATATTATGTTTTAACAGACTCTTGTCAATGCAGCAGTCATACAAGGAGAATCTATGGCCACTTTTGGCGGCGGCGGGTTTTATTCGTAGGTTCTAGGATCTGGAATCTAAATCTTAGGTCCTAAAAATTGTTAAGCCTCGATCCGTTTTCAGCAAATAAAACATCCAAAAAGAAGATATGATTTTTTTTTCATTGGCGGTGCTAGTTGTGTCTTACCCTTCCGAATTTCGTTACGTACCAGGCTGTGACAGACGACTGAAGCACAAAAAAAAATCACTGTTCGGGGATCATCGGATTGAATAAGTCGTTCTCCTCAATGTCGTCGAGAAACTGTTGCTCACACACACCTCACACTTCTTATTCATAGACTAACTAACATTTGTTTTCATGTTGGCAGAACCGCGAGCGCGTTAGCACGGCGTGCGACCCATCGGTGCTGCCAACGTTAGTGCAGTCGCACAGGTGTCAATTGGAGAAGCTCCTGAAGAACCATCAAGTGCTGGTTGACATCAGACGCCGCATCAACAAGTCGAAGGACGAACTGTCGCATATATTGAAGGCGAGACTAGAGTAAGTGTTGATCTTGATTAGAAGTGATTTAAAAAAAAATAGCGAGAAGTTTCGAACCATATTACGTTTTGAGTTCTTGACATAAGTCGCGGGTGTCGTCACACGATGAAGAGAAAAGGAAAGGAAGAAGGAACATCGTGAGGAAACCAGCGGCTTAGTTAGATCTGCATGTATTTATTTACCTTGTCTGTCTTTTCGCCTAGACTGAATAATGGTACAGTTGCTGGGCTTACTGGTCAAGCCTTCTCCATCTATAACACATCTCAGTCACTGCAGCATCCGAGAGCTCATTTTCTTTTTAATTGACCAAGCGTCTATGTATCTACCCTTTTGGTGTACAATGAAGTGCCTTATATCTAACATCAGCAAAACCACCAAAGCTTATTAAAATATCCTATCTATATCAGTAAATCCATCAAATATCTTATGCTTTTCTTCAACAGGGCGGTACTAATGATCGAGAACTCGATGTCGGTGCAAGACGCGCACCAAATGCTCAGTTTCCAATGCTTCAACCGACTGGCGCGTTACTTCGACATCGTGGAACAGTTGCACCACGCGCCCGCCATCTTTGTGCACGCGGTTTATGAGGTCTCGAGGCGGCGAACCTTCTCCGACGCTTTCTTGAAGGTAAAAAGCAATTTTTTTACTAATTTGCTGAAATACTCGTATCATATTTATGTACCCCCATCTTATTGTCAACATCAATTACGCACCGACTTATTCAGTATTATATTAATTTGTATGTTGTCAGAAATATAATTATGTTAATAACAAAAATAATTAAGTTGTCAGACTGCAGACAGCGTACAATTTTATTTGACACGATCTGTCATTTAAAGCGATTGTGATCGTGATCGAGTGAACGAAATCTCAAATCCGCTCACTTAAAATCCTTCAATCTGGAGTTTAGGTCTTTGCTAACATAATCTTGACTGCCTGAGATATTTTTTTTGTTTGAGAACTTGGCCTGCGATTGGCTTTGTTGACGAGTGAGAAAAGTGACAGCGGCGTAGACTACGCGGGACCATTGTTTATGTCGTAGCATCAACACCATTTTCCTTCCACAGTGGTCGACGAACCTTGCAACCAACCTGCTCAAAATTCACGACGAAGAAGTGGTTCGCAGACAAGAATTCAACGAAATATTCCACGGGCACTTCCTGAAGAGCCTTTTCCCCGGAATGGCGGAGCTGCCGCCGCCGTTCGCGACGCAAGCGCCGCCGACGTTCGACGGCCGAACGCCGAGGCTTACGGCCGAGGACGTGCACTTTATATCGGGCGCGTTCCCAGACCTGGCGGATCAAGTGCCCAACTACGATATGACGGCGACGGTCGCCTTCTTTAGACAGAGGTACGGAAACGGGACGTATATTTTCTAAAGCGCATCTTCTTCATCAATTCCTCGTTACTGACGCGTCTGAGTTGCTCTTGTGACTGAGAATATGTTGCCAAGAGAGATATCACCATTATTATTTTGCGTATGGCACACACCGAACTAAATCCATAGAATCCGCATTACGTATAAAATCACAATAAAAACTTGTCCCCACAGAAACAAATGATATCAGCAATAGAATAATACGAAACAGCATTTCGACCATACGTCTAATATTCGAATGTCAACCTTATTGCATTAGTGTACAGTTTTACTTTAATTGCATAGACTACGAGCAAATAAGCTCCCAAAGGCAATTTGGACATCTATTTTTCCAGACACATTTCAGAGTTCTATGTTGTATCTAGTTTTATCCTTGACCGAAGATGGCACATTATGCAGCGACTATTAAAGAATAAAGGGAAGGTCCGGCGAGCATAAGAAAACATGATCTAATCTGTCACAAGTGTCACATGCGCATCGGCCTCGTGGATCTTTTGGATCCCTTCTATTGACCACAGCGGCCATTAAGGCTACTTGACGCGGCGGAAAAATCGTTGCTATAAATACTACTTTTGTTTCAGGTTTACAGCAGCGGATTATCAAGTTACGGACGTAAATGTACAAGCTGATCTTGATAAGTGAGTTTTTTTGTTTACCGAAGAACTCATATACTTAGAAGTTTAGAACCTTACCTAATTGAATCCACGGTTTTCTTTGTTAAGTGAGAATAGTTCAGTTTCGAAAAAAATGTGTGTAGGCATGTAGTACGGAGGTCCCTGACAAAGGCGATCGTCTCCGTTGGCCTTTAGTTTAGAGTACGTATGACGATGAAAACACAAATTTACCTTTTGTACGGCTCTGGACTATATTTCCCCTTCATAATTCGAATTTTATTGCTTTAAAATACAGTCCAACCGAAAGCAATGAATACTTTCAACTTTATGTGGCTTATAAAGGTTTATTATTCCAGATGCGGCGTCGAGTCGGAAACCGAGACAGGTGACTTCGAGCGTCTGAGTCGCCAGTCGACGTCGGACAAGCAGAAAGTCGACATGTCGACATCCATATGCGTGCCGGATACGACAGCCGTTGCCACGGTAACCGAGGTGCGAACGCTAGCCGTAATCCTGGAGTCGCCGGAGTTGACAGATGGGATAGAGTGCGCGAAATGCCCCAATGGTGGTGGATTTTCGGACTGTCCCGGGCGTCAAGAGTGCGCAAGGGGTCAAGATTGCCCTGGGGGTCAAGAATGCACAGGGGGTCAACACCCAGGGGGTCAAAAGTGTGAAGATTGCTCATCGGGTCAAGATTGCCCACGGGGTCAATATTGTACATGGGGTAAAGATCGCCCTTGGGGTCAAAAGTGCCCTGGGGGTCAAGAATGCATCGGGGGTCAACACCCAGAGAGTAAAGAGTCAAGAGAGGGTGGGAATGAGTTTGAGAACTCGGAGTTTTACATCGAAGAGTCGTTGCCGTCGAGCTTGGAATGGGGCCGGGACGCTCAGGTCTTTAACTTCGTCCTGTGTAGACGCCGCATGGATAAGATCTCTGATTGTTCAATGATTTATGAGTTTGTACGATCTCTATAAGTATTTTGGCAGTTTATCAGTTTGAAAGATATTTTTGATACAATAATGCACATTCCGTTATACGAAGTCCAAAAAGTATCAAGGCAGCAATAGACGTTTAATTTATTTATCTTTACAGAAAACGTAATACATTTTTCTCTCTAAACTTCTCGTTGGTAATGGTTCTCTAGCCATTTCTATCTGTTGAATTGATTACGAAGATTTTTATAATGAACGAGCTTACCATACCAGTGCTAAGCTGGTTAAAACGTTGAGATCTTATTCCTGTGGTAAACTATTCAAATACCTAGTTTTTCGTTGCTCCTGTCATCACCGGCCCCATCTATAGCAACCGTAGACCTAAGTGTTGCTTTATTTTGCTTGTGCACCTATTTAATCCCCATGGCACATACATACATGCATAATCATCGAATTGCACTAGAGCAAGCTGCTATAAAACATAATCTCATTTGCTATTTATGTTATGTGGAAGTAAACTTTGTGGAAAACTGTTTCCAAAATGAGCCCTAATAGTCCAGCTGAAAAAAAAATGCCTTTAATGCACATGCACTATACTCGACTCTATTCCACTCTTGTTTTCTCGCTATATCGATAAACCCAAGAGTGAAAAAGAGAGAAAGGAATGAAAGTCCGTGGAATAGTGCATATAACTAACGTAAAGGCCATTACTTTGCTTCAGAAATCTTTATTAGCGTTAGCCACCTCAGTTTTATTAATTTGCCTATCGAGTACGCGTTTGCGTAAATTTACTTACTAATTCTATTTTTATTTTAGGACAACATGGATTCCCACAAAATCAACATGGCAAGACTGAGAGACTTCCTAGACCAACTATTCGAGCTGTGCAAAGTCAATGTCCTATTTATAAGAGAAGAGCTAACTAAACTGAAAAACGACATCGACGACCAGAAGAAATTCATAACCGGCAAATACGTAGAGGTATTAAAAGCAATTGAAAAGAGCAGCGAAGAAAATGCCATAAGATTCCGTGAACAAACGCAAAGGTTAACTGTTGACCACGAATTGGAGCTCAATGACCTGAAAAACGACCTCAATAGCAAAGATGGCGTCATCGAAAGCATAAAGAAAGAGAAAGAGGATCTAAAAGTCGAACATCAGAGAGATATAGAGCGACTAAACAAAGAACACCAAAGTACAAGAGAGCTTCTAGAAAATACAAGGCAGGAGATCAAACTGTTCGAACAGAAATTGGAAGAGGCTGAGGTACAAAAGCAGAAGGAATTGAAAGATGCGCAAGAGAAGATGCACCAGGATTACAAAGCTGAGATCGAGTCCTTGCGATCGAGGTAAGTGCTCAAATAACATGATCAACATAAACTTACACCCTACTTCTAGACATAGGTCTCGCACAGGAGCACATCTTTAGGGTTACGACGGCCTCTGTATAAATAATGTTGACCAAGGATCTTTCGCCGAGGATATATCGGATTCGGCGCCGGCAGGGCAACGCATCGACGATCGTTTTCGTTTCGCCGTATACGTCCGACCCCTTATAATGACCAAGGATCCGCGGTCATGGCTCAGACTCGGGATTCAGCGTCGGCAGCGTAACGCATACCCGACGAGTGTTTTCGTTTCGCATCAAGAGAAGCCATCTTGCTTTATTTGATTGCCTGATGCAAGATGGCGGTACTCGACGCGGAACTAAAACGATTCTCTATGCGTTGCGCTGCTAGCGCCGAAACAGTCGTGTATGTGTCAAGACCGCAAAAACTCCGATCCCTGATAAAGACAAATCCGTGTATTTAACTGTTGTATTTTTTATCCACTTTTTGTATTTTTCTAAAGCACTAACCCGTTTTGTATCCAGGTTCCGTCTAGTCGCCCTAACGAATATGGATCGCTCGCCATCCGAGTCGAGTCTTGAGAAGATCGAGCGCACAGACGTCATAGAGATCAGCAGCCATAATGCGATCGTGATGCAGACCAAGGTGAATGAATAATTTGGTTGTTACTACCGATACAAGCCGTGGTGACTGCGCCGCAGAACGATTGCCCGTCAATCTAATCTCGGCATTCACACAATTTTATTAGGGTCAAATCGCGAATGAACTCGTGGAATGTCCATCATGCGCGTAGCATGAGGCTAAGTTAGAGCGTATCCATGGGTTTATAACTCTACGTTCTACGTCAAACAAAAGAGTGAGATTCAATGAAATGTCAATGCTGACGATCGTGACTGTCACTTGAAAGTCCATCCGTATGGCCTTTACGTAGATGATTAATAAAGCATTATACAACGTGTTACAAAACATCCTAACTCTTTTAACAGGGTATAACCTACTGGTCAACAAGATGTCAATTCTGGAAAAAGAAGTTGAAAAAACTAGTTTTTCATTTCATAACCTCAAAATTGAAAATGTTTCCTAACCTTTTTGTTTTTGGTATTAGCTTAAATTTTAAAATATGTTTGTCGTGGAGCGGTGGAACCTATGCAAGGTTTGAGTTGTTAAAACATTGTGAAAGTCAATGATAACACTATTAAAAAGTACTTTTCTGCCGCAACAGCGTTCACATTTGATTAATTAAAAATCAACGGAAAGCCATAGAGCAAAAAAATATATGTTGTGATCCCTATCACCGGGTGCTATTACCCTGTAAGAGTTAGGATCTTTTGTGACACCTTGTATTCATTTTTAAAGGATAACGCCGAGGTGGAGAAGGAAGAAGCGATCCGACTTGCACGCGAGTCGTGCGAGCGGGAGTGGCGGCAGCGACTCGACGAGGAAACCAAGAGGTTCGAGGTGGACAAACAGGTTAGAAATCACATTAAAAGTACAGTTTGTACAGTCGGCCACAGGAAACTATCAACACGCCAAACTATAACATTTCCCCCACAACGAATTGAGACTAGCCCCGATGATAACAAATGATAGTCATGAAAAGAGCTTTCTAACGACATACGTCTGGTCGTTATTGGTCGTGGGTCATCCCATACATTTTTGCCCGTCATCCTTTCTTGCACCGAATGACAACTGACCGATAGATAAATTAGCCAAGAACTTGTTTGACCGAAAAACAATCTTACCCCGCCACCCCTAAGATCTACTTTCCCTCGCCAGGTGACAATAAACGACGTAACCCGCCGCCTACTATCTGAGAAGGATCGCCAGTTAGAGTTACTGCGAGAACGCGAGTCGCATTTGACGCGAGAATGCGTCAAGTACAAGGAAACGATACAGCAGTTGACAGATCCGGAGACTAACGACTACGATAGCCTTCTCAAGCCGCAGGTAAGAAAGAAACAGTCGTATTCAATAACAATCTCATGTCAGAGAATAGTTCGAGCTTGATTACCACGCGGGTAGTTTAGAGTATCATCATAATAGCTCAGGTTTCTTAGAAGATCACAATTTTTTTCTCGTTTTTTGTGGACACCGAAACTGAAAATGGGAACAGAATTGAATTGATGAAATTCCGTGTGTATTTCATCCAAAAACTGAAAAATCTAAATCGATTGCTGGACCGAATCGTCAGGGAGCTTTTGATGGCCTCCATCGGAATATCCGGAATAGTCCTCCATTGTGTTTTTTTTAAACCTTTGCTGAGACACAGATTTGTGTCTGTATTCCCATTTAAATATTGATTTAAAAAATCACTGCTACAACCTTAGATGAAAACAAAAAAGAGAAGATACGGCACATTCTTACTAGCAGCCGTGAAAAAATGGGCTCGAACGCACTCATGCACATAAACTCACACATTTACAATTATGTGAATAAGCGATACGCTAAACCAACAAGCCCGAGCGAGACAAGAACAGTCTCCAACCGGTCAGTGTCCAACCGGCGACTGAATGAAAGTGAGTCCATGGACTCAGTTTTGCAGGTCCACCCGTAATGGGTGAGTGCCGTATCTTCCCTTTTTTGATTTCATCTAAGGCTACAACTGCATTCATAGTATTCAAATATAAAATAACTATACAGACACAGTGTATCTCGCGCGAGCCAGGCGCCTCATTTCTAACTTGAACCGTTGTTAATTTTCATCCAGCTAGCGACGCTAGAGAACGAGAAGGCGTTGCTTCAGCAGCAAGTGAGCGAGTTGAAGAGAGAACTGGAGAAGAAGACTGAAGATGCGGACAAGAGCCGGGAGGACGACAGCGAGGGAAGGTAAAATATGTTCAACCATCGATGATTCGCGGTATTCGCACATCATTTTGTCCGAAATGTGTCCAACCGCGATTAATTTTGATGGTTGGTTTATAGGTTATAGCGTGTCAAAAATGCGAGTCATATTTTTTAAAATTAATTCGGTATTTCAATCCTCAAGTCTATTCAATCCACCCGTGACAATCATTATTTAAATTCAACCCCAATTTAATTTGCTCTGATATTAGTATAGATCAGGAATTATTGGCACATGAATTGGGAAAATATTAAGAATAATTTGGTGCCGTGACCAGGATTTGGTTCAACGTTATAATTTTTTTTTAACTTCAAGATGTCGGGGTTTTCTCCCACTCAATCTCGTAAAGAAATATTTGAAGGTAATTTTAGAAGTTTACCATTTTAAACACCATTCCAGATCGTCATCACCAAAACGCGAAGAGAGCAGAACGGCGCGGAACAAGTCGCGCTGTCACACGCCCTTCGGTCTCATCGCGGGCACTCTGAGTCTGTCGTCCTGTCTGCCCGGACACACGGTGTTGGTACTGTGGGACCGGGCGCATCACAACTACACCGTCATGCAGGTGAGCCATCGTGAGAAAACCCGCAGATTAAACGGCCCAGTAGTATTGACCTAGACTTTCTTGTGGACTAGGTCGTCTTGACAGTGAGAGGTTGGCAGGAAAAGCTCTATAACCAACAGTGGGCAGAGGTGGGCTGATGAAAATGTTGATGAGGCCTCCTAAGCTGTTTAGGATAGTATAGGGCCCAGCAACTGTTATAGGTGTCATCCCCTCAGCTTAGTCGGCCTAGGCCACAGGAACAACATGGCCATTACGTGCAGAGCTAATTAAGTCGCGAGTTTCCTTCACAAAATGTTTTAGCGAGTGGTACATTGTTGCTACAAATTTCAGTTTAGACAGTCGCCTTGTCGCCAGCCTAGTGTCGCCTATAAAGGATCCTGCCGGCTGCACGTTTTTAGTCTAGTGACTGACTAGACTCTAGCCTGTTTTAGTCTTTAGATGATTTCTAAACCTTTGCTCCTATTGCAGGAAGCAGCGATAATGTACTTCGTGCACAGTGACTGCCTGCCCGCTCTTGACCTCAGCGTGTCCGTGAAAAACGAGAGCGACAGACGACTCTACGCCATCGCTACCGTCGAGTCCAAGGAGTATTGTTACGCTAAGAAGGTAAGGTATAGTTCTCTCCAAACATCTAGTCCGCTCTGAAGTTACGCATTGCGTAGGTTTTCAATGTATGGAGGCTATACATTAAAAACTTGGGCAACTCACGACGCGCCAACTTCAGAGCGGATAGAAATTTGGCGAGAGCTATAGCTGGTTAACAATGTTTCACCTCACTACAAGCTAGACTAGCCATCCTAAACTTCACTGATTGGCAAAGTTAAGTAGCATCAGCAGCTTTCAGTTTATGGATGGGTGTGGCATCTATCAAATATCTTAGTGGCAGATTTCTTGCGCCTTCATGCCTCGGAAGACACTTTAATTACAATCTATGTCAGAGGTCCTTCGTATAACTTGGGTGGTCTTAAAATTTACTCCGTGGCTGCATCACCACATAAGCTCAGGTAAATTCAAATTCCCATTATTCTTCTCAGTTTGCAACAACTGAATAAGGTCCCGTGCACACTTTACGCATCGTCGACGTGCGTTCTATCTTAGCGCGAGAATGTGCTCTATTTCCTGCAAGCCACCGAAAGAAACCTCTGTTACCTTGCATGGATTCGAGGATACGTCTTTAGAGTCATTGATTACGAGTACCACATTGCTCGCAATAATAGTAGTATGGTTGTAGTAATGTGTGGTCACCGAACTAAATCCCATAGAATCCGCATTACGTATAAAATCACAACAAAAACTTGTCCCCACAGAAACAAAAGATATCAGCAATAGAAACAATAGATACAAAACATCATTTCGACCATACGTCTAATATTCGAATGTCAACCTTATCTCATTAGTGTACAGTTTTACTTTAATTGCATGGACTACGAGCAAATAAGCTCCCAAAGGCAATTGGGAAGGCAAAGTTTTTTGTTCGAAAGTCCGTTATTGGCTTAATCTTATCTTTAGACAATATTGAGAAACTAATTTCAATATTTTTTATTTTGGTTCTGTAGTTTGGATTTTACAACGTTTCAAAGATACGGTTTTATGACCTTCACGCGACGGTCTGCATACTGTTGGCGGTCATAGGCATTTTAAAACATTTTAGCGCATAAAAACAAAACTACTGGACCAAAATAAAAAATATTTAAATTAGTTTCTTAATATTGTCTAAAGATAAGTTTAAGCCAATAACGGACTTTCGAACAAAAAACTTTGCCTACCCAATTTGGGCATCTATTTTTCCAGACACATTTCAGAGTTCTATGTTGTATCTAGTTTTATCCTTGATCGAAGTGTGTGGTACCTTTCCTCAGAGCGGCAACCGCTACCACATGCCGCGTGGCTCGCGCTTCTACCGCGTGCGTGTGAAGCCTTGCCGTGCGCACGCGCCGCCTCCCTGCTGCGACCACAAGCACAAGTCACAAGGTAAGAGCGATGCCACACGGGCGTTGCGGCTGTGGTCGTCGCAACGCAATGATTTCAACGCAGTGAATGCCACACGAGCGCTGCGTCGGCGTAAACAGATATGCTATTAAGACGCAATAGGACGCACAACTAGCGGCGCCAATGAAAAAAAAAACATATCTTCTTTGTGGATGCGTGTTTTGTGGAAGTGGCCACTTTTGGCGAGAATCGATTGCGTTCTTAAGTTATAGAATCTGGAATCCAAACCTTAGGTCCTAAAAATTGTTAAGCCTCGCGTTGAGAAATCGCAGGAGCGTTTTTAGCAAAAAACGCATCCAAAAAGAAGATATGTTTTTTTTTTCATTGGCGGCGCTAGTTGTGTGTCCTACTGGGCCTTAAATACTGCGGCCGCTCCGTCGTTTCAACGCAGATCCCTTCCCCACCTCGTCTCCCTCCTCTCCTTGTGCGTTGCGCTTGCGTTGCGTCGCCGTCCGTCACTTCAACGCATCGTGTGGCATGTCGTTCAGATTTATATGTAGAACGACGGAGCGTCACCGCTCAATCGACGCAGCGCTAACGCAACCCGTGTGGCACCTCTCTAATACATAAACAAACACCGGTTCGATGAGACAGTTTGATATTCGGCATACATTATTCAGTACACTATACGTCAAGCAGGATTTTTGACAGCTCTTTTTGTCTATGGTGCGTCATTCCACTTGATTTCATAGAGTAGTAATGTGAAATAACTGTCAACATTTTGTTTTTATTCCTGCTTGGAGTATAGCGTCGCCAATAAAACGAAAATAAATCTTGCTCCCACCCAGCTATTGTTATTTCATACGTAAGATAAGATACGTCTGATTTGTTATTTCATCAGCAGATCACCCTCATGAAGTTAAGTTTGTTTGCTTATCACAATATTCTTTGTGCTTATCACAAGTATGTTGCCGGCGCGCTAAAAGCCAACAAAACAAATACTACCGTCGCCACCCTACAAATTTAATGTATATCTACCATTTTCCATTGTTCATAATAAAACATATTGAAATAACAGTAAAAAATTTCGTCCCATGGACGATATCGTGTTTTGTGTTATTGTGTTTTGTGAATACGAAAGCGACAAAATGCATTTTAGTTGCCAGCTTTTAGCACGTCAGCTGTTCTCGATGTAGTTTGTTTCTAAGCTGACGCTTGCTTATTGCCAACATGAAGGGTTGCGAGCGTACGGTCGGCCACAGTCTAGGATACCCCATGGTAGCTCTTACCGCGCGCGGAATAAGGGCGCCAATCGAACAAAAAGGGGTATCCTAAATGGCCGACTTTACAAGAATGTTGTCAGTCACGCCGTACGCGGGATATTTAAATGATTACGAATACCGTTATACTTATAGCAGACAGAAGTGTATCGCGCTCTCAAAGCTCGATACGGTCGATATTTTTTGAAATTCACAATAATTTACTTTTGCACTTTACTTTTTGTTTTTTCTAAAGCACGAACCCGTGCTAGGGACATTATACCTAAAGTTTTTTTTTTGCACTCTAACTAAGAATTATCCTGTGCGTCACTGACAGTTTTCTTTTTCTCACCTGTCCCACTATACTGCACGCCACTAGTAGAAAAACTAAATCTCCTGAGTATATTTGTGGCTTGCACTATAGTACTAACTGTACATTCAGCGATACGCTAAGATACTCCATGGTAGCGCGTAAGGAAAAAAAACGAAAAACTAAGGCTTCTTCGTAATGAGATGTTTTGTACAGAGCGTCCAGTGGCACCTTCACTCACACTAGATGACAGAAGGGACCACTCTGACGCTTCAGTGCCTGGGACATTGTTTAGCGCGTAAGGAAAAAGTGCGCTCGGGCAAAAATCCGTTCTCTCTGAGACGAAAGAGAAGGGAGCAACTTGGCCAGAGCTACCCTGAACGGAGATAAATGGAAAGCCCTTGTGTCAGCCCCAGACTCCACGGAGGAGTAAAGGGATCAAAGAAGAAGAAGAAGAATGAGGCAAAAAGGGGTATCCTAGCGTGTCGCTGGCTGTACGTTAGTGTGGAACACGGAGCGTGTGTGTGTTGCGTTGCAGATAGTGTGACGGGCGGCTCGCTGGCGGCGCTCTGCGACCAGCGGCCCAAGAAGTGGTTGACCTACATGCATGCCGCAGGTCCAGCTTTTTAGTCTTTCATATTGCACCTAATAACCTACCGCAGATAGGTCCTGGCACTCGGTCTCGATCGTTTGCTGGACGTAGTGTGCCCTTTTTATGACCGAAGCCGTCCATAAAAGGGCCACTATTATAAAATATTAAAAAATCACTGACTATCCCATTTGAAATTTCGAATTTCATTGCTCCGATCCGTATGGTACAAAATCAATAAACAAGGCAGAATATTGTTGTTGGACTCTACAACTCCGATCGAAGCAGAGCATAAAATGCCCTGATTGGCCGATGGAAAATATATTTTGCTTTGGCGGCTCCGCATTCTATAACGGCTTTTTATTTATTTTTACTTACATTACCGGCCATCACATGCAACTATGTTTATTTTTTTCTGTCTCCTTTGATTCATGATATTATTATCCTAACGTTTTTAGTCGCAATCCAAATCATCTATTCAATGCATTTTGTTTTTGCAGCTAATTAAAGCAAGGCTGTTCAAACCCAGGCCCGCGGGCCAACAATCATAATATAATCACTTTCTTTACCGGTTTACCGTGGCCCCCCAATAGCCCCGGTACCCTTGACGCTATCTTGTCAATATTTATAAAGTTTTATAAATTATCTTTGAATTTTCAGTCATGCTTTGATTTCATACAGTTTATAATGTGCATTGAAATGTAAGTCTATTTTGTAAAATAAAAACACATAATACTTCTAAATTGCTGAAATATTTTTTAATTTGCCCAATATTATCAAACAGCGTCAAGAGTGTACGTCTGCAGAAATCGAAAAAATCACTCTCATTAGAAAAACAAATATCCCACATTAGAAAAACAAATATCCCACCTTACTTACTAACTAAATTGCTCCACAGACACACAAAAGTCCGTCGACACAAGCCAGTCGACGAGCTCTGCGACGGAGTCGGCGAGCAAGGTCGGCGGCGAGGTCGTCACCGCGACCCTTATTAACCTCGAGTCGCCTGTATCCACCGGCTCAGCGCCGCCGGTGTCACAGAGCGAGGTGGACGGGGCGCCGCCGGAGGAACAACTGGACTCGATAGAAACGAGCGACTGGGGCGCGGGCCGCATGCTCGCCTCCACTGCCAGTGCTATGTGAGTTTTGTGCCCATTGAGATTTCTACGACCTTCACTCAAACTGTGCAACACTTGACACAAACCATGCGGTTTAAGGGTGTGTTTTGTTATGTATTTTAAGAGAAAAAAAAAAACATCGTGTGGAAACCCGCGGCTTAGTTGACTCCGCACCTATTGACTTGTGTTTCTTGTGGGCTAGGCCGAATAATGATAAACTAATCTCTTTATTTTAACATCTACGAGCGACGCAACCGGCGTTGCACGGGTGCAAAATAGTTATTTGTTATGCAAGAATGCAAAATTATTGTTTGCGGCGAGTGCTTGTATTGAAAACCGAGCTAGCGAAGGTTTCTAAAATTGAGCCACGAGCGTAGCGAGTGGTTCAAAAAAAGAAACCTGAGCGTAGCGAGGTATTCAGAAGCACGAGACGCAAATAATATTGCATTCGTGCGAAACACAAAACTTTTCATCTCACAGAAGCGAGGAAATGACTTTGTTAGCCAAGCGGGACAAACTCTATAGACAACTACTTACAAGCAAAACAGGTGAGTCAAATAAGTTCCTTTTAAAAGCATATTTTATTGTAGTTACGGCTGCCGCACTAAAGTTTTGAGCTTCGTTGGTATTAAAACCATTCGTTTTATTAATAATTTCCTGAAGTTTATTTATCCAGACACAAAAATAATGTAAATAAAAGAATGTTTTTTTTTCCGGGTGCATTCTGAACTTATACCATATAAATAAAAAAATTGTAGGAGATAAAAAATTAAATTAGTAATATCGTTTGAAAAAATGTATTTAACAAACCAAAACATAATTATCTATTTGATAAAACAGAAGCGCAGCATTTTTTTTATTTACTGGTATTTAAAAATAAATATGTGTACAAAATATTGAAAAGACTATAAGAAGAAACCGCGTTTCTGAATGTTCTATTCCGTGACTTTACCTTTTTAAAAGATGCTTATGCACCATTTACATTCACAGTTTTGTATAGAGAATGGGCACGAACAATCGCTTACGCTGAAATACGCGTTTAAACGAACTATGAATGAGGTTTTATTTTCCATCCGGATCTGGCATCTACTTAAACGGCCAGTGTTTTTTTCTTTTTCAAACTTTTTCTTTTTCAAGGGCGCGGGAAAGACTGTCCCGGCGTCGCGTTCAAATTTCGAAGCGCACAAAAGTTCAGATAGTTTAAATCCGGCCTTTACACGATCGTAAGTTACTAGTAACAGCAAACTTTCCGAGCGTGGGAGATGAAAAAGTATTTTTTTTCCGTAAAAAAATGGTCGGACGACATTGTCACAGCTGCGGAGGGTCCATGGATGCGGATGGCTAGGGACCGTGAGAGGTGGCGCGAGGGGAAAAAGGCCTATATCCAACAGCGGGCAGAGGTGGATGATGACGATGAAAAAAAAAAGTAACTAACGGACGGTAAAATCCGCGTCAAAATCCGTTGCATAGTTTAGGAGAAGTTAGCGGACAAACAGACAGATAGCTAGCAACCGACTTCTTTCCAGATAAACTGACCAAGCGACCTCTTTCCAGGACCGACATGGAATGCAGCGTCGGGCGAGTCCTCGGGCCGGAGCTCGAGCTTCCTACCGAGCTGATAGTCTCCGCCGTCTCCGTGCAGTCCCGATCCGGCTCCAACCCTCCCGCCGACTCGGAGCTGGCCGAGGAAGCCACGCCCTGACGGCCGCTGGACCGCTGCGCCCTCAACGACATCTAGTGGCGGCCCCGAGGAACTAAGTGGCGACATCTGTGCAGGTACTTCGGTGCTGCGGGGCTCTGAATTGGGGCCTTAGCCTGTAACGCAATAGCGTCCCAGCAGAAGGACAAAACCGCGGTTTCCTCGTTTTTCTCCTACAACCAGAGAACTAATTCTCTAGAATATTATTTGCTGTACTACAAACACATTAAAAGGACCGACAGCATTAATAATTCTTAATTGAAGCTGTCAACTGGGAGCCCATTTTGGCACCATTGCATTACAGGCAAGGCCTCTGTTGGCCTCGGTCACACGTAGAAGCAAGGGTCTAAATGAGCGCGAGTGGCAGACTGATTTCCCTTATCGCTTATTAGGTCGCATCGCACGACTAAGATGATAGTTGAATGAAAACATCGTTTTCACGTTTATTTAGATCCTTGTCGCTGGGTAATAATCTGTGGTAATTACCACCGGCAGTAAGCTAGCGACGTAAAAAAAAAATTCGCTGCTAGAGATAGATCATTTTCTATTTACTCGCTCGTATTTTTTGCACCGGATTTCAGCTACGTGTGATCGAGGTTATATGAGCGACGTTTTTGCTGGTCGCTGTATAGTTAGTGTTGCCAGTTTAAGACAGACGCGCTTTATTCCGTATTCCTTGATAGTGATAAAAGCAGTGCAGTGGTAAAAGCATACGGAGGTAAAAAGACGTCGTTTTTCCGGGACACGGCTACAATCTTGTACGTTTGTTAGTTCCGTTTCCGGCCATGTCAATTTAGATCCTTGTGGCACTCCACACGGAATATTAGCGCCATTTGTGCGTCGTTCGGTATTGCATTAAAATATCGTATAGGTGTTACTAGATTGCTCATTGTAAATTTCGAGGCGGTATTAGGAAGTATTGTTATTTTGATCTAGGCGTCGGTGTTGCCATGTTTGAATATGCCACTAGTACGTTGTTGGCTTCGAGAGAGAGAGCTAAGCAGACAAATGTAGTATTGGGCCACTGGGTAAGCCACTAGAGGTAACAGCATTTTGTCACAATGAGCATCAAAACGTAAACATCGGTTTCCCGGAGGCTCAATGATAGCTTATGAATTTTAAATTAATATTTGTCCGCGGTAATGCTTCTTTCTCAGGTGTGTGGTTCAAAGTTCTGAGATAGCAAAGTGTGTGTAATAGTTAGATCATGCTAAAGGTCACATAATAATATATTATAATAAAATCTCATATTAGTCGGTTGCTCCGTCTGGGTCAATATAACGTAGAGTTTAAAATTATACACGAATTATTGCTATTATATACTAATGTATGTGCTAATAATGCAGTCTTAGTTTTGTGATCATTGTTATTATTATATTATGTAATCCACCTCACTATGAAAAAATCGGCGGACTCATTAAGCGTGTCGTGAATCCGTATTGTTTATATTTTTTCGGCAATCCCGAGTGAATGTCGAATGTCTTCCATGGCAAAGAGCAAACAGTGTGGGCAAAACCTACCATTGCGGCTCACTTGCAATATTAGTATTGATCGCAATAATATTCGCATTCGTTTGGCGCCAAAACTACACGACAAAATCAAAGGTCGTATTCGAAATTTGGAAATTTGGAAACTATTTTTGATAAAGGATGAATTCATCTTGATTTAATTAAACAACAGGATTTAGGAAACTTATTGTTCCTATTTGTCTAAATTCTAAATTAACCATGAAAATGTAATATAAGTACATAATCTAAATTCACGTTCTACATTGGAGACTAGTTATATTGTACGAAAATATGAATTTCTTCTCAGTACAAATTTACTTTTAGTCGTTGAAAGCTTTACAAGATATTTTGCTCTATTATTTTTGTTATTCTTTAATTAAAATCAATTTATTTTAGACAATATTCACTTTGTTTCTGTAATTCCTTTACTTTCTGTGAGAAGTTACAAGTTTATGTTTAGTTATGAATAAAATGGTAAAATAGTGTCAGTTTACCTAATTTCGAAAGGGATTTAACCCTTATAAAGCATAAAATTAAATGAGCTACGACGTACTTAGTTTGGTTTCTGTAATTCCTTTACTTTCTCTGAGAAGTTACAAGTTTATGTTTAGTTATGAATAAAATGGTAAAATAGTGTCAGTTTACCTAATTTCGAAAGGGATTTAACCCTTATAAAGCATAAAATTAAATTAGCTACGACAGACAAAGGCAAAGTACTTCGTTTGATAATGATATATTTGCACAAAGCATCTACTTTAGTCACTTGGCAAATTTATTTCTAATGACATTTTAGTTTGCATCCGCTACATCCACTATAGAATAACTAGGTTATAATCTTGTCAATAAGGGATTCTCTCGCAACTGAGTTAGACTTTGGTACATCCTCGGATATTTGAGGCCATACCGATCCTAATCTTAGAACTCTCTGTTTCAATTCAACCTCTTAGTAGATAGACGGCTTCGCGAAACAATGACGCTTCCGACTCTCGATCTCGTTTTGAAACTTGAATTTTGTCTCCAGTTTGTAATGTAATAGCACCTTAGAATAATGATGCATAGCAACTGAAAGTGGATTTGTCGCAAGGTCCGAATAACTTGGCTAAAGCCGTGTAAAAATACTACTAACATTTATGTTATTGAAATAACTATAACTTTTTAATGACAAGAACAACTAAGTTTGTTCAGAACATGCTTAGGACGTCAAAACAAAACAATATCTCCCATAATAATAATTAGACTTCAGATATCGATAACCTCTCTGATTCTATGCGTTATTAATCTAAGGAAAAAAACACGTTAGCTGTAGTTTGGCCTGTAAAATTGTTATAAAATAAATATTAGTAATAATACCTACGTGAAAACAACTAAAATATAAAATGAAACACTGCGGATTGAACCCGCCACATTTGCGTCCGAGGGTTACGATTTATGGTTTGACACGAGGATAAGCGTATCGCAAATGTATGACACGCCGTGGTGACGGCATTAGCTTCGTATTAACTTTGTTTGTGGCCTTACTGTGAATGGCGCCCGCCGTGGGGCCTCGTCGCCATCTTGTTTTTTTGACAATTTTAATGCTTGGACGAAAAGTATTGCTGTTGTTTAGAAAATGATGATGGGTGATGGTTTAAGTCGGCTAGCCGACTGCTGTGATAGTGCGCGCTGTGTGTGCTTCCCACCCCTTCGGACAGCATCCTCAACATACAACCTATATTAGAATACATACTTCTCATTAAACTAAGGCCTATAGATAGGATCGTACTAACTAATCTCCTTGGCTAATTGTTATCGCATTCGGTAGTGTGTTGAGGGAGCTGGCCGCATTCCGCGGTTTCTTTTACGAATTCTCGTAAGTGTTAAAATTTGCCTGAAGCCGGCGCGCTGCGTCGCGCCTTGGCCAGTCAAAGGAAGACTGGATCATCACAAAGATACCTGGAGGTTCTTGTAAATAGTTGTTTAACGGTGTAATATTGTGATCGTCAAAAGCTTACAATTATATTTTTTTTAATAAGGTCCGTAACAATTAATATTATTTGTGCTGGACGCATTCAATTCGTTAATTCGTTTGGAATCATGCACCGCGGTTACACTCAGATAGTGGTCGCCAGGAAAAAGCAATAAGAAAAGTGTCAAATCCGAAGGCAATAAAGACTGAGTGTTTTCGCAGGCAGATGATTGGGTGTTTGTTTGCATGTTTAGTAGTTTTGTTTTTAAATTACCATTCGTTGTGAATTACGTTAAAAAGTGTTTTGCAAAACAGTTTCGGGACTGCTTGCATAAACATAATTTATTACCGAGTGACCGCTTCATGGACTATTTTGTAGTGACCAATTTTATCTTTAGCTAAGACGAAATTGTAAAATTGACAATTTTAACGTGTAAAGTTTTATATACAATACAAATAGATGATTTTGTACAAATCGTTTGTTTCATTTCCGAAATCAAGGCCAAAAACTGAATAGGAAACCTCTTTTATTACAACTATCACATATGTACAACAGGATATTTACAAACAGTCTTAACTAAAGTAACAATTCGATCAGTTGTACGTCAGAGCACTGAAGGCATTCACAGTTTGTTGTTGCATGTCGAAGTCTCTACAGTCAGCCATCTGAGGCGAGGTGAACGCACAGTCGTTGTAGTTCCACACTGGCGCTTCCAGCCCGGTTTGGGCGCCATCTTGTCCGTTCCACGAGTTCCTATAGTACCGTTCCTGCTCAGTGTCCAACACGGGCGATGTTCTGGAACATTCCACGGCGTAGTACTGAGCTTCCTCCGGGTAGTACGCCTGTGTGGAGTAATTTTGCTGCTCACAGTACGCTTCCGCTTGCTGGTATCCGTTTCCGAACAACTCCGGGGAGGGCGCTTCGCTGGACTCCGAGCCGGCGGCGGCGCCTTGCCACTCGAACCAGTAGGAGTCTTCTGATCTTGAGTCCGTACTGAGTTCCGCGAACGTAGGTGGCGATTCTAGAGGTCCGCTTTGTTCCATTTGTCCAAACTCCATCCTGATTGGCTGGTCGAGCTGGAATATCTCCTCTGGGTGGAAGATGTCGTCAGAGAGTCCGGTCGGGTCGTAGGGTTGCGGGGGGAGCGCGGGCGCGGGCGGGGGCGCGTACGCGGCGTAGGGCTGCGGCTCGGGCGGGGTCCAGGCGGGCGCGGCGTAGGCCTCCGCTGGCGGCTCGGAGCGCCACCGGCAACCGCACTCGAATGGGCCGCACGTGCATGTTAGACCTGTTGTACAAAAATGTAATTTACTAACTTGCCCTGTCAGATCTAATGTTGAGTTGAGTTTGATCTTTGGAATGACAATTTCTGTAGTTGTTAAACGCTATCAAACTTTAAAGTGTACGAAAAGCAGTCTTGTGCTTAGTATTAAGATAATAGAGGCTCTGATAGGAACTTCATCATAAGTAATTACGTTTTCGGTGCAGCACTCTCCACACACTGCGGAAACAAAGGTAGAGGAAGGTCACAGAAGCAATTTCGCTCATATGAAGGAAAGGGAAATTGGATGACGTCACGTCCGGCAGCTCGTCAAAATATCTAGTTTCGCTGTAAGTAAAGTCGCCCCGTAAAGGTCCGCATGCCGGCGTGTAAAAGGTGTGTCCTACTGTCGTCTGCCAGGCTGTGAAAGATCTAGCCTGAAAATAACTTGCTAGTTAAGATGAAAAGTTCTTACCTCTCTGTCCATCGGGTATGAGCGGCGGCGGCTGTGGCGGCGCACCGTTGTTGACCTTCAGCATCTGTTTCTCGGGCTTCAGCGAAGTCATCTTGTCGGCCAACGCGGCGTCCCGCGCTAACAGCAACGCCAAGCCCCTGACTCTTCTGCCGGCTCCCAGCGACCTAGGCAATCAAATTAGTTTGTTACTTCGTGTGTCTTCATAAAATGATCTTGCAAAAAATACTGTTCTTTGACATTTTTGAGCCTTATAAGGATGCACTGCTGGGATAGTTTGGTTTAGGTAGGTACACACAATAAGATGCAACTTAGACAAGTACTTACATAAGTTTATATGTTAAACCAAAGGAAACAAAAGGCCCAAATATAAATGGTAGAGATATCTGAAGTAAAACTGAAAAGCGCGCGTCAGGGTCTCTACCTGGATAGGTAAGAGATAGAGATAGGAGGTTAGTTAGGTATCTACAGTAGGTTACAGTGCCCGCGGCAGGGCTATACTAAGTAAAGATAGAGATAGTAGGTTTGTTACCTTCGGACTTCGCTGGCGCCTTTGGCCTCGGGCCTGGGGTGGTCATGGGCGCCTTTCGCCTGGAAGAAGATGGCGTGCTCCGTGTGCCTCCAGAAATGGGTCACGGGGTACCCGCAGTGCCCGCGGCAGGGTTGAACTTCGAGTCGGCCTCCGGTACACAGCCGGTTTGGGCAGGGTTTGCCTGTTGGGTGAGAGGGTTGGTAAGGGAATATAGGCTTCTTATTTTCTTTATCGCCTTATAATTCAGCTCACATAAATGTCTGTGTGATGTTCCTTGACAAGACTCCACCTAGCGGCGTTGTGGGCTCGCGAGATTCTCTTATCTCTCTGATTTCGTGTGCGTTGCAGTACTTGCAGTGGACGTAATGATATAGGATGTTCAAGAGAGGACCTTTCAAACTTTAGGGGTTTTTTTATTTACTCATTAATTCTATCTAATCTAATTATCTAATTAGGATTTCCGGTCACAAATCTTGTACCTTGATCTAGATATTATATAATATTCACGTTACAAGCAACATGAACATTGCTATAGTTTTTATGTCAGGCACATTTCTCGTAGAGGTGCGCTTCCGTGCAACAGTCCAAAAAGAAGATACAAGGCAAAATAGGAAAGATTTTTCAACAAACCTTGTTGTTTTTTCCGAGCTTTATCACAGATGGCAGGCCTCAGGTTGACTCGCGATCCGTCTTGCAGCCGACATCGCGCCGAGCACACGAGCACGCCTAATAGGACAACAGAGATTTTATTATTTAAAAAAAACTCTCTTTTGGGGCTTCACCGGAGTAGGGTGAAAACCAGCAAGGTAGCTGGTCCCCGTACAAAACCACTGGCCAAAAACGCTTGATTACATTACGGTTATATGAGGTAAATACATAGTTAGCTACGAGCTACGGAGCTACGAAAGTGCTACGCGCGTTCGCTGTGCTACGTGGAGACAGACGTACGACCTTTTTAATTCATTTTAAGCTTACCTCACACGTAAGCTTCAGAATATAGGTACGCTAGAAGTTCGACCCTTAGAGGGGCCTCTTAGTTTGAAGCCACTTTTTCTCCGTCTATCAATGACTTTCGAAATACTTACTAAGTTATACTCTTTAGACTTTATGTAGCTTCGGAACGGGTACGCATAAGCCGAATTTCTACGGTCTGCGTTTAAAATTAAAATGCCCAATGGTCATACCTAACGCTAAAAGTCACAAAGACGAAAGATAATTTGGTAGAATTATTGAAACGCCGAAGTTCTTAAGGCCGAAATTGCCGACACTTAATGCCTACGATTGCCCTCCGGAACAGAGTGATTGATTGCAATTTTTAATACGGTAGCAGGAATCAGCGAGATGCTGCTTAATTGCTTATTCTTAGATATCTTTGTTCGGGATTTCAAACAGCTTTGTTAAACTAAAGGATAACTTAAACTTTACCCACCTAAGCAGCTCTTCTTCAAAATATGCACGTTGTGGTTATTCGTGTTCCTCATGGCCCAGCCAGAAGCGTGCCGTCTCGCTTCCTCACAGGCTGGGGGGTATATCTTCCGCACGTGTCCGTCGCACCAGTCACTGAAGGGGTCGAAGGTTGACACGCGGGGTACCACGGCGTCGTTGATGTCCCACTCCGGCGTGGAGTCTGACATGTCAGCGCGGCTGCTGCTGGAAAGGTAAAGGGGGATGAAGTTTTTGTCGTGTGTACGGAGAGTTTAGTTGATAAACTGTACCTAACTCTAAGTACCTATATTGTGCAAAATGCTGGCGAAAGTAGAGTCTGTTGGTGAAAGGAATAAAAAGAAGAAGACAGTAAAGTGAGCACAAAAAGGTACGTAATTCCTCTTCTAGCGGTAGGTTCTACTTCTACTTGAGGCTTTTTATAGCGCATACCTAGGTTTGTTATCATTATACTTTATTGCACTCGAAACACATTTCAGGACACATTAGATAAGAAAAGACATGTACAAAGGCGAGCTTATCTCTGTAAGAGATTTCTTCCAGCAAACCTTGAGGGATAGGAATTTAGGTCGATAAAACAGGTAAACATACGTGCACAAAATTAAATATTACTGCATAAACTATTAAAAAATAAGGTATCTTCGTCTTGATTTTAAGTAGAGATTCTCAAAACAAAAACTGCACGTGCCTTCAACGAACAAGTACCTAGGTCTAGTTGCATCCATCCATCCAGTCGTTCCCTCAATGCTGAGGATCACGACCATCCTTCTCCTTCACTTGAGAGTTAAGTACAGTAGAATTCTCTATTGCATTCTATTAGATACTGTTCGTATTTTTGCGTAGCTTTCCTGCGTCATAATATCCGTCCATGTAGCTAGCGGGTGATCTGCCACGAGCCCATGAATAGTGAGGGGGGTCCCTACGTCAAATTGAAATTTGTTTGTTTTAAACTCTTTACCTCGAATACTTTGTAGTACCGACAGCTCTATTGTGCGATGGATTATTATTTCTAAGCCTTAGGTATATGACCGATCGGTGTAATGTTTGTGCGAAAGTAAAAAATGCATATCAATAGCCTGTCGCTTAGAGCTTCTCAAGGAAAAGATGAGAAAGATTCATAGCATTAACACAAATAAATAATCAATACAATGTCTCTCGTGTTCTTGATCTATTACTTATCGATGTAATGACTTTCGCACAAACGCTACATCGGTCAAATAAGGCATAGAAGTAATAAACCATCGCACAATAGAGCTGTCGATACACAGTGTTTGGAGTAAAGAGTTTAGAACAAACAAGTTTCGATTTGACGTAGGGAACACTGAATAAGCTCCATTTCATAAGACGGTTTTTATCTTTCTTCTACTACCTATACATGCAAGTCTTGCAAGAAGCCGTGTCTCCGTTCGGGCTCTATTTACTGACGCTCAATAGGTAGGTACACAAAGTTATTTATCCAATTAAGGCGCACCCTCCAGACGGTCCCGACTCGGGCCAATTGGCTCAATAAGCGGGAGGAGCATCCTCCGCGATTTGCACTGAATTGAGCTTCGATAGAGTCTTGAGGAAAATTTAAAGCTAAGAGGTACCTAGGTATACCTAATAGAAGATAATATAATAGAGGGAAAGAGAGGTAGAGAAAGGCCAGGTAGAAGCTACATAAGCTGAAAAAATAATTTTAGAAACCACGACGAATTTAAGGATTTTTGCTTAGTTGGTAGACCAGGGGCCCGAGTCTGTAACGCAATGGTGCCAAAATGGGCTCCCAGAATGATGTCGGTCCTTTTAATGTTTTTGTAGTACCTAGGTACATAAAGAATATTCTGATTCTAATTCTAAAGGATTATTTCGCTGGTTGTAGGAGAAAAACGAGGAAACCCCGGTTTTGTCCTTCTACTGGGACGCCATCGACACGCCATTGCGTTACAGCAGTAGCGTGCCCTAATGAAAAGTTTTTTTGTCATTTCGTGCCGTTCCTAAAGGAGGTTGGCAGTCAATCTGTCTACCTGAAAAAAATCTTTCATGTGATATTCTATTTCTGGTACCTATCGATTCTTTGTTCCTCTTGTCAAAACTGCATCAAGCGTCGGTGGACGAAACAGGCAGCCACTCAATAGAGTTCAATTAAAAACAATTGAGTCCCCTCGTACTCGCATCGCACCTTCCCCAACGCGGTACAGTTTAGACTAGGACGAAATAACCGAGTAAAGAGAATTGACTGATATTTCTCAATAAAAATAAAGGAAAATAATTGCTGAAGGAAATGTGTATTGCATGACAGTTGGAGGCTAACAGAAGAAAATCAATTTAAAAAACAAAAGAAGAAAAAGAAGAGTCCGAGTAATAGGTATTCTTTTTTTTTTGTAAATCTTTATTTTATTTCGAAATAATAAAATTATACATTAAAAAGTTTGCCAGTAAAGAGGCTGTCTGCCGATTTCTGAATTGAGAATTTCGCTAAGCAAATAGGTAAGTATCGTCCTGTCTCTGCAGATTTCTCACAAAAGAGTGTGACAGAACGATAGTTAAGTATTTGCTTAGCAAAATTCTCAATTCAGAAACCGGGCCTGTGTATATTTTGCTAACACCGAGCGCAAGATCACCAGCGCGGATTGAAAAGTTTAGGAAGCATTTTTTAACCCCCTACCCAAAAAGAGGAGTGTTATAAGTTTGTCCGCTATTTGTGTGTCTGTCTGTGGCACAGTAGCTCTTAAAGGTTTTCTAGAGAGAGTTCTTAGATATGTTGTATCAAAATTGGTTCAGCCGTTTATGAGATATGCTAATTTGAAGCTAAAATGTCAAGAATATTTTAAATTTACATTTAGTAGTTATTTCTAAATAACCTGAACAAACTACGTCCTATACCATCTACTACCTAGTTCTACGTGAACATACTACAATGAAACATGTTTAGATCGAAAGATTACCTTGTCTAGCCCCTCAGAATACTTAGTACCTACCTACTTTCAGATTAGCTCACCTGAGTACCTATCACGAAATACCTAGGTAGGTAGGTAAGTATAGGTATCTACTTACATACGTAGCTGACTAAACTTCCTATTACCTATCCGACTTTTTTACATTTGGCACACCAGAGTCGTGTTCTGAGGTGGACTATTACCTATTCAATTAATTTAAGAAAACGCAATGGCGGTCTTATCGCTTATAGCGATACCTTCCAGACAACCATAATATGAACCTTAATATGAACTTAATATTTAGAGAGCTTTATCTCAATAGATGCCTACTTAAATACAAATAAGAATATTTATCTTATTGGATTAACTTTACCAATACTACCTAGGTAAATAGGTCAGTACCTACTTGGTAGTACCATAGTACGTACCTAGGTATTTTATACCTACCTAATAGGCATTAAGTTTTTAAACGAATAATTAAAAAAAAACTTCACTTAACTACTAGTATTTGTGTCGGTGTAGCCGATTATCAACAATATATTTTTTGTGAATTTTTTTAATTGACACTCAAAAACGTAATTCCTACCTAGGTAGAGTTGTTTAAAAATGTAGGAATCACCACCTACTATATCCATCTCAACTTATCATTATTGTAAAGTCACAAAAAGATAAATAAATTGGTACTTACAGAATAACCATTTCCGATAAAGTCACCGTCGAATGTTTCTTCAACAATTTTTCACCAAAAAGAGTTCAACGCGTTACAACATTGCACTTCCAAAGTCTTTTTCTCAACACTCAGTCCATAACGCACTGCAACTAAAAGTCTATCACTTTGGATAATAAAACAATGGCTAATAATTTGCAATTACGCGTTACAAATATATTAAAACAGCACTATATAGACATGCATTCAACTATACCGCTCGTAGCTAACTAAGTTGAGCATCCAAAACAAACACGGGGTTGCTTAGTCCCCACTACCAAATGAATGCGTATAGTCGCGCCAGCCAATCACAGCGCTCGATCAATTTAAACTCCGCCTCTCCACCAATCAGAGCTCCGGAATAAGCTTCGCAGTCGCCCACCAGGAGAGGGGGAAAGACCTGCTTTTTGAACTAAAGGAAAATTTTATAATAAAGGGTTTTTCAGTATGGCGCTGAAGGTTATTTCGTCTAGGTATCGATCGCTGGACAAACATTCGGTTTTACCATAGGTTTTACCATACACTTAGGTATGTTGGAAAGGGTGTCACCACAAAATAGAAAAAGGAATCCTTAGAACGTTTTTAATAACAAACAAATATTACTTTATTGGGCAAATAGCAAACATTTATTTCTACTTTTATAAATTATCTACTTTTAACAAAGTAACTAATCATAGGTGCAGACTTGAACCGACCCAGTCACTGCACTTCCATCGCTCTACAATACTCTACATTCTACATAAGTAAGTATGTTTGATCAGCAACACGCTAATATAGCCCACTGTTACTCGAACATAAAAAAGGTAAAAAAGCGTGTCACTGGCTGTAGGTACCCAATGTAGTACATACTCAAACAAAGCCTCGCAGCAAAGCCGATTTTTTCCCACCGGAAATGCAGCTGTAAACTGCACTCACACGAGCTATTTAATTTCCCCATGTTGTCGTCCGTTGCGCAAGCGAGGGTGTGAGATGCGGGCTGCGTACGCGCAGCGACTCTGCAATCGAGAGATTATGTTATTGGGACGTTTGAACTTGGAACGCCGTTGGCCGGTGTTGGGACAAAGGGTTAGGTTAGGTTAATTTAAAACTAGGTTAATTTCAAATATTGATTTTGAGAAACTTAATTTGAAACTTCAAATTAAAAGTACTATGATACGATTTGCAAACGATGATAGTCTGTCTCTATTGTTTGTTTCAATATCGGTACATAAAACATGCACAGATTGTACCTACCTAGGTAGTAGGTATGATATTGAAAATGTAGAGCAATGTCAATAAGCGAAATGTACAGATTTCCCTGAACATGATTAAGTGCAGGTAGTATCAATTAATTTGCATGTGAGTAAGCATTGGTAATACCACAACAAATATTTTTCTTCGTATTATTTCAATGCTGTTTCCTTTACGGAGTTAGGTACCTAGGTATTACCTACACGAAGCGATTCAGAATTGAGGAGGGCGACTCTCCCATACAACGACAGTTATTCAGTTCCTTACAAACGTGTACCTAATCTACCCCATAGGCATCTACACTACATACTTATTGTATGACGATTACTCAAAAACCATCTGAAATCAGGACAAGCTCGATAAAAATAAAAACGTTAGCCATTTCAGACGGGTTCACTACGTCTTGCCGAATTACATTTCACCTTGTTACACTTCACCTATGACGTATCATCCAATGACACCAGACGGTTAAGTCGGGCAAGCTAAGCTTATTAGGGACATAAACATTTTTTCACTCAGTAAAAGGATATTGCAAACGAAAGTTACAACAGACCAGTAGCAACTATCCAAAACAATATGATATTATCTTTGTGGTATTTCCCGGTCGACTTTGTTTCGCCAAAATGGCGGATTAAAAATCAGCGGCGCGCAATAAAAGTCGTCTCTACCAAGAACTGGGATCGCATCTTAAGCTCGTAATTGTATTAATTTTAATTCCTCAATTGTCCCAAGTCTTATAGCAATAAAACTTTGTGAACAAAAGAGGCGTTAAAGGAAACTGGGGCTGATTAGTTTGTGGCGGTGGGGATTAGGAACGAGTGACATTTTTTTCGATCTCTTGCTAAGTTGATTTCGGCGCCTTTTTAGGGATTTTGTCTCTAGCTTGGCGGTCTTCTGCATAAAATGGACAGGAGGTAACTTGTTTTTGTTTGTGTTTGGAGTCAATTAAAAATAAAAATGGTGTAGGACCACCGCCAGACTTTGTCTTAGCGCTCATTTTGTTGATTAAGTCTTTCACCGGAGCAGTCCACAAAATGGGAGAAGAAATGTAGGTGTAGGAGTTATCTAGTGCTCGTTTTAGAAAATGTATTATGTGACTTATCACCTTTTAAGAAATATGTATGCTTTGGTTGCTATATAGAGTCTGGTTACTTCAATGTTAGTTAAGAAGAAAGTTTTTTTTTAAATGATTAAATGGCTGTCAATAAAAGTTTCGTGTGAAATGGCCAGCTCGTCCCAGTATATTTTGAGCACAAAAGTCCTATCGTCACCTTTTTAGTCAATACACTCTATGGTATATCTAATGTTTGTTTAAAAAAAAATGCCTGTGATTAAAAGTGTTTCATGTCAAGAGTTTCGTAGAGTTAAATGTAGTTCTATGCTGATTTGCCACTATTACAATGTGGTTACGGTCGTAGGTGCCCACCCTCTTGACATGTTGTAGCCATTACCAATTGTCTTCCAAATAAAAAGCATTCAAGCAGTTTAGAGTCAAGTCGGGTCTCCCCACTCAGTTCCGCCGGAAGTTGCCAATTCGCGAAATTGGGCATCAATTCAATACAGACAGTCATTGGCGGAAGAAAGCTTTTAGGTATTTATGTAAAGTATTTTGGGACCCTCGCCTCCAATTGTTATTTTTACCTATAAGTTGGTAGGCATGGAACAGTCGACAGCACGTCGACCCTTACACGCGTGCACTCTATTCAGTTACGTAACGGGCTACTTTGCAACAAAAAATTTAAGGTTTACGTTCTGTTGACTGTACCATGCCTACCTACTGATAGGTAAGAATTACAATTGGAGGCGAGGGTCCCAAGGGTATACAAGGTGTTATACAATGGTACAAAACCAGAATTAATTATTATTATTTATTTATTTAAATTGCATAACATAACAGTAATAAATACTAAGGCGTTATACAATTGCATTATTATAGAACATATGTATAGAAATAATAATTCAGAATCAAGAGTAGAGCCGATTTTAAGATCACTGATGGTTTAGATTTTTTGTTACTTACAACACGTTATATTGTCAACTACATACTGTGACATTATCAAGTAAATACTGTGACATGATCAATAAATATTTTTATGATTTTTTTATTTTGGGTTGAAAAAAATATATTTGGTTTTGATTTTCACACATTTTTGGAGCAACAAAAAGCTAGCGTACCTACAGTAACTACTCATAGGTAACTCGATCCTCCAACGAAAACAAAAAAAAACTTCTGATACTTATCAACTAAGTAGGTGCTAGGTAGGTACAACAAACATCGTTTTATTGCTTTACATTAATTAAAACATTCTAGTTAGGCGAGTCCGAAACTCCGAACCCGACTAGGCTAGGTACCTCCGTATTAATTCAATGAAAAAACTGACGGTGTATGAGTTTCGGTCATGACTTTTAGTAAGAGCAACCTATTAAAAGTCTTACAAATATGCAATTAAACCACCATCTGGTTTCTGACCGTACCGTAACCGAATCCCCAGAAATCAATTCAAAAACCGATTGCGCATTTCATACTGTCGCATTGTAGATAAGTTACAATGTGTAACGCCTGCTCGTAAGGAGAGAGTCAATTATAAATACATTTTGCCTTTGTTGCTGGCACAAAATAAATACAACTGGAAGAATAGTTTACCAAACAGCATTTTTACTACCTGACTGGAAATATAAACAGGCTGAGTTTCGGTGTCTAAATAGTTAGTGGAATCCTTACTCACATTCACATTCACATGGGTGAAATTTCCACTTCTTTATCACTGACGCTGTAGGAGTTTAGTATGTAAACCCTATATAATGTCCTCTACCTTCGTCGCTATTTTCATCCATTTCCATCCGGCTCCACTTTGCCTTTGCAAAATCTGTACGTACTGAGCCTTCGGTACTCTCTCGTTTGGCCTCGGACTGCTGGCGACAGTTGCATTGATTCACGCGGGGGTGTGTTTGCCCTCTGGATTAAATACGTTCCTATAGTTGTTTGATTAACTCTCTTTCATGTCCTACGGAACGCTCTCTGTATTTGTTTAATTCGATCCTTTGTTTGAGGAGCGCTTGTGTGGAAGGGCTCCTGGGTGTGCTACAATAGAGATGGACCGATTTCGTATCATGGGAGAAGGGTTATCGGTATGTTGTCACTGACAGGATGGTATTATGACATGAATACTCGTATACCTGCAGTTTGGTGAGATCCTGTTGTTGTTACCGGCAATTTCCTACCTTATTAAAGTTCTTATAGTTTCTGAATGCCTATCTAAGCTGTGAAACTACCCAGTTCAAAATGTAACGTCCCCTCAAAAGCTAAGTTGTCAGACCCGAGTCGGTCGTAGTTTCGAGAACTTTGTGTTGTTCAAACCATACGACTCTACCTTGTGTCAACAAGTATGTACCTTGCAGGTTTTTAGAACGTATACCTACATTCATGCTACCTTTAATTACGTAACATACGAGTACGTTAGTTTCCATGTCTGCCCATGAGTTGATCAATAAAAGGTGAAAACCATGATCGATATACGTTTAAATAGAATAAGCGTGCCAAAAAAATCTCGGAATAAACACAAACATTTGTTAGTTATAAAAGTAGATCAATTACCTAAGTTTGATAATGCTTGAATACGTGTACACCAAGTTTATTGATTTAGGTACCTATATTTATGTATCCTGCTGAAACCAAGTCTGGTAAGACTGAAAGGCTACGTACGACACGACAGCTAAGCCAAGGGACCTAGCTTTATCCCCTTGATAGTTTTTTCCCTTGAAATGCCGATCGATACAAGGTGAAAAACACAGGCTTGCAGATAACTAATGTAACGTTCAGTCTGTCAGTTGTGAAAGGTGTTTTTCCTAGGTAATTTACGGTGGTTCGTTATCTGCAGGGTTCATGCGGGCGCGTGTGCGGCGGCCCTGCGCGCGCGCACCACGCGTCGTTCCGGTTTAACATTCGACACGCGTCTCGCGGCAACTGTTTAGGGGTTTTTTGTATGAGTTGGCTAGGAGATGTGTCTTGATTCGTAAAGAAGGTACTTGGATGAGTCACGTAGAAAGACGAAAGAATATTTGGAATAATGTAGAGCAAGACAGGAAGCAATCGTGCCTCAATTTAATTCTCAATATACTTATACGCACATTGCAAAACCCGTAGCGGTTGTGAAGACTTTGTATGTCTTCTGCAGGCCTAAGATAGGTATATTCTGTAAAAGTGTTTACGCTTAACGATGTTTCTATCGTCGTATAAAAGTGTAGGTGGAGACAAAAGTCGAGTATAGATGTTGAAAGTAGGTACACACGACAGCACGTCGACCCTTACACGCTACCACTCTACTCAGTTACGTTACGGGCGACTTTACAATAAAACGTGCTGTCATGTTTGTCGATTAGTTTCTAAATTAAAAAGGTAGAGCTTATCTACTGTGAAACGAGATAGCAATTTGCACAACTACTACAACTACCTATTGTTAACGAAGTGTGTCCCTCTATGATTTGAATTTTAATATCAAGGTCTGTTTTGCATAAACATGGGCACATGAAGTAATTTTCTGCATACATTTGCATCTATTCTATGGCAAAAGATTGATTTACAACAATATTATACAAATTATTTTCTGTATTTTGCTCTTTCGACTATTGTGCTATAAAAGCATAAAAATGCAATTTATAGCTTGAGATTTTTCGCCGTTAGAGTTGGAGCCTTTAAATAATAATGAGATTATCGGCTTTTTAAAAGTCCATCCCCTTTAGCACACGCTTTTAACAATAACGTGCTAGGTATAATAATTGTGGTTTCACCATTTCACGCCGACCCCAAAAAACAAAAGGTTATAAATGGGCAAGGGATGGACAGACCCCTTTGTGCGCTAATCTAATAAAAGGAATGAAGATGTTGCGTGATTGGGAGATATCATAACGTGGGAACGCACCTTGGTTGGTGGATTTAATTAATTGACGTGCCTAATGGCAACTTTTATGCGGTTGGCCGTGGGAAAACATTGTATTGCATTGATTCCCTTTTGTTTTCAGCTAGGATTCGAAATTCAAATTATGAGCCTTTGAAATAAAAGGAAAATTGATTCGATAGAATAAACGCCCGAATGTCAGCCTGCTGTCATCAAATAAAACGATCTTTCGTGTACTGAATCTTTTGCACAATGAGATGAAAAAAAAACACACGGATGATGGACTAATTGTCCGCCCGCCACAAAGCCCGGAAATCCGATATTTCACATATTAAATGTTTAAAGCCCAAAAAGGTCCGTTGGACCATAAAATTTTATTCTAACCCTGCACCGCGGAGGGTGGCCGAAATCGGCGGGGCGTTCGCGAAACATAAATAAATAATGACAAAAAACATATTCCGTTTGTGGCGCGGCTCATTATGCGCAATTAGCTACGATTGTGACAGCGGACAGTTCTGTGAACGGATTTTGGTGTTATTGTTGTGATTGAAATATGCTTGTAGCGCGTGCGGAAGCATCACCTAAAATAAGAATGAGTATGAAATAATGTGATCTTACTTTTGACGAATTCCGTTGAATACACTTTTTACCATAATATACCTACAGAATGAAGATATTAATATACAAATAATTTGGTCTTACTTTTGACGAAGTCCGTGGAGTACTCATATTATAAAAAATACATTTTCATTTACTTTGCTCAATTATTTCAAAAGAAAGACCAAATTATTTGTAGGTACCTTCTCATCTACATTCTGTGTATCATGGTGAAAAGCGAAGTATTTTTTTTTTGTTATTTAGTTACTACAGATAAACAATTAGAATTTAATTGAGTTTATTTATTTAATACTTACATTTAATTCAAACGTTTGTTTGCTTAATTCATCAAACATTTAGCTGCGAAACCAATACTCATTTGACCCCATTTGTTAGCGGAGCGCATTAGTTAAATTAGAGCGGTGGGAAAGGGTTGAGAGAGCACTCCTGCGCACGTCGCGCCAAATGCTTTATGTTTATTGTTATTAGAACAATATTTGTGCACTCGAGATGGACGGTTATGGTTATTGCAGACAGATCATGTTGTTGGGAACATAAACTGTACAAATGACTCTAATTACGTACAGATACCACGATGGTAGCTACTTTTCATAAATAATAAAAATATTTGCCAACATTTTAACTCTAGCTAACTTAGGCATAAGGCTTTTTTATTATGATTTATTCCTGTGACTTCTGCAGCAGAATTTTATTTAAGAAGTACCTAGCTAAGTGCAAATGTTGAAAAAACCTAGCTAGCCTAGACCTAAAACTAACCAACTTAATTTTTATGACACTTTTAACGACGCCATACTTTAAATTTCATCTTGACAGCTGCCAACAAAACAAATGACTGTCAAACGAAACTCATCACCGCCACGAGTGCAACTAAAAAGTCGAAAAAGAGAATGTAATGAGCTTTTACGAGGAGCTCCATTGGCACCAGTAATCGTACTGGCATCCATGCACTTTATTGCCGAGACGAATCCTTTATTATCATGGATGCTTCCCCCTTTGGAGTTCGTAGAAGGAACTTTCACCGCCATCTTGCTTTAAAAACCTTTGGAAGCCACACTTACGCGGCGGGCGCGTTAGTTTAGAAGTTTCCTAGCAATTATTCATTTTACATGCACTAAAGAACGGATAATATATACTTAAGTATGTTAACGAGACGAGCAATAGCGAATCGGGAAGTGAGCGAGCCTTACCGCTCCGGTGCTTGCCAAGGAGAGCAAGTAGCCTGCTTAACCCGAGCGGGGATTGAACCGTTAGCAGTTTTACGAATTGCGAGTTGTGAGCAGACTTGCTGCTCCGGCACCTTCCTGGAGAGAAGAACGTGGAAAGTGGAAACATGCATCCACGAGCCACTCGCAGAGTACCGAAGCACAAGCAAAGGCGGCAAGATCTACCGCACATAGGTCCCGGCACTCGGTTTCGATCGTTTGTTGGACTTAGTGTGCCCTTTTCATGACCTAGCTGTCGGTAAAAGGGCCACTATAATAAAAAAAGAGGTAGTCTGGAGAGGGGGTGTTGAGTATGTTAAGTATTACATTGTTAAACGTATCTTTAGATATAGTAAAATATGGTACACTAGCGACCTGCTCCGGCGTCGCACGATTTTAAAAAAATATTTACTTTTACTAAAACGTGCATGTAGGAGGTATTATACCTAAAACCATCCGGAAGAAATTATCGGAATGATAGTGAAAACCGGTTCAAAATCCGTTGCCTAGTTTAAAATATCTAAGGGTACAGAGAGACAGGACAGACGCAGGAAGCGACTTTGTTTTATACTACATATGTAGAGATTTTATTCTCATTTATTTAATTCAAGAGCTTTTTTCACAAAGCCCAGACGACAACAAAACTCCTCGTTAAGTGAATTTAAATTGACCATTCAGCTAGTCGCAAACAATCCTGGATTCCCACAATGCATCAGGAGGATCCGGACAATAGTGACACCACACACGCCCTTAACAACGGACCGGACACTTAAATAGCTGGACAATCCGGACATCCATCCGATAATATGTTTACAATATTATTTAGATACGTGATTATAGACTTACTACTGGGGGGCGTGATTGATCGTCCATTCATTGACTTTGAAGAATACTTTGCTAATTTTTGTTTAGTAAATTGGTAATTTATGTATTTTGGTTAGTTAGACAAACTCTATTTTGTTTGCACATACTTTACTTTTGTTTAGTTTCCTGCGCAAACAAAAGATGGCTAAGGGCGTTTGTCCACTGCACCGCCAACGTGAATGTCAACGAAATTGTTTCAGATATTTTTGCAGACGTTTGTAATGCTCAAATGATTTATGTATCGACCGCAGGAAACGTGAATACGCACCATTGATTTCTTAAAAGTCTCTCCACCTTTTACCAATGTCCGGAAGCTCGTACAGGTTATAAAGCCCACCTTATCAGTGGGCACGCGGCACGCATTACCTGGCACGCGTCGCACGTGGACGCGCCAGAGCGTACAACGCACGTGGGACAAACCGCGCGCGTCTCCGCCCGTCGCGTGCGCATCACACGTAACACATCTGAGTGGAAAGCCTTGTTTCTTGCGGCTCGGACACTGGAACAGTGGCCTTTTAAATGCATTGCTTGGTTGATAATAGGGTGGCATTCTATCCCGCCTTTAGCGCAGTAGACAAGCGTCACTCAAGTGTGCATCTCGAATAACAAGCCAACAATGGAAAGGACAATGCAGGAATCGAACGTCGGGGCACAATATTGGACATCAAATTGAACCGCTTACATCGACGAGCACCTTTTACTATCTGCCAAAGTTTAGGTTGTGGTTTGCGACGTAAGGCATCACCCCTCCGCTGGCTATTCAACGGAGATGATTGATCTACGGCAGATTGACAGTTTTTTTTTAAACCAGCCTGTGGGGGATATTAAAAGCAATTGTTGTTTAATTTTAACATTCGAAGGGCGGCGTTTGGAGTGTTGTAATAATGTTTTGATAATAGCAGTATCCGTTCGGGTCATATTTCTTATTCACTGCGCGTGGGATTATGCGGTGGAGGGATGCCCTCTTTGGCTGCGATTGCGCAGAGTCCGTTAGAGGAATATTAAACGCGCCCTTAATTTGTACCTTTTTATATTTGTAGAGGATATTTTTGTAGAGGAGTTGTGGTAGTCAATTTGACTAGAATTTGGACTCTCTGTCATGGAAACCGCGTTCAATTTAGAGTCAATTACTATCGTGACTGAATAAGATCAAAATTCTTAAGCATCTATAATATAAATTGTGGCTCGGTTATGGTGATATATTGTATCGCTTGGAATATTAATAATTTTATTTTGCGCGAAAATGAGTGTGAATGTAGTTTGTACTATTATTACCTCAACTTGGCAGACACGCCACCAGACATTATTATAGATTTTTTACCAGTTTATAATCTGACCGCTTTCAACAGCTTTCCATTGATGGCTGACCCCGCTTGCATCGAGTTTTTTATCCATCACAGTTTTATTCGCTTCGGACAATAGACCATTCGATACTTTGGCACAATGTGCCCACTGATCCTCATTGATCGCCAATTACTGGACATTAAGTACCTAAAATGCCTTTCACGTCCGCTATTTGTAGCAACAAATCAACTGTCGGAGGAAAAAACGTCTACAATGGACCATTCAAGATTTGCGCTTTGTATTTTGGAGCTTATTTTTTTTCGTGATAACAATGGCGAATTTTGGAGGCTAAATTTCGATGGGACTTTGCGATAAGCTGGTGAGGTCAAATGGCATACAATCAAATGTAAACCATTTTTTTTTGTTACAAACTTAGGTCTTTACATCTATTGCGGCTTATGATGTGGGCAACTTTTATCCAGCTGGATGAAATAAACACTCACACTATCAGCAATCGGCATGCTCAGTCTTCTTGATACCTAAGAAACAACGTGATCAATACGTACGCAGTCCTAAGCAGCGTCATAAAACAGTAATTTTCGGGTCTACGTTTTGTAGAGGCTCTACGGCGTAGCAGCTACGCAAGGTGCAAACCCACGCGCGGCTGACCCTATTGTCAGGCGCGTCACGCCTCTTTGCGCCACTACTGTGCGCACACGCACGTACAAACACATTCTATTGCGTTTTTATTGCGCATCTTCAAAGCTTTTATTTGAATGGACAAAAGTGTTGCCCTACAAAGATGTATGCGATCACGGTATAATCCGATACTCTGATTCTCTTTTTATTAATATTGCACGGGTCGGTAATAATGCCAAACTAATAATGTGTATTTTTGCTTCCAATGTGTGGTTTTTTACTGGTCGGTCGCATTTTTGTGTACAATTATTATGTTGTTACTCACTGTAAAGTGTTTCTGGAAGTTTCTTCTCATTTGTTATATTGTTGCGTCACAGTTTGTCACTCCATGAACGCAGTTTAAGACTCACGTACTGATATCAAGAAAACAATGATCTTATGATTTTTACATTATGACGTCACATGATCTCGCTTGAGACATTGAGCGTGGTCAGTGATTGGCTGACTCATCCGGCGCAGCCGTCGCCTCACCGTCTGAGGAACTTGTAGTGTAGACTCTGTGCTTAGACGTTTTATTATGAAGTTACAGCCACTTCAATGCTGCAAAGTATCACATGAACAGTTTTCTGTCGGTTTACAAAATTCGATAGGTGGAACTAGCCCGGACGGCGAGCAGAAAACATTTCGTACATTGACCTGTTATCACCCGCCTCTGTCACTCCCGTTTAATTATATTGCCATCTCGCTCGGCCATTGCATCTTACGAGCGGGAGTGACAGAGACACGTATAACAGGTCAATGTACGAAATTCTTTCTGCTCGGCGTCCGGACTTTACGAAAAACAAAACCGAATGTAGGTTTTGTTTTTCGAACCAAAAATGCTTTTGACGGACCCCTCGCAAGTGTAGCAGGCAGTTTTCTGTAAAACACGGGGGTTAGACCTTATCCGTTGGTCAGCAACTAAGTTAGTACACACGAAAGCACGTCAGAGTGTAAACTTTTGTTGCATAGTTGCCCGTAATGTAACCAAGTAGAGTGGTAGGTTCGACGTGCTGTCGTTTGTGACAAGCAACAAGAAGAAAGGTCGAGCGACCATACCCCCTCTAAAATCGATCTACCAACATCTCGGAGACATGCGGGTGCAGTCAGTGGGTCACGCCTCCTACTTGTTCCTAACATCATCACAGTGTATGACTGGTATGATGTTACTAACACAAATAGGCTTAATTGGAGACTGTCACTTGGGGAAGGTCGGAATTTGTGACTTTATTAAATTAACAGCCTTGACCGCTGGATTAGGCTAGAAAGTACTCTCTTCACTATAAGGTCAATTCTATTAAGAACTTATTTCTCTGGCACACGAATAATAATAAGTATAAAAAAGTTCATTTCAGGCAATTATATTATAGTTTCAAGACTTTCAAGTTACATTTATGCCCTGACGTTAAATCCTCGAAGGTACGTATCTAAAAGCAACGAATAGATCAGATCATCTTCATTATCAATTACTATTATCCCTTATCAGGGACATAGGGCTCTTAAAACAGTTTTCCAATCTGGCCGATTTTGCGCCTTCATCTCAAGCTCGGATAAGCTCGTCCCGAGACTGTCTGCTTCCTGTTCCACTGATCACATAGTGCAACAAGAAACATGCATAGATCCTGTAGTATGCAACAGGATCAGCTCAGATACCTATCTTTAAAAAAAGATATCGAGCGAGACAGATACAAAACTTTTGCTAGTCACTATAACTTGACAGGTCTGTAAGCAATGACAGCCAATTTTCAGTCTATTTATCTCGTCTGTTGTGCCAACCGCAATCGAGTGTCAATTTTCGGGCTGCGCACGCGACGCCGCCAAATATTATGACGATAATCCACCAGTCCCTATTGTCACTCGATGACTTGATAAAAAAGCCGGCTAAATGAGCGAACGAGTGAACTTCCCTGGGGATCATCTATAGCACAAACTAAATAGAAGAGAAGAATGATTCAACTCATGAATGTGAGACATTTAAACGTAAAATAGCTCTACCCATAGCTTAAGCATTTTTCTACAGTAATGCAAATTGGTGGCTTTAGTGGTAATGGTAGATAGTCCTCCCCAAACATGTTATAGGAAAGAAAATTAAACGTATAATTAGGTACGTTCAGGTGATATTCTAAACACGTATGCATACATTTTGTGTTGAACTCACATCAAGCGCTAACTTGAAATTATGACTTAAAGAGTGTATCTACTTAGCGGACGTTCACTTGGTGTACTTGTCTGCTATTTATTAAATAAACCAATTTTAATCTGATGCTTCTGTTAATATTATTTGATGGTGTCGACTACCATCCCCCGGGAGCACTCGCGCTCCAAAACAGACTTATTCCCATAATCTATTCCAATTAACTGACAGCGGCATATTGTGATATTAACACAATGCACTCGACGAGCCCCTTTTTATATGCAACTGGTCCTACCCAACGCAGAACAGACCTTATTTCTGGGTATTTTACGAGTCGGTTTTGTTTGAAAAGCTAAGTTAGACGAGATTGATTTATAATGAAGCTAGTGAAGTTGTACATCGTCAGTGGATTTTAAACTTAAAGATTTTTGTTTTAGAGTTTTTTGTTGGTTTAGATGTCAGAGAAAATATCTTGGACGCTTACTTACACTCAATGCTTATTCAATCGGTAATAATCGGAATGTCAGTGCATCCTTCAATTTATTGGTGGCAAGGTCACAGGAACCCATGACCAATTTATTAAAATGAATACCTTTTGCCAGTGTTACATAAAGTCAGATAAAAGGACACACAGACGGACAGAAGTAGATTTAAGAGCTACTAGTAAGGCAAGGAAAAAGAAGAGCTTTTAAGGGAAAATGGATTTACCTAGACCTATTGACATCTGTGCACTTACAGGTTGTTCACTGGTTTTTTTCGTTAAATAACGTAGCATCCTAAATAAGTTGATCTAGAATGTACTACGCCTGCACCGAAACAAATGACGCCATGTAAAAACAAACAAAAGACGGCCGAGCTCCATTATCCGTCACGGATAGATAACAGAAACTTCCGTGTTCTAATCCCGGGAGATAAGCGCGATGGATAGCCGCAACTATCCCTCAGACACAGTATAGGAATTTACGGTAGTTTATCTTTATACAAACAGCCGAAACTGGAATCTCAGTGCATTTTGGAAACTGGCAGGCTGTTTTTGTATGGACGGTCATATCTCATCCCATTCCACTAATAAGTGCAAAAGTTTGTGAGTGTGTGTTTATAACTGTTTAATTAACATTTTAAAACATGACAATAATAATTTTGTTGAAGCTGCGTATAACCCGCGTATAACTTTGACACCAGCCGGCGTAACAAAAGAATGGGTTATGCAGTGAATAAGGGGGTCATAACTATATCTATCGCACTCTTTTGATCTACTAGAGTCGTGTGGATTAGGTAGAGTTAGAAACTCTAGATATGGTCTAACCTGGTCTATCCCATTCTTAAGCTAAGCTTACAGGGGTGGTTACAACCTCATACGATCACCTACGCCTGCGTTTCCTACGTAACTTGGGTCATACCTACACTAGCTTTCTTACGGGCAAAAGCTAGAGTAAGTAAAACCAGCGTTACGTAAGTATAACCCAGCCAAGCGGGCACGAGCGGGTGTAGGTGATTATTGCGGACAGGGTCGAGTAATTAGACTGCTCTATTGCTATACTGTCCTTAGTTGGGGAGCTCCTAGCTATTAGACAGTCGTGATGGTATCGGCATTGTCTTTGATGCTTTTTGCTAGGGCTAGCGACGTGGACGGTGCACGGAAAGGGTGCGGGGGACAGTATACATAGTTTGGCTTAGCTTGGTTGCTAATGATAATCATGTCAAATCAGTCAAACCCCAACTGATGTTTAATACTTATTGTTTTTGTTGTTTAAGAAATGAAAATAGACTCTGCTACGGCATCTTTCCGCTAAGTAAACCGTACATTTTGTGTGCAGAAATATCTTTACGAGAACATTTTTCAGAAAAGAAGAATAAATAGGTCCTTTTGGAAGTGGCATGAGAAAAAAGGAAGATTTAATCTTGCTTCTTTGTAAACTCTTGTAGTTACTTTGTTACATACATTGCCCCGGAAGCTTGCGCCCGAACCCCGAACTCTACAATTAAAATTACCTTGCGAACCGCCCGATTCCCACAACAACCACAAGATCCGATACGTAGTGTATCGTAAATTGCGATTGTATTCGAATTGTTAGTAACGAGTAGCGTTCTCAGGAGTCCCGACTCAGCGGGGGGTGAGGGGGTGCGGTATCGCCGTGTGAGATCTCGGTATCGATTTTGGTTAATTTCATCGGATTCGAGAAGTCAAGGGTAAATAGAGTAATAGGTAATCGAATAATGTTAAAATTGCAAAAGCCCCCATAGTTTGTACTCAACAATTTAATTGAGACATTACTGCAAATAAGAATAAAACAAACTAATGCAAGCGTTTCGTGTAATAATGCTGTGCTACTGGAAGTAAGATTGTAGGTTTTACCCTGGTTTTACCTAAGAGCCCACAATTTTCTCTCATTACTTATCGGAGACGACTTAATGATGGCTATTATCTACGTGGAGGCCGAATGGATTTGGCACGAAGCTTAGCAAGACTTACAACGCTCATTATGCCCCCGTCGTTGAAATAGAAACGATGGGAAATGTTTGTCAGCATTCGATTACCTATTTTATATTAAGAGTAGGTACTTATCGCCTATAGTATAAAACAAATCGAGATAAAATCGATTAAAGATTGCTGGCATGACACGCCACTAAAAAAAAACAAACAAATATTTTTCTGCGCGCAAATGGAGTTTGTGTTCTTTTTTTGTGAAATACCTGCCAGTATATTTTAGTTTTTCTTTTGGCTGGAGTAAAACCTGTACTCTTTTAATTTTGAAACTAGTGATAGTTTCATAAATAAAGTCTAGGCTCAATGAAATAACACAAATTATATTTAAAGGCTCTAAAAAGTCACGCTTTCTTCTGTGATTTTGTCAGATCAATAAAACAATTTGATCGATTAAAACAATTTGATCTTTTTTCTTTATCTCTCGAGGCGCATTCAATGCCAATGCTGGCTGGTTGGAGCAGTCTGTTCAGCCCCTCTACCCTTGACGCATGTTTCCAATGCGGCCGCAATATGGCGCAATTTACAAAATTTAATATTTTACAAATTAAGACGCATTTTGTGTTTTTATTGAATAAAACCGCCTTACCTTTGAATAAACATTACAAAATATTTAAAATCAAAGCCTTACTATGCGAATTCAAAGAGAAATTAATTTTTAAACTTTTTCATTTGGATCGCAATAGCGTCAAGGGTAGAGGGGCTGGCGCGCTTTCATCGGCGCGCGCAGGTGGCCGACACACGATACGCCATTGTGAGCGGGACGATGCGCGCGCATCGCCTCCTATGGCGATCGTTTTATCTCCGCGCTGAAAGGAATTCTTTGCAGATACCTCTCAATCACTGACGATAATGAGGCAATGAATAAAGATGTTGTAGGTCTTCTTTGAATATTTTTTTAGGAGTTTTCACAAAATTCTATCGATTTGACCAGGTTAACAAAATCGGAGTAGAACCACAGAACTTCCAATAGGTTTGCAGTTCTTTTTCAAAGTAGTTTAAGTATACCTAATTTCTACACCAGAAAATAAACTAAGAAAATAGAGCCTGAATATTTAAGGAAGGTAGAGCCCTAATAAAAAAATCTCAAGTACTTACCTATTAATTTGCATAAATTAAGTAAATTTCAAATCAAATACACTTTATGTAGAGTAGTAACAGTGGAGGAAATGTCTCGGTTCTCTGAAAATAGATCGGATGATTTTACTGGGTTAGTATCTAATAGCCGAAAACGCAAGTCTGTTTTTGGTGGGGTTGAAAAAATATTTTCTGACGAGATGCTACTAGGACGACTACTCTGCTTATTCTTTGCGAGGCGGTCTTCCTGACTCATCCGCGAGTTTGAGCATAAAAACAAGGGTGATTCAATCGTAATGAAAAGCGTTTTGTATTGGATCCGTTGTCCCATCGAATGTGAGCGCACATGCGCCCTTCAATAAGATTTGCATTCGTTTTGAGCATTTTTTGTACAGCCAATAGTGATTTATTGATCTAGCTATGATATTTTTGCACTGTTTTTGAGACATTGCAAAGAATTTATGAACATGAATACCTCACTGTAGCTGACTAAAACAGTCGATACGGTTGTGATAAAGTTCTAAAGAAGATGTTTTACGACCTAGATAATGGGATAAAATTTTAATGCCTCTGACTAAAGCTGTTTGAATTTTACGATCATTATAGAGTGTGTAAAGTAGTAGAAACATTACATTTTATTATTAGCACAGGTACTTACGACAAATAAACATGATCACGACACATGCCCGCCCGTATCCTCGGTTTGTTTCTAACGTCTTAAAACTAATTACATTTGACCAAACGCTCGATGCATTTCCATTTTGTCATTAGCTATCAACTATTAATTCCTAGATTATGCCACTATAGGGGCTCGCAATTTTCACGGCAGCTGTCTCTAGGCCTATCAGTGCAAAAACTTATCCGCAACGCAAGAAAGCCACCTGGCGCTTCTGATTCATATTCCTTGAGGAAAAAGATGCGTTTTGCAATCGATAAGTTGGAAGGAACGCGGTCGGGAGAACTATTTCCTCTCGAAAAGGAAAGACTAGTCAGGCGGGTTACAACATGAGCAAAGTAAAAAAGAAGGAAAAACTGGAGAAATCTACTACTATACTTACTTAACTACGAGTATTCACATTTATACTAAGTAGGTAGTATAGTAGGTATTAGAGTAGGTTGCTCGCAGAGTTCGTGGTTGCGGAGTCTAAGGTCTATTTTGGGTTGCTGAATCATCGTATAAGAAGTACCTACTTACACTCTTGTTGGTACAGACAGCGCAGGAAACACTCGCAATTAAATATCTCTACGAGTAACACCTACCTACCTGATTAGACATCATGTAGAGTTCGATACAAATCGTCTACAAAGTGATTATTACGCAAAAAGTCACAAGCCGCAGTTAACGATTTGTGTCGTCGTTAAGGTAATCTAACCTATGATTAACTCATTAAAGTGGGCTGAAAAAGATTACAACAAGTCTTTTCTATGCAGCGAGTAAACAAAACTGGCGCCACGGAAAAAAGTCGCGTCTCTGATTAAAAAATTGTATATCTTGTCTCTTGCAGTTAGCAAAAAGCAGTCTTTATGCAAATTATCGCATCAATATAAGAAATAAATGGTTATGCAATATTCTCGTCTCATCAAATCGCAACAACTGGTTGATCAGGCTTCCATACGCTAATGCTGCGTAGGGTTGCCACAACTTGAAGCATTCTCGTACATTTTTGGCGGCCGTGTCATGACAGGCAGTGTCAAGTGTCATGATACTAATAAGAGGTGCTTGCTTTTGTCATTAAAAGAAGCGGAAGAATCTCCTTGGGCATTTCGCTGCAGCAGCAAGCTTTGCGAAAAGTTTTCTGAAGATAGTTCTTTCATACGTCATTCAATAAATTCCTTCCTCATTTTTATTTTAAGACGACGTACGTCTCACAACTAGCGCCGCCAATGGAAAAAAAATCATATCTTTTTTTTGGATGCGTTTTTAGCAAAAAACGCTCCTGCGATTCCTCAACGCGAGGCTTAACTATTTTTAGGACCTAAGGTTTGGATTCCAGATCCTAGAACTTAAGAATGCAATCGATTCTCGCCAAAAGTGGCCACTTTTGGCGAGAATCGATTGCATTCGTAGGAAATCTAATCCTGGAATCCAAACCTTAGGTCCTAAAAATTGTTAAGCCTCGTGTTGAGGAATCGCAGGAGCGTTTTTTGCTAAAAACGCATCCAAAAAAAAGATATGATTTTTTTTCCATTGGCGGCGCTAGTTGTGAGACGTACGTCGTCTTAAGGGTCAATGAAGATAGCGTGGCGTGAAATGCTCAATTTACAGTTTTTTTATTATTTTGTAGCTAAACTAAGCAATTTTTGTTCAACGATTTTTGTTTCACGTTAGTAAAATAGTATTGTTTTCATTATTCTAAACAACAATATATCAGTCTATTTATGAGAATTTGCTCAAACTTCTAGTGTCTGGTTTATCGACCAGAAAAACAAATCAGCCTAACTATTGTTTTTTATTGTCATGAAACAAAAATCGCTAAACAAAAAACTCGCAGTTAAAAAATTACGGTTTAAAAAATTAAAAAACTGAAAATTTGGACTTTCCCACCACGCTACTTTCATTGAACCTTAAACGTGTTGTGAATAATTTTTGGTGGAACCTAAAGCAAATTTTTCCTTTTTAACGTTTGCATTTTTTTATATCTTGAACTTTTAAATCCTTGCTTCGTACAGAAGATTTACTCCAGCACCTAGCAAAGCGCCAACCCTGCGGACTTCCCACGTGGCCGGGCACTTCCGATAGCACCTGTGCGTGTGCGCATCGTAATCAGCGTTGCATCTGCCTGCGCGTGGTCATTGCGCAATACTTAATGGCTCCGTGTTAATGCACTGTCACTGGCCAGATGGTTGGATGTTGTAGCTAGGAAAGGCATTGTCTTAATTATGCGAGGCGATAAAGGATGCCTTTTCTTGGATGTCGTCTTGGAGTTTGCACTTGGGTGACATTCGGTTGGACTCGGTTGGACTGTTTACGGAGCGTGATGGATGCCACTGTCATATAAACAAACCTAGAACACTTTTATTCCGCGCTTTAGATTGGTGAAAATATGCAAGTGATTTTAAAATTTTTGTTACTGTTTATTGTAGAGCCCTTTAGTCTAGCAATGTTCGGCGCAAAAAAACAGGTGATACGTAAATGTGTAAGAAACACAGTAATTTACTAAAACAATCTACGCAGAGGTGGTCTATGCATGAAATTACTTCGCCGCATGTTGGTACTACGCAGGTAATTCACATGCAAAATTGCAAGGAGCCTGTGCTAATTCCTCGAATTTGCATGCTGTTTTTTTCATTACTAGAAATGTTTATTTAACCTACAGGTATTACTTTTAACTTTAGAAGGTGTTCGTTAACTATACATTATATTTATTTCCAAAGATATTACTTAGGACTATAAGCATATACATAATAGATCGTCTCACCATCCAATCGTTCTAGCCATAAAAATCGGTTACCATCAGTTGACCTAAATGAGTTTAACTAATTCGCTGATTCAGATTGAAACGGCCAAATAATCAAAATGAAATGCAATGCTTAATAAACAATAAGTAATGCGCAATGCAATGACGCCCTTGAATCTCAGTTTCCGTGCGGGCATTCTACCGTTACCATGGACCCAAGCGTGCATAAAAACAGCAGATTCCTAAATGAACAAACGACCGTTACATCAACACAATAAAACTAATATTTCCAGACACCTCGAGGCGTAGATGAGAATTTATTTTAATTCGACTCTACGAGCTTTTCCCAGCGCGGCACGTGCGTCTAATTGTGCGCACCCGCATCCACTGATTGACGGTTTTTAGCGATACATTTCATAATGCCGTTACACTTTCTTTTCTATGAAACTATTCGACGAATGTTATGAAGAATGCAAGTGCGTTTTGTAAGAATCCTGGAGAAGACACGAAGAGTTATTTATACAGACTTGATGACTCTACATTGATGGGGATGATTGATGCTCTGTGTAGGCGATCTTTGCACTCGTCACAATATTTTATTTATTTATAGTGTGCAATAAAGAGTTATCTATCTATCTATCTATCTATTTTTTTTTACTGGAACATCTGCCGCAGTTCACTAGCGCCGCCAATAAAAAAAATCTTCTTTTTGGAATAGTTTTTTGCTAAAAACGTGCCCTCGAATGAGAATACCTTGGCTTTTTTTTAGGACCTAAGGCCTAGATTACAGATCATGGACTCTGGCCATTTTTGACTTGTGCGGGATTTATTCGAAATCTAGGCCTAACATCGTTCAGCCTAGGCATTCTCATTTGAGGGCTCTTTTTTTAGAAAAAAACGTATCCAAAAAGAAGCTGTGCCTTGTTCATGTTATAGTTAGTTTAATACCATCTTTTATGTCGCCTAAACGTATAGTTACAGTCGACAGTCTTTTGTTTTTCTGACTTCTGCCTCATACAAAAATAGAACAAGTAAACTTCTCATTTTGTCTTGAGGTTACAGACTAACAACTAAGTTGTTACGGAGTGTTAAGTGTTATTGCAGAATTTCAAACTCTATTTCTTTATAAACCACATAGAGACATAACGCGGTTGCGGTCTTGCGCGTTTGCACATTGCGTCCGCGGACAATTCCATTGTCTATCTTTACGAGACATTCAATTTCACTTTTCACTGGCAGATGGTAATTTATTAGTATCCGTATTTTTACAACCTGTTTATTACATACCTATGTAGTAAATAGTACCGTGTCCTTGGACACAATAGGTCCAAGACCGTGACACACTGACTAAAATACAAGTCGCAGCCGAAGCCATTATGCCTACTAGATAGAAAAGTTAAATCATCCTCTGAAATGAGATTCGCAAGTTTATCATGGAAGAAGGCTTGTTTCTTCACTTACGTGATAGCGAATTTCACGACAAGTACAGTAGGTTCAGGTACAGTCAGCTTCACGATGCCCCACGATAGTTCTTACCGCGCACAGATTAGGTATCAAAGAAACAAAAAGGTCTAAGCATGTCGCTGACCGTACACAACCGTAGACTTTCCAGCCGAACAATTAAAACTTTTAAGCAGCCGCCACACAACGGGAGGCTGTTTGGCTGAAACCTTTTGCTGCTGAAAAGCTCCGTAATTTCTTCACGTATGTTTTGTTTGTGGCTATCGGAGTGTAACGGGCCGCAAATAGGTCGTCGGTGATCGCGCTATGCTGATCATGCGGGCCGCCCCCGCCCCGCCCCCCGCCCTGACATCAAAGGCCTTTGTACCAGAGCTAAGGCTCGGGATAGGTTGAGGGACGGAGCGATATTGAGAGCAAACTTACTTTTTAGTGATCTTTGGACAAACGCGTGTGTAAGGGGTTGAGCTACGGCTCTATGATCCGTGATGGTGTAATTGTAGCGGAAAGTTACTAAATGCGGGTAACCAAAATCTACACTTCTCTTTAGTCCGCATACGCTTGCTAAATGACATATCGTATGAAATTATAGTAGAATATGATCCGCGATGGTCTAATCGTAGCGGAAAGTTACTAAAACCAAAATCTATACTCTATTTTAGTCCGCCTACGCTTGCTAAAGAGATTACGTATGAAATTAGGTATAGTAGAAAAAAGCGTAGACGAATCTACTGCTACAATCTTTGCTCTGTAGGTCTGGCGCCTCTGCCTATATTGTTTGGACCTGTAAGTATCCAGCCTGGCGAAGCAGGAATACAGTAGCGTCCAAGAGCAAGACGGCTGTTGGTAGGCAGACAGACCAGCAGCCCGATGTTCGAGCGATATCGTTCCGCTGTAGTATGGTAGCTTAAGCAAATGATTAGTTATAAGGTTTTACTGTAACACTTTAGGATTACTGCAACATAAGCGCATAACGCTGACCTAGCTCTAAATCAATAGTATAAAATATAATGACAACCCAAATATAGACACACTCTCTTGCACCATCAATCTTAAAACACTTCACCGCCGGCGGGGCGGGGCCATGGATGCGGATGGCGAGGCCCAGCTGAGCAGAGTGGGCTGATGATGATGATGATTTAGAGATTTACCTCTAAACAAAACCAAACTGACTCCGGTTTTTATATCCTATCACTAAAAGCACACCTTTACCAGATAAGACTCTCGCACTCGGCATTGTTATCTGCCGGGCCTATCCCGCTAATGAGTTTATCTCACATATGCAATTAGATCACTGAATCTGGCACAAGGATAACTCTTTTCACCTTACTTTTGTTTGTTGTTTGTATTAACGAGCAATGATACCTAGAGGTTGGTAGATTGAAGAAGCTATGCCTAGGGGTAGAAACTATAGGTGCTAGGTGGGTTGTGTAGGTAGAGATCAAAAGTCTGATCTTTAGGACTAGATACAAAAATAAACTACTGGGTACGTTGGACTGCCGGCAGGCCAAAAGGCACGCATACTAAGTAATAGACCCCAAAACAAAAATTCGGCTTTGAACATCGTTATCTAGGACAATACTTGGTTTCCCGCTTTGTTGGAGGTCTTTTAACACCCTGTATAGTGCGGTGATTGTCTCGATTATGTATTGAACGAACAATATTGTAGGTAGGCGTAGTCGCAATGGCTTTGTAAGTAGGAACATCCAGTGATATATATGGTTCAATGCTCGTTGCTCGCTGCTATCGATTGGTGGGCGGGCTGAAAACCGTATCGTGTTATTTTAAACTTTACGGCCATTTGCGATTGAGTCTCATTTTGTACGAAAATTAATGATGACTGCAGTGTGCAATATCAAACGTAAAAGCTTGATGTCAAGAACGTATTACTAAGTACAAACTTAAATTACTAAAAGGGAAGTGTAAGGGTATTGGCGTGGTTTGCTTGGAAACAAAATCAACTACTAGGAGAATAGAGCTGGGCCCTAGTAAAAAGACAAATAATGAGATCATCCAATAAACAAAACGTGACGACATCAACTACCCCACCGCACATTATGCGATGCAATTGTATAATTATTCAAATGACATGGATGCAATATGGTCTGTGAATTGCCGCGCTATCAGACGCCTCATCGACACGCGACGCGTTTAGGTAGTTACTTCAAACTGTTTTAAAGTGCTGCTATTACATTACGTTCACCCTAATTGAAGAGTTTGCGATGAAAAATTAATAAAATTGTATAGAATCATCCAAAGACCTCGGAGGCGGACCTCCGAAGACGACACCAAGAACAGGGCGAAGTGGAGAGAGAAAATAAGGAAAGCTGACCCCACCACCATGTGGGACTAAAGCTCGGAAGAGAGAGAGAGAGTGAAAAATCATCCAAGTTGTAATAGAGAGAGAGTTGTCGGCAGAATGTTAAACGACTGTCACTTGTCGCGCTGAGAAAATGTCAATGTACTCAAGATTGGCATCCTGTTAAAACTGCATGGGTTTTATAAATCAAGCATGCACCAGTTCGACAAAACAAAATCGTGCCTCTATTTCAGTGCCCCAAGTCACTCTGGAACGCTCCGTTGTATTTCGATAAGTTCAGCGCTATAGGAGAAATACCAGTTTTGTCCTAACAACTTGGATCCACGACGGCCTTACAGCGTAGGAGCCCAAAAGTAAAAAGGACTCATCGTTGTGCGTTGTATCTAAATCATGAAATGGCCTGATGACTTACAACGTAGTCCAACAAATAATTTTACTCAAAAAAGCTCGTAATGTGGACATTAATTCGACAACCTTCTTTGAGCAAAGTCAGACTTGCGGGCTACTTGGATTATTCGCCAGAAAAGTTGTATGGAATTTCATTAAAGTCGAGTTTTGCGGCCAGAAAAACTGTATGAAAATCCATTAATGTCGAGTTTTGTTTCATAAATAGAACTCAAACATCAGGTGCAAAAAGTATTTATTTAGAATTGGGCTGTATGGGTACTGGCAGTCGACACATTGCACAGAAAAAAAAAAGCTCGGCCATATTGTTTTCGACTTTTCGCGCGAAGTGATTTTTTTCTGTGTTTTTGTTGAAAAAGTGAACTCTCAAAGCGACGAATCCTCGGATTTAATGTGTTTAACACCGCCGGACATTCAAAATCAAGCGAAATTAGTAATTGGAAATTTATTGCCACCGAAGTCAAAAGAAAAATAAAAGCAAGCTTACCAACAAAAAGTTTGTGGAATGGAAAATCGATAAAAAGTACTTAATCTACGACAAATGGTAAGCTAATTAAATTACAATTTTAATTACTATTCTAATTAATATTTTAATTACTCGCATTGTTTGAGTAAAGCACTATACAGTATACAAGCCTTGGTCTGCAATGAGTGCGCTTCTGGCCACGCTATGATTGCCTCGAGCTTAGCTTAGCTACGCTCTCGGCCCTCAAGTTTGGTCATCATTGCAGCCCTTGCTGGCCGCGCTATAAATGCCTCGACCTTCGGTCTCGGCCTTCATTTCAGCTTGTCCATCAAGGGCTGCGATGCTGACCGCACTGTGAGGGCCTTGAGCTGCGCTACGCTGCGCTCTGTCGGCCACCAAAAGCGCGCCAGAAACGCACTCATTACAGATCGCGGCAGTAATGTACTATTTCTTCCAAACCTGTTAGGTACGCTACGTCTGTTACTTTGTTTAGTTACCAATGAAAACAAGCGCGACCACAACAAGACCTTGCCGAGATGCGCGCATACGCATCCCGGAGCCCTTTGACTTTAATTTACTACCTCGCGCCAAAAACCGCAGGGATTCAATGCGCTTTTGTCTGCCACACCTTTTTATTGAACAATAAACATTTCACGGCAAAATGGTAACGTTTTATAGGTCATAATTTCGGTTTTAATGTCCTCCGTTATGGGTTAGCGAAAATATAGTTTCTAAAACGCTTTTGCAGCTTTCTATTGCTTTTTTTTTATCTAGACTTTAGGTCCTAAAACATTGTTAAGCCTAGGGATTATCATTTGACGGATCGTTTTTAACGAAAAACGCATACAAAAAGAAGATATGATTTATTTTTCATTGGCGGCGCTAGAGTCTCCTATACTCACGTAGGTTTTTTATAAAGTAAAAGTAAATACGAAGGAGCGCCATTATTTATCCAGAAGTAACTTTAAATTAGTGGCGTGACGATTTAAGCATAAAAAGAAAAACACATTCGTGTTAGAGATAGGATCATCCCGGTGAAACGCGAACACGGGAATAATGACCCGATGAATAATAATGAGGTTTGTAAGTGTGAATCACCAAATATATTTAAATTGTTATCAATTAAAAGCAATATAATAGCGATTTGAAACGCGTAGTTGTGGCCATATGGCGCGGGGCACGGGGCGGTCGGGCGTGGCCACGAAACGGGGGTTTTGATGACATGCGATGATGTGAAGTTACTGTTATGGGTAGTTTCAAAGAGGTAATAATTTCTAATTCAACACAATTTTTTTGGAGCTTAACATAATAAACTGAGAGCGAAAAAATGTTTTCAAGTGATGATCAATTGAACACTTCTCAAGTCTACAATACAACTCGTAGTAGCGATCCAAACTAAACCCAACTTCGTGGCTCGACGCCAAATGTAAATTTGTCGGGCTCAATTGAAGTTAATAGGAAGTCGGGAGGGTGAGGTCGCAGCTGACGCGGAGGTGTGAGGGAATGCGGCCCTCCCTGGCTCTCGGAGGGTCCAGGAGTGACGTATGGGCAATTGACGGTCAAAACGGGGGGTCCTCCTCGCGTGCTCTATGGGTGGAAGAGGTAATAAGTGCTTTCGAATGGTTTTAATTTGCTAGCGAACTGCAATGGGCTTACAAGCGAAGTCATTTATTTTTTTGCGGAAACCTACCTCGTATGAAGTTTATTATTAATATGAAACATTTTCTCTCGGGACTTGAACCACCAACCACCAACATTAGTACATTACTGCCGTTGTCTGTAATGGGTGCATTGCTGGCGCGGTTTTGATGGCCGACACAGCGTGTTCAGCGTTTCAGCCCTTGATGGACACATACAGCCAAATTCTGCCAGTACCCATAAAGCAAAATTCTGAATAAATAATTTTTGTGCCTGATTTTTTAGTTATATTTTTGAAACAAAACTCGACAGTAGATAATTGATTTTCAAAGGAAATTGCTGGTTGAAATACACGACAGTAATGAAATTTCATATAACTTTACTGGCGCCTAATCCAAGTCGCCGGCAAGTCCGACTTTGCTCAAAGAAGGTTGTCAAATTAATCTCCACGTTACGAGCGTTTTTGAGCAAAAGTATAGTATTGTTAAAAAAAAAAACTGTTGGATTAGTTTTTCTCAATGCAACACAATTCTAAGAATTTGAATTAGATCAATAATAATTCTAAGAACACAGCCTGTTGAAACACATGGGTCTACCATATTTTACAGGAAAAGAAACCCTTAAGAACTTAAATGCAAATCGTGTATGAAATAAGTAGGTAGGTACTTATAAAATGCAATATTTTCAGTAGGATAGCAAACATACAATATGAGTTAAAACAAAACGTTTCCGTACTTTGTGCAATTAGACGGTCGACAAAGCACATTGTAGCGCACTCGGCGAGCGACACAAGGGGTGTGCTTCATGAATGTTAAACAAATAGCTAAGCTCCCCTCTGTAACGTTTATCGCGGCAGTTTTGTTTGCCGATCATCGTTTTTGGTAAAAGGAGGTTTTTGAATCATCCTTAGGTTGGTAGTTCTACGCGCTGGCTGGCTGAAAGTTCTGTACGTATTATAAAGAAAACGCCACTGGATCACTTTTAAATAATAATATATTTAACTTTTACAAATACTCTTACTTTAAACAATTTAATTTAGTTTTATACTTCGATAATTTAAATTAAAATCGGGCAGAGTTTCACCCTTTCACTTCGAGCGTCGGAACAAGAATGCCCGTTTGGACGTTGAGCGCGCCTTTTTATACTCCGTTACGCGCACGTGCCTTCAAACGTCATTGGTTGTTTCGACGCAAATGTTTGACCAAAGTATAAATGGTTATTCTCAACTTCATTTATTGCTAATAAAATTGGAAACTACTCGTATTTAGTTCGTATATTCCGAAAATCACGACATTCGGCCATCGGACAGTGTGCAAACCTCCGGTGCACACTAATAAACTAGTAATAGCTGCAACTAGAATTTGATTAAATAGAACATATTTAACCATACACCAGTACCTATAAGTACACACTTATTATGTTAATATAATATAATGTGCAACTACTTATACCTCAAAATAATGTTAAAATCACGACATTCGGTCTTTTTATAATTCATTTTGTACACAACACTTACTATACCTTTTATTAGGTAGATACCTTATTTATTTATTCGTATGGGCACAAAGTTATACAGAAACTGAGTTAAAAACTAAATGATGTCGCAGATATAAACATCCTACTCTCTGCGCATGTCAGTGAAATCAGTACTTAAGGTCTACATGGATTGAATTATTTGGAATAAAGAATCATCATTAAGGTTGATTGCTACTCCAGTGCCCTGGCGTCCTCCACATCAAGCACTCCTCGGCAAGTCCCTGGGCTGGGCGGACCAGACATGCGCCTCTATTATGCAACAACTCCACTCAACCTCCGAGCGCCAAAACACCAGAAAATAGCCCCTATTGAAATGAACAATCTATCCTTTGACATCCAAAAACCGCTACTTTCACGGTGGACATTTTAGATAATACAGGGGCTGGACCCAAGAGACTTAATACTACTTTAATGTAGATTCAAAATACCTAAAGCACTAAAATATTCATTATACACAAACCAAAATGTTTAATGATTATGTTTGAGCGTCGTCAAAATTGTATCGAAGATTTTATACAGGTATTTATCAATGCGAATTATTTGAGTTCAATCTAGATATTTTACTTATTTAACATGTTTCACATTTAAACCTTTGGTCTTCCAATGAAAGAATATTCCGAAGACTCGCCGTTCATTTCCTAAGCTATAGCAAATTAGTGGGGAAAAACGAATCGTCGAAGTGAAAAACCCTCTTGGCTTTACTTGACTCTACATATATACCAGTAGCTGGTAAAAACAAATTCATGTATCATCAACGTAAACAAGGCATAACAATATAAATTGTTTAAAACGAATTCTGCTAACAGAATAATTCAGATCAACAGATTAACAGGAATGATACAACTTCTACATCGTAACTTTCATATCTACTGCGTTTATCCATACTCGGTCGGAGATCCTGAGGTATACCAAAATCAAGAAAAACTTATAGAATGCGGCGCCTCTGAAGACATTATCTAGACCAGGGCTGAGCAAAACTGAAACCCAAGGTCTGGAAGAAAAACAATGTTTGTATCGATGCAGGAGTACTACATATCTAGTTCTAACATCTGGAATAGTAGTGCCTAACTTTAAATGATAAATGTAAAGAGAAGCCTCCAACAAGAATAAGGAGAATAAAACGAAATAAGAAACCTACTACCCCTCCTCCTCTGAACAAAGATGGAAAATATGCATTGACCATGGAAGATCATTTAGGGATATGGAAAGAGTATATTGAACAGCTTTTGCATGTCCACAGATGTAGCAACGGCTAAAATGTACCACTGATAAGGTACATATCACAAATGATGTAGTTTCCCGACCCTAATTTATGACTGCTCCTGAGCTTACTGCGAAGAGTGGGAAAACCGGAGGCCCGGACGAAATACCAGTTAAAATTGTTAAATTATTGGAACACAGACATTTCGACAGAACTGCACAAGTACTTCTTAATTGCTATTCGAGACTTCGATACTTTTCCTTCAGAATAGCTGCACTCCACCACTAAAATCAGCACAGCAAAACATTGTAACGAGTACCGTACTATATAATTGATGACTAACATCCTGAAAATCTTCTTGAAAATTATTGTTCATGAAAAATTATACCGAAAGTATCCAAAAATGGCTATGGAACACGCTGTGCGCTTTCTAGTTACCATGTGCCATGCTGCTGGGACATGGATCGATTCGCTTACATCTGTTTTATTGACTATCAAAAGGCATTTGTTCTTGCTAAACACTATGAACTAAAGCAGATCAGAGACAGGATAGGTCTCAACTCTAAGGACGATTGAACACCTGAACTGGCAGCAGACAGCTAATGTACGCGTAGAGCGCGATCTTACGTATTATACGGAGATGCTACGAGAGTTTCGGCAGGATATACATTATCGCAGTTACTATTCAGCGTTTATACCGAAGAGGTATTCTCGGAACTTGCAGACGCAACCGAATAGAATGTTGTAGGCGGAAGGCTCCAATATGCCGATACCATCCTACTTGCCAACTGAATGGAAAATTTGCAGCATCTGCTTAATCGTTTGGAGTCTATCAATTTCAAAAGTTAGCATTAAGAACCGCTTGTGGGAGTACTTTTATATAGATACCTTGGATACATGGTCAACGACCAAGAAGATCATAATTTTAGGAGTCCGATATCGCATCAAGCCAGGAGAGCATATTGTGTTGACATGAGCCATCTCCTTCGCAACAGAAATCTCAAACTCTCCACAAGATGCCGTTCATAACGTTGTTACAAATTTCCACTTCCCCTTAGCTTATCTTTTTCAGAATCGCCCTAGTTTGTAATATTCCAGAAATATTAATAGATTCGATGGGCTAAGGCTAAATCTTTACGACATTTTAGTATGTTGAAACAATCTTTAATTTAACTTAATTTAAAAAAATGCCATATCCGCAAAGAAATATTTTCTTATTCTAAAACTACAATAAAGGCTGAATCTTCATTTCACAATATTTTATTGAAATTGTATCGGATTGACCATATAATTGAAACTTTTTCAGTAATTACCAAAATATCTACTTTGGTGAGTAGCCAACCCTTTGTAGACTACCCACATTAACATAATATTCAGAAATTATAACTGATCATCGTGACAACTTTGGATTAATTTTCACAAAACCTTAATTTTCCTTTTTAATTTTCACCTTGACAGCTACCTATCAACCACATAATTATATGTTCGTTGTTGACCACTCATTTCTACCTACGTCATGCTATCTTTGGTTCGGAACAAATTATGTCATTCGACTACCAATTTCCAATCATTGGTATAGGTAGCGGAGTCTTTTTATGGGTTTTCGTGCAACCAGCCAAAGGTCTTTGTTAGATCCGTATCCTTGAAAGAAAAATCTACGCAGAGTACCCGTGTTGCTCGGTCACACCTGACTAACAATTTCTTCAAAGTTTCAAAATAGTAAAGGCGAAAACCCCGTTATTTCAAAACAAAATCAATAGGTAATATTAATTTCCCAAAGTAACTACAACTATTACACTGTAAATTAAAAGTCGTTTCAACCGTAAAATTATGATTAAATCAGTCCAACGTAGGTATGTGGACACTGTGCCAACACTCTGCTACCTGTTTACCGACATGTTGGTTATTCTTCTAAACACATTCTACTACCATAATATCCAAAGTTACCAACCCAGCATTTGGCACAATGTTCATCATCATCATCATCAATATCATCATCATCATCATCGTGATAATCATAGTCGCTGCTTAGTAGACATGTGTAGGTAATGCTTGTAATATTACAAAAGACATTACACAACGGTGTCATGAAATATTACACATTACACGAGAGAATAAAGCATGGCACATAGCACCCCATTACACTAGATGACATGGAACACGACACACGGCATCTCAGCACACTGTACGCACTGCAATGAAAGTGTGCCGAAATACCACGATGTTCATGTTTCATATCTGCAATGAAGAAATACCATGATGTCATGCTTCATGTCTGCAATGAAGAAATACCATGATGTCATGTTTCATGTCTGCAATGAAGAAATACCATGATGTCATGTGTCATGTTTGGTGCCATGATATAAGGTAATATCACGCGGTATGAAATGTCATGAAATATATCATGACTTCGAAGTGCACTGTTTCGCGCATGTCTACTGCTTAGTCATGATTACACATAAAGACAGGTTCCCAGAGGGCCTAGAGGACTAAATTTGAAAAAGCGACTTACCGGGTTTGCTGATGGTTCTCAGCTATCTTTCAATATTTAACCTCCTTGTCAAATCTACCTTATGTCTTCCGGCTCCGTACAAGTTGTCTCTCTCACCCTGCTGGATCATAACTCTCGTCAAAAGTCATCATGATCTGTAAAATTATCAAAAGGTCAATTTCCGACTTTCAACTAAATATATAGAGGTACCCTTCTTCGAGGTAATGACACTTAATCCCTTGGCTCGCTAACAAGAAGAATACTAGATAAGTTATGGCTGCATGGACAGATCTGTTCATCATGAGATTCAGGTGATTAATGTGATATTTAAGACATCAATCAGGATTTACTTTACTTTCATAATAGTTGGGTACTAATTTGGAATAAACGTTACTTCTCCAAGAGCTTCAGATGAAATGGGATGTAAATCAAGCACACCTACATGGCTGATCGCATTACTTTTCTTTTGTCTATTGGAACACACTTACATGGTCCCAAATAACCAAGCACACCTACATGGCTGATCGCATTACTTTTCTTTTGTCTATTGGAACACACCTACATGGTCCCCTAACAATCAAGCACACCTACATGGCTGATTGTCCTAGTCTATTCTACTATTGGAACACACCTACATGGTCCCCTAACAATCAAGCACACCTACATGGCCGATTGCACTAGTTTCTACTTTCTATTGGAACACACCTACATGGTCCCACTCAATCAAGCACACCTACATGGCTGATTGGACTAGATTCTACTTTCTATTGGAACACACCTACATGGTCCCACTCAATCGAGCACACCTACATGGCTGATTGGACTAGATTCTACTTTCTATTGGAACACACCTACATGGTCCCACTCAATCAAGCACACCTACATGGCTGATTGGACTAGATTCTACTTTCTATTGGAACACACCTACATGGTCCCACTCAATCAAGCACACCTACATGGCTGATTGGACTAGATTCTACTTTCTATTGGAACACACCTACATGGTCCCACTCAATCAAGCACACCTACATGGCTGATTGGACTAGATTCTACTTTCTATTGGAACACACATACATGGTCCCACTCAATCAAGCACACCTACATGGCTGATTGGACTAGATTCTACTTTCTATTGGAACACACCTACATGGTCCCACTCAATCGAGCACACCTACATGGCTGATTGGACTAGATTCTACTTTCTATTGGAACACACCTACATGGTCCCTAACAATCAAGCACACCTACATGGCTGATTGTCCTAGTCTATTCTAATATTGGAACACACCTACATGGTCCCAAGCAATCAAGCACACCTACATGGCTGATTGTCTGACATGGCTGATTGGAATAAAAATATAATTAGTTTCTGTAAAAAATATTCATTATGCACAAAGAGATTCTTATAAGTTTCTATCAAAAATCAAATTATTGGAACACATATGTATGGTCCCATACAATCGTGCACACCTACATGGCTAATTGTGCTAGTTTAAACTTTAATTTGAATACACCCTGCATGGTTCAAAATGGAGCATAATAATGAACCTTCATAATATTACTTTTCATCTCCCAGGCTCGGAAAGTATGCTGTTATTAGTGTCATTTGACGAGGCAACAGTAATTTTTGCGCACAACGAAATTTGGACGCGACGCTCTATGATATTAACTCATCTGTCGCTTGCAAAGAAGGAATATCACTACCCTTTAAGTTACCAAGATGTCTATTGTATAATTTTCTCGCTCTTGTGAGATGAAAAGTAGTGTTTCGCACGGATGCAACACCATCTGCGTCTAGTATTTCCGAATACCCCACTATGCTCAGGTTTCCTTTATTTTGAACCAATTGCTATGCTCGTGGCTCAATTTTAGAAACCTTCGCTAGCCCCGTATTCAATACAAGCACCCGCCGCAAACAATAGTTTTGCATCATTGCATAATACATAAAAATTTTAGATTTGATGTATTGGACATGGCGTAGCTTTTAAATTAACACCTCAAACAAATTTCAAATTAATTGAAATGTTATAAAATTTATCGTTAAATTATTGCCATGCCAATGAATAAAATGTTTCCAGAAAAGGAATCACAATAATTAAAAATATATATAAATCACCACTTACCTTTGTTCTGCACGTAGTCCTTGCCACTTCTGAATTATAAAGAAAACGCCACTGGATCACTTTTAAATAATAATATATTTAACTTTTACAAATACTTTTACTTTAAACAATTTAATTTAGTTTTATACTTCGATAATTTAAATTAAAATCGGGCAGAGTTTCACCCTGTCACTTCGAGCGTCGGAACAAGAATGCCCGTTTGGACGTTGAGCGCGCCTTTTTATACTCCGTTACGCGCACGTGCCTTCAAACGTCATTGGTTGTTTCGACGCAAATGTTTGACCAAAGTATAAATGGTTATTCTCAACTTCATTTATTGCTAATAAAATTGGAAACTACTCGTATTTAGTTCGTATATTCCGAAAATCACGACAGTATAATTCTTAAAAAAATAAAACAAAGTATTTTACTCAAGTTGGTATCCTTGGCGATTATAAATGCCGCTGCAGCTGGTGGGAAAAATTGCCGTGAATCAAAATAGGGTTTTTTTTATACAAGGCAATTTTTAAATACATAGCATTATTCCTGAAACACCGTGAAACACGTCAACTTCTAATTAATTCGTGACTTTTTCGTTTGAGAAGAAATAGTACATTACTGCCGCGATCTGTAATGAGTGCGTTTCTGGCGCGCTTTTGATGGCCGACAGAGCGCAGCGTAGCTAAGCTAAGCTCGAGGCAATCATAGCGTGGCCAGAAGCGCACTCATTGCAGACCAAGGCTTGTATAGTGCTTTACTCAAACAATGCGAGTAATTAAAATATTAATTAGAATAGTAATTAAAATAGTAATTTAATTAGCTTACCATTTGTCGTAGATTAAGTACTTTTTGTCGAATTCCGCAAACTTTTTGTAAGCTTGCTTGTATTTTTCTTTTGACTTCGGTGGCATTAAATTTCCAATTACTAATTTCGCTTGATTTTGAATGTCCGGCGGTGTTAAACACATTAAATCCGAGGATTCGTCGCTTTGAGAGTTCATTTTTTCAACAAAAACACAGAAAAAAATCACTTCAAACAACGCGCGAAAAGTCGAAAACAATATGGCCGCGCTTTTTTTTTCTGTGCAATGTGTCGACTGCCAGTACCCATACAGCCCAATTCTAAATAAATACTTTTTGCACCTGATGTTTGAGTTCTATTTATGAAACAAAACTCGACATTAATGGATTTTCATACAGTTTTTCTGGCCGCAAAACACGACATTAATGAAATTCCATACAACTTTTCTGGCGCCTAATCCAAGTAGCCCGCAAGTCCGACTTTGCTCAAATAAGGTTTTCGAATTAATGTCCACATTACGAGCTTTTTTGAGTAATAGTACATTACTGCCGCGATCTGTAATGAGTGCGTTTCTGGCGCGCTTTTGATGGCCGACAGAGCGCAGCGTAGCGCAGCTCAAGGCCCTCACAGTGCGGTCAGCATTGCAGCCCTTGATGGACAAGCTGGAATGAAGGCCGAGACCGAAGGTCGAGGCCTTTATAGCGCGACCAGCAAGGGCTGCAATGATGACCAAACTTGAGGGCCGAGAGCGTAGCTAAGCTAAGCTCGAGGCAGTCATAGCGTGGCCAGCAGCGCACTCATTGCAGACCAAGGCTTGTATAGTGCTTTACTCAAACAATGCGAGTAATTAAAATAGTAATTAGAATAGTAATTAAAATAGTAATTTAATTAGCTTACCATTTGTCGTAGATTTGGTACTTTCTGGCGATTTTCCATTCCGCAAACTTTTTGTTGGTAAGCTTGCTTGTATTTTTCTTTTGACTTCGGTGGCAATACCAATTACTAATTTCGCTTGCTTTTGAATGTCCGGCGGTATTAAACACATTAAATCGGAGGATTTGTCGCTTCAAGAGTTCACTTTTTCAACAAAAACACAGAAAAAATCACTTCGAACAACGCGCGAAAAGCCGAAAACAATATGGCCGCGCTTTTTTTTTCTGTGCAATGTGTGGACTGCCAGTACCCTAAATAAATACTTTTTTCGCCTGATGTTTGAGTTCTATTTATGAAACAAAACTCGACATTAATGGATTTTCATACAGTTTTTCTGGCCGCAAAACAAGACATTAATGAAATTCCATACAACTTTTCTGGCGTCTAATCCAAGTAGCCCGCAAGTCCGACTTTGCTCGAAGAAGGTTGTCGAATTAATGTCCACATTACGAGCTTTTTTGAGTAAAATCATTTACAATTTAACATAATTATCGAAACTTTGAAAGCTCATTCAAGTTTCTGAGATTTATAATTTATATGATTTTGTTTGACCTACCGTATATAAATAAATATAGAGGTCATACAAAAATGTTAAACTTGGTATGATTATAGAAGCGGTAAGAAACCCTCAACTATAGCCAACCGTGTCTGTCTGTGTCGAATTGCATTTCGTCCGTCCAGCTTTTATGTAGTCCTTGCGGAGACATAACCATACCGCGATGTAGGTATGTATTGGCGCCATCTAGTGTTGAATAGAGTGAACTAAAAAGATATCGCGTTTCCCAAGAGCATGTCGGCCCATGCTTAGAAAGGGCTCCGTAGCAGTTACAGTGCGTGCCACGATAGAAGTGGTAAAAAAGAACAGTGAGACACCACGTGGTTTGACATGTGCATTTTTTACGATTTATATTATGGTATCTTTAGCGGTATCATATTGAATATTGAAATCTTGACTAAATGCACCAATTTTTCAGATAACTTGCCAAGGGTAGTGTCATATAATTTATTTTAAAGATGGAGTGTCAAACTCTAATTTTTAAATCGAGTCCACGGAATGACAGTTGTTACAAAGGCTTTATCTGTCAGTACCATACTAGCAACTGTCATTCCGTGGACTCGAATTAAAAATTAGAGTTTTAGTCAAAATATTTTTTCAAACTAATAAGACTCCATCAAACTTTTTTTTTCAGTCAACTGAAGGAATAAATTATTGTTTTATTTATCAATGACATTTTTTAGCATGGTTACTAAGGATTAGGTGGAAAAAAAATTATGCCTAAATTAGAAAATATGCGACCACAGTAAATTGCCTAGGCCACAGCTCACATGTAAAACCCGTGTCATTAAAGAAAACATTTATGACGGAGTTAAAAACCTAGCGTTGTCTCGCTTTGACTGTATTAATTAGAGCGAGAGGGGGAGTGTTTTGAAGTTCATCCTAAATGTTTTCTTTAATGATACGGGTTATACCTCAATATGTGGCCTAGGGCGACATTTTCAAAATTTTCAAAGAAATGCTTAAGGCTCCGTATAAGGCTAACTAGCGCCACCAATGTTAAAAAAATCATATCTTCCTTTAGAAGAAGTTTCTGAAAAAATCCTAAGATGAGCCTATGCGCCATGCTTTTCTAGATTTTTAAGTGTAGATACCCTCTTCGAAATTTACTTTTAAGCTAAAAAATTTTCGATAACCGCCAAAAACGGCCGCTTTTGGCGGTTATCGAAATTTTTTTAGCTTAACACTAGAAATTGAGTTGGGTACCTACACTTAAAAATCTAGAAAAGCATGGCGCATGAGCTCATCTTAGGATTTTTTCAGAAACTTCTTCTGAAGGAAGATATGATTTTTTTAACATTGGTGGCGCTAGTTAGCCTTATACGGAGCCTTAAGTATATAATTTCTGAACGAAGCGACCAGGATTTTTAAAATTATCTTTCCCTGTACCGTTATGACTTGCCCTTTCACCCAGTTCCCGCTTGACGTTTAATTACGGGACACACTGCATAAACCTAAGTCTTGCAGTTCCTAACACCTTACTAACCTAAAATAAATAAAAAAAACTCATACATTTTTTTTTACATTTTCACACTCATACAAAAGTGTAAAAAATATATTAGAAAAACAATGTATGAGATTTTTTTAATGTTTTGTATGTACTAATGTCTATCTATACACTTTCTGCTGGTCTGACCGGGCTACATCGGTTATAATAAAGTTTTAATTTTTATTTATTTTTTACCTGAATAGCTACCACGAGTTTGAAAAAGCTGTGCCGGACGTCTGCCGGACGTCTGTCATGTATCCTAATACTATAATATAGTAGTAAGGTTGTTTATCCAACTTATCACTTTCAGTGACAGTGACAGTAAGCACCCGTGGTAGTGCTCAGACGTCATCGAACTTGGCTAGTAGGAAGTAGGAACTGATCCTGGTCTGCCGCACCGTGGCGGTCAAACACGTTCATCTGTATCTGCTGGGAACCCTCAGCGTTTGCGCGGAGATCTTCTGTAATTAATTATTATTAAAAGAAAATTAAAAAATATATAAATATTTTTATTATTATTTTTTTGCTTTGAATATCAAATAGGAACAGGGAGAGGCTGGAAAGGTGGTAGAGAGTGGAGGCGCACGAAAGCCCGTCGTGCAGGCAGCACTGAATGCAAACTTTTAAAGATTAACGTTCCTAAATAAAAAGTCTAATGCCCGTTTTCACCAACCACCCCTAATTTTAAAAGACCTTTTAACGAAAATTATCTGCGCCTCTGCAAGTCTAGGGGTCATGGATGAAGGACCATACGAATTCCACTCACAAGCGTTATGAGTTGAGTGTGTATGATCCTTCATCCATGCCCCATAGAAATGCTGAGGTGCAAATAACTTTCGTTAAAAGGCCTTTTAAAATTAGGGGTCGTTGGTGAAAACGGGCATAAGGGTGGTATTCTAAAACGCTACTTAAACTCAGTTCAAACTAGAACGCTACTTAAACTGTGTTTAAACTCAGTTAAAACTAGGATGCGACTTGAACTCTGTTTAAACTCAGTTTAAGTAGAGTTTAGTAGTGTCGACTGTCGATAAAACAGTGCATGTTTTGATTTGAATATCCCTCCCTTCATATCAAAACATGCACTGTTTTATCGACAGTCTGAACTCTGTTTAAACTCAGTTTAAGTATCGTTCTAGAATACCACCCTAAGACTTCTAAGCTCTAGCTTTTCGAAAAGTCGTAGAACAAAAGTTGTTGGAAAACCCATTGAAGTTGATGTGTTACAGGAATAAAGCTATTTAAAAATTACTCTGTATGTACATCATAGTGTTATAAGAAAATATGAAGGGACTGCTGAATATTGTTGGTAGGTTGTTTTTTTTTTCTTTACAAGTTTACAAGAAGGACAGCAGAGATTTGTCTCCATTAGCCTGGCTGGTGGTCAAGTTACGGTTGCCGATTTTTTTTGCTTCCATTTGCTTCCCAATCGTGATCCAGGTGGGTTTGTATTTGACAAAAACGATGGATTTAATAAGTAAAAGTAGAGCTTGCTTTAAATTAATATTTTTTGCATACAAACTTACAAAGAGATGTAGAGCCAATACTTTGATTTGAGTTTGGTTGAAAAGGATGCTGCAAAAAAGTATGCTAAATTTTGCATTTGTTGTCATCATTTCAAAATGCTTGTATCTATGCTTTTATATTATTTAGTTAGTACATTTTTTTTAGCTTCGACGTAAAAATGAGTGATGAATATTTTACAAACTATGGTAAACTAACGTCAAACAAAAAAATAACAAACTGTATTAATCCGTGCGGGATGAGAATGGGAAAGTATTGGAACTGAACCGAAAGTGACAGTTCTCAAGTAGCGTCAGTAAAAACATTGTTAGTTCTACGTTCTATCATAGGGTTAAGACATTGAAAATACACAAAAAAAATAATGGTTGTAATCTAAAAGGATTAAATGTTATTGCATTAATTGAATAAAACGTGATAAAACTCGAGCAGAAAACACAAGCAAGTTTCGACGGGAGTTTGCCATAGACAACTAGAGTTTGCCGAAATGCTGACGCTACAGCTGACAGGCGGACCGCAACCGTCTCAATTCCAAAAGGTATGATCCCATTCTGATCCCGCACGGATTACACAGGAATTTGACCATAGACAAGAAGCAAGCACGACAATGACAGCTGGAGAGATAGCATCTCTGGTACCACACCGGCGCTGTTGCACGTGTAGAGACCGCACGCGCCTCACCTAATGTCCGATCACACGATAATGGTCTTAATTTGTTAATATTGGACCTCAATTCCCTTGGCAGGACATTAATCTTGTCGTGACGTGAAGTAAATTTTATTATTTTTAGGCTGCATGAATTTTTTTCTTGCCTCTGACACACGAATAAAAAAAAGTGTACGTGAAATGTGATTGGCCTATTTTTGTTTCATAAAAAAGTAAAAGTTTGGGTTGGCGCGGTAAAAAAAAAGTATTGTTTGATTTTGCGAGGGAAAAATAATTTTATGCGTTAAATCAAGCCACTGAACTAGGATTAAATCAATAATTAGCAGTGCCTAAGAGCGACATAATCATAAAGAAAAAACAGGTGGCCATTCCTATGTAAGTACTAAAAACTTATCTGTTCTATCGACCCGTGTTCTTAGGCAATTGAAAAGTTCCATCACTTCGAAAGTAGAAAGAGCGTTGTCATTGGCATGGCACTCAATCGCATTGATTAGCTGGAAACCTGTGGAAATACTCGTAAATCTATAGTTATTCTTGGTTTATGGCTATCGCAGCTGCAGGCTTAAAGATGTCACCTGTCGGGATTTCCTAATGCGGCACGGTAGAATCTCAAACATTGTAGGTAAGTTGTATTAGAATCGTGAACATTGACATCTGACATCCGTAGACGGTGCGCATTGCAATTTTTATGCGTTTTCACTGCAATATTATTATAATCTTGCTAAGCTTGCAATAATTAGCCTCCAACTCGCCATACCTACTCTGAGTCTGATTCTGGAAAATGGAAAAACAGTTGATTTGTATGCAAAGTGTTGTTGTAGAGCCGTGCGGTGAGGCATTCGTATTTCGTGGTTTTCGCATGTTTTTACGATAAAAACTTTTTTTTTTATGATTTTGGAAAATATTTCTTTTTTGGAGATAGTAAAATGCATGCAAAATGAAGGTAAAAAACAAAGATAAAAACGTGTTAAAGCCATCAAGCATGAGCCATGGATTGTTTATTTACATAGACGTCTCTAGAATAATCATGTTTGAGTGCACGGCGCCTGCGCAATGCACCTGGCACCCGTGATCTGACTGCAAATCTTTACGACTACTTTTAGCTCTACCTACTACTTGATTATGTGATGTAATCATGTAATCAATTATTTTACGATATATTTTAGATTTTTAGCCCGAACTCTGTTTCTTTGAAATAATAGAGGGTAAGTACATTTTTCTTAAAGATTTTTAAGTCGGTATTGAAAAGCTATAAAATTAGCCCTAAATAGACTTTACAAAGTAAAAATGTGCCTGAGTTATTTAAGACTTTAAACGCCTTGTAATTTTGAGGTTTGCGGTTAGTTCGAGGGAATGGACTCAATATTTGGTAACCAAGTCATTTATTCACCCAAAATACACATTGTTTATTCCGCTTCAGCAAAACCGGTTTTGGGGTTTAAAAGGTCATTGATATTACCGTTTTTTGCGCAACTCCAATAAAAGAGCGTTTTAAATGTTTATTATGAGAAAATCCTATTAATTACGTTCTAAATGAGCACTGCTCTTTTGAGAGCCCGCGTTCTTTTGTCGAGTAGGAAACAAAAGAGTTGTTGCCATTGTTTTGAGCTATAAATCTAATGCGTTGTAATTATAACGTTTAATATGTGACAGTCGCTTTATGCATGTAAATGCCCGACTGGTAGCAGATTGTGGGGTGGAGTGGGTTGGGAACGCGGCCTTAATATGTGGGGCTCGAACGACAGGATGCCACTTCACCGCCGTGAGACGCTGGGGTAGAGTTCGTTATTAGTTAGCATTTTTTCGAGTAACTTGTTTTACTTTAGTTTTGGAGTGTAACTTGAATTTTTACCAAAGATGTAAAAATACAGATTTTATTAATTGTACGCAAACAAGTTTTCAAGAGACTACATTGTCAAGGCTCACAGTAACCTACGGCCACGATTGAAATAATTATACAAAGTAGCATTTTCATTTGTTCATTTGTTTAAAAAAACGATGCGAATAAACAAATGAAGCGATACTTTCCACAAAAAGAAATCCGCTAAATAAACGTCTAAGAGGCCCCCAGCGTTCAACCTCTTCAGTAACAAATACTCATTGTAATGATTACTTGCTTACGATTATACTTATTGTTTCGTTTACAAAGCGGTCTCTGAGTAGCCACTTGGGTATTGTGAGAAACTGTTGCAGTTTCGTCTCCGTATGGGAACGAATCCTCGATCTTATTAGGTACCTAACTTACAAACTCAAACTTCTTTCGTCGAACACACAATATGACTATTCAACATCTACTTAAGTTATGAGCTTATTTATTACAAGAAGTGTCATTAATTGAAGATTAATTTTAGGTCACGAACGTAGTAATCCTTTACAAGTAGTTGACTTAAAAAAAAAATAGTTTCGATCGTCTTCACATAATAATGTCCCGATAAAAATTCACAATATAAATCGACATCCAATAAAAGTGTATTAGAATAACATTCGGGAGTCAATTAGGCGGCAACGTATCGTCCATCGAGATAACGCAATGGTGGTCCATTGTGGGCAGACACCCCGCGGCTGCGCCGGCGCACCACTCCAGACACAATGCAAAATCGCTGTTATTTAATATTTTTATAACAGTAACCGTTTACTACCGCTCCACTGACCACTCTAGTGCCGAGCGCGTATTGTGGGAAGTTTTTTTCTGGCCACAGTACCAGAGTGACATTCGAAAAAGCTCATCAAATAAACTTCCGCATCAATGTGCCACCATTTGCCATAAATATCCCTTTTTTGAGCATCAGATCTCCCTAGAGTTGAGTAAAGAAGTCGTTAAACACTTGCACCGTTTGGCTGTTAATCATGGATTCCTTATCAGGTCCGTATCAGCGAAAGAGATCGTGACAAAAAATAATAGCGAAGCGAATAGCAGCAGCCCCGCGGCGACCTCCCATCCAGCCGCGGATTCGGTTGTTACTTCACACCGTGTGTCAAAGAGTTGGGTCGGTCGGGAAGCGATCGAGGCGACTGATAAGTGGTTTCTCACCTCGCCCCGCGAAAGGGTTCCGCGAATAATTGCGACAATCAATTTGAAGGAGCTATCGAGCAATTTGTATGGTATTTGTGCGGGCTGTCACCCGCTGATGGTATCGGGCGCGCCTCAGGGTGCCGCTCGCCAATGGGAAAGGTTTTCAAGTGCAACTTTCTCACACGGTCTTTAGTCTTCATTTGCATTAGGTACAATAAGAACTAAAAGTGGCTGATTGGCTCTATGCAGAATTTAGGGCAGCAAAGATTTTCCATCTGATTCCAAACACACTTGAGCTGAATAAAATCCATTTTTTTGTTTTATTATCATCTCATAAATAATAATTAATAATAAGACATAAACACGAGCTCGTTGCAATATGTCACCTACGACAAAAGCCTTCTGGTAACGGTCCTCATATCATTTGTCAGACTGCGACCCTGTTATTTATGGTTTTGGTGCCAAAGAACAAGGATACAAAAACGGGGCTGGCTGATGTTAAATATTTGCCTGAGACAAGAGGGGGCGATAATTCGAAGCTATTATGACGTCATTTCACGGCTATTGTACGACCGTCAGGGCATGTCATCTGCTCCTCGAGACGCCTGCCCCGACTATCTCTCGATTAAATCTATTGTGTCATTTTTTCAGTGCGCGCGAGTCGGATGCGCCACCGACGATGATTTTGTCCCGTTCGCTTGTTCGCAGTAAAAACACTCAAGGAGCTGCCCCATTGTCTCCTGGCCCTTTTACGAGACACCGTATTGTGACGCTGTTATTGTTTGCGGTGAGATAAACATCGCACCACTCTATAGGAAGGGATCATCGTCACTTTTGCTGCTGCCTGGTCTACTTTAATAGAGTTTTATCGCGTTTGTTTGTCAATTACGATCTTCTAAAATCGTTCCTTGGAATAGCAAGGGCGGTCCTGCCAGAATTTATTTCTCACTGGTTTGAAGGTTCTTTCTTTTGTTTACAGAGATAACGATGGAATTTCTAAACAATGAATTGATGATACCTAAAGATTTGCGGCAAATGTCGATAGCAGCATTCAGGCAAGACCCCAAGTTGACATTAGCTATAGATGAACTCTACAAAAATGAGCAAGCACCTGATGCAGAAAAGAAAGGCGTTGGTTTAGTGCTACCGGAAAGAAAATTAAATTTAGAAGAAGTTAAACAGCTGATGTCTCAATCAACATCTAATAGAAAAGGTTAGCTCTAACTAAATCACATATTATCTTAAAACTCACACTAAGTATTAAATTACCTAATCAAATATTTAATGATACATGCTATTTCGCAGAAAAACCCTCAGAAGTTCAGCTAAACGAACAGAATGAGACAAGAAAGCTCTTAGTTAGAAAAATCGAGGACATCCTCGACAACATCAATAAAAGCGCAGAAAATGGTGAAACTCCAAAGCTCGTCATAAGAAATCAACGACTTTGGAGCAACTGTATTTATGATCTGGACAAGTAAGAATACAATCCAATAATAATATTCATAGATCTAATAAGAAACCGTTTGAATCGTAGACAAAATTGATGTTCCGACAAATGATGATTGTCGGATTTCAGGGTAACACTGAAATCGTTCAACGATGCAAAGAAAACAACGGTTTGCTATTCAAACAGTGAGGACAAAACTCGCTTCAATACTTTGGTATTCGTGCTTACCAAAGTCCACGAGTTGATTTCGAAAAATTTTACTGTGACCAGAAGGTAAGGCGCGCCGCCTATTTTTTTCAGCGAAAATATACGTTTATGAATGTGAACACGAAGTTGGCACGGTTCAATATGAGCGATTCGATTCGTTTAGTATATCTCATTCATTTATTCTGTATAATTTTCTTTGCGCGCAGGCTATTTACTATGCACGGGGGTTCACAAGTAGAGTAAGTGGTGGAGTCAACTAGCATACCTACTACTTCAGAGTAACTATCTACACGTGAAGTATTTTGTTAGCAGAGTTTGCTCATGCATACGGTTTATAGTCAAGAAGATGGTCGAGTAGACGGTCGAGTAGAGTTGACGCCGGAATGGTGGAAAGCAAGTGCTAACTTGCCTCCGGTGTCTCGGCGGTGGTAGCTACTCTATTATTTTTTTTTTTAATCTACTCTACCAAAGCTGTCTCTACAAGGTGTTACAAAAGGTCCCAACTCTTTGATCTGGTTCGTTATAATAAAATTTACTTTCTGTTATATTTTAGAGAGCTTTTCTACCAAAACGTAGCAAGGTTACGGAATCAAGCGAACCTTGACGTCGCCGTGAGAGACGTCTGTTGTCTTTTGGAAACACCTCCTTGGAACTTGGGGTTGGTGGCCACAGCCAAAGGTCTTATTGCTGGACCCTTGATCATTCATACTAAAGGAGCTGTCCTCGATTGTATGACTTCTGGAGGTGAGGATAACGAATACGGTATTTGCGAGTTATGTCTTATGTTACTTAAAGCACTTGCCACATTTGGGCAAAACGTTAAAACATGGATTACTTCGTGGCGGAAACTTCACAATTTTCACAGCTTTTTCAGTTTTGTTGCTAAATTATTATTTTTTTGTTTCACGATATAAGACATAATATTCTTTTCATTATTTTAAACAACACAACAAATAATTCAGCTGGGAAGATGATTCCTAGAAAAAAACAATGGTACTGCACCAAAACTTCTGCTCTGTTGTTTAGAATAATTAAAAAATATCGATGTATCTTTTGGGGTCTATCCAGCTTTAATTTTTACAGGAACTTTAATACCGCAAGACATTGTCGGTATCAAGCAATTCAAGTCCTCAGCCAAATATATTTTGGTTGTGGAAAAGGATGCCATTTTCCAAAAGCTACTGGACGAAGGTGCTTTGCTTAGATTAGGCCCTGTTATCATCATGACGGTAAGTAAGACACTAAAACCGAAAGATGGGTATTTATATTTTCTATTTCGCTAACTGTGAATTAAAATAACATGTCGACGACCTAGTTTTTACTGTGCGATACGCCGACTAAGTTGAGGCAAGCCCATCTAAACTTATCCTGAACATTTAATTTGCCCATCTAGTGTGAATAGATATGGCAGATAATAATAGATAATAGTCAGTCATCCACATAATAATAGATGGAAAGTTAGGCATTTTTATAATCTCCTCTGAGTCGGGTGTCACTGACCAAAACAACACCCTGTATAGCTTATATAGTGCCTACTTTCACACTGACACCAGGGGTGGTCACTACTTTATACGATTACCTACCCTAGTGCCCACTACTGGGCAAAGACCTAGGTACCTTTTTATTCTCCACGCGGTGAAAAACTCACCCGTTGCTACGTCATCCCGCCATCTCTACCTCCGTAGCCATGGCAGCAAGCAAGGGGAAGGTACAACTAGCGCCGCCAATGGGAAAAAAAACATATTATCTTCTTTTTGGATGCGTTTTTGGCTAAAAACGAGCCGTTAAATGAGAATCCCTAGGCTTTTGGCGGCGGGGACCTAAGGTCTAGATTCCAGATCCTAGAACCCACCAATAAATCCCGCCGCCGCCAAAAATTGCCACTTTTGGGGGCGGCGGTATTGACTAAGTGGCTTGACTAAGTAATTTTAGGATTTTTTGTTCGTAGGTTCTAGGATCTGGAATATACTTAGACCGCAGGTCCTAAAAATTGTTAAGCCGCCGCCGCAAAAGCCTAGGGATTCTCATAAAACGCATAAACGTTCATTCGCGGCGCTAGTGGCGTCTATACCTGAGCCTTAAGTGACAAAAGGAAATGTATGTATAGGCCTTAGATTATTTTTCGTTTTTCAGGGTAAAGGCTACCCAGACGTTTGCACCCGCCAGCTCCTCGTGCGACTTTGTACCGAGCTGCGGCTGCGAGCTTTAGCTTTGGTAGATGCCGACCCTCACGGCTTGGAGATCTTCCTCACTTACAAGTATGGCTCTTTGGTAAGGAGATACAACACTGATATTAAGCCGCGGGTTTCCTTACGATGTTTTTCCTTCACCGGTATTGTGGTATTGCTACTAGAAATTCACAAATGCACGTAACTTTGAAAATAAACAAATTCATAGGTACATGCCCGCACCGGGAATCTAACCTAGGTCTCTCGCTTCCGAGTCCATTGTTCTATGGTTCTACCCACTGGGCCACAACCACTAGCGGATATAGGGGGGGGCTAAGGTGCTGAAGCCCCAAAAGCCCCCAAAAGCATCTGAGACCGTCTACACCGTGCAATTTTAGTGGTTTTAAAGCCGAAGGTAGTTTGTTGCACTGGTGATTCTGAGCCAAATTACAAAATTTCATTCCAAAATGCGCGAAAGAAAATTCACGTCTCCATACAAATGGTGTCGATTGGCGATAGCCGTTTGTATTGGAATGTGTTTTTTTTTTCGCTCGTTTTGAAGTAAAGTTTTGGAATGTGGCTCAGAATCACGAGTGCAACTAAATACCTTCGGCTTTAAAACCACAAAAATAGCACGGAGTATAAAACAAAATGTTGTATGCTTTTTTATCTTGAAAACCGACGCTCATTGGGTCCCCCCCAAACCAAAATATTGGATCCGCCACTGCACTGGCCACCACCGCTTCTACTCACATACTACTTAGGTACACACAACAGCACGTAGATGCTTACACGCTAGCACTCTACTCGGTTACGTTACGGGCGACTTTACAACAAAAGTGTACAGTCTGACGTGCTGTCGTGTGTTTTTCAGGCTCAGTCCCACCTAGCATCGTCTTTGGCCTGCAGCTCCCTGGTGCTCCTGGGCGCCAGGCACCGTGACGTCACAACCTTAGCCGCGGTCGAGGCTCGCCTCCCGATCACAGACTTGGACAAGAGGAAGCTTAACTCCTTGCTGAAGAGACCTTACCTGGACAATGCTACTGGTAATTGAACTTGGTAGTTAGCTGGTATATTTTTGAGTTGAGTGGGTGTTGAGTTGATGATTAGGTCGCTGGTATATTTTTGAGTTCAGGAATGCCTAATGTTAAAAAGCTCTTATGTATAAAATCTGCATGCCCACTACTCTACCGACAGACTAGCACAAGAATAGGGTAGATAGGCCATAACCCATAAGTTTCTAGCTATATCTGTACTGTAACACTAAGTATGTAAATAATAAAAGAGGAATAATAATGATAACGCTTCATTATGCTAAGCTTGCAAAAAAGCTATAAATGTAGAGATAAGTTTCTAGCTATATCTGTAACACTAAGTAGGTATGTAAATAATAAAAGAGGAATAGAGATAACGCTTCATTATGCTAATCTTGCAAAAAAGCTATAAATGTAGAGACAACTAATGGCTCCTAATTTAGGGTACGTACGATCGATTATTTTTAAATCACCAGACCATTTGATATCTACCTGCACATTACAATACATTCATTTCAATCGCAATCCTTTTATTGTTCACGCTAGCTACATATTGTGTTTATTCCAGGATCTCAGATAAAACAAGAATTGCAAGCGATCCTCTCCAGCGGAATGAAGGCTGAACTTGAAGCCTTGGCACCAACAGCAGCAGCTCTTTGCGATGCCTATCTTCCTTCGAAGATCATTCAGGGAGAATTTTTGGGATAAGAAAAAAGCGTGATGCCGATGTCAATAATTTGTTCTGGAATAAAATACTCGTACCGCCATCTATCGTATGATTGAGTGAAATGTTAAGCGCGCCTTTTCGGCCCCTACCAATGACATTCTAATACAAATGGACAACTCACAGGCGCTCGAAAAACGTAACTGAAAAATTGTGCTTAAATTCAGTGTAAGCACAATATTTTCATTAGACGTTTGATGACTACGCAGCTGACAACATGCCAAAATGTGGTACAAAAAAGTGCCGAAATAACACCTTGACGATGCAAAATAAAGATGGTATGACCTACCATCGGTTAATTAATATTATTTACATATGATAACAGGAGAAAAGGTACAAATACTAAAAGGAAACTATTAAATTTTAAATAAAAACCATTGATTGTAAACAAATGTTCCTGTTTCTTTCTCTCCCACGGGTCAGAAAGAGATAGACAAAATGATGCTTCAAGAACATCGTCAGAAAAGAAAACAATGGAGACTCCTTTTGTAAAGTAAAAATTCTAAGGACTAAAATTTTTCGCACAGTTCTTGCTCTATCCTTAGTCAGTTGAAAAGGGGCAGGCATTTTCACTAACATGACAGTTCGACCTGCCAGTTTACTGAGTAAGATGATGGGATAGGCTTTAGTTAAAAGAATATAACTACCAGGGGCTTAAGTCTGTAACACAGTGGCGTATCGATGGCGTCCAAGTATAAGTAGAATGACAAAACAGGGGTTTCCTCGTTTTTCTCCTACAACCAGCGAACTAATCCTCTAGAATTAGAATCAGAATAATATTTCCTGTACTTACTCGTACAACAAAAAAAAAAGGACCGACACAGCATGAATAAATCGTAATTGATGCTGTCAACTGGGAGCCCTTTTTTGCACCGTTGCGTTACAGACTCAGGCCCCAGGCCCCGCCACACTGATACACGAATACTTCACCCTCTTCATTCGGCAGAAGACCAAAATCGAAGATATCTGACTAGGCGGGAGTACCAACGGTGGACTAGGGCGTCACGGAATGGTGTACTAGAATGGGTCGAGGGTGGGTGTGTAGACCGAAAGCTCGATGACATTGTCAAAACAGCGGGAGGACAATGGACGAGATTGGCATTAGACCGAGAGGGTTGGCGTGAAAAGGAAGAGGCGTATGCCCAGCAGTAGGCTTTATTTATGGGCTGGATAGATAAGTAGATTTGTATCACCTGGTTTTTTAAACTTCGCTGTTATTATTTTCTTAGAAGCTATCGAGCTATTCAAAAAGTCGTAGAACAACATTTGTTAAAAATTACATTTAGGGGTTGACATGTTTCAGGAAAAAAGCTATTTACAAATTATACTTACCTGCCTATTTTTCATAGTTTTGAATATAAACTGTTTAAAATAATATCCGCAACATGGAACAGATTTTTTTTTTCCCCATAGCAAAAAACTAAAATAGGCTATTGCTACCTACTCCACTGCTATCTTTATTACAATAAACTTCAAAAATCAACTTACGTAGCTTCAAACTGCGTGATTGATTTACATTTCCGCTTAGTGACACAATACATTTTGAGGGCTTGAAGTGTCAGCAGCAATGTAGAAACAAAAGTCAGTCGAAGCATAATAGGGTGAAATTAGCGTGTGCCATGTTTCGACTTGGTTATTGTACGGAACAGTTTGTCCATTTGTATTGGAATGTCATTGGCCCCTACCCTCTGTCGTGTGATCACGAGGGGAATGGGGAGAGAACTGACTGGTGTGACTTTGTAACTCCAATTCAGTCCAACAGATGCCGTAAGCTTAACGTTTGGAAAAGTTTTTAAAAAGACAACGCAATGCAAACTTTTAGTCTTACGCAGTTCTCTTTGGTTTTTGTTTATTTGTAAATTGGATACGTCACTGAGCCGTTTTCTTCACACTTTTTATTTTGACATTTTACACATCTGCATTTCAAATTCCTTTCGAGACTATGACCTGAAAATTGAATAGAAAAGAAACAGTCATGTAATTGTAATTTTTCAAAATTTATTAACGAAGATGAATGATGGACGAAGATGTTGAAAACTTAAGTGATACCAAACTCATAAATAGAGCAAAATCCTGCAGCGAAGCTTCGCCCTCTTTCAAGCCTCCGGAGTCTCAGAAGCGCAAGCCAAAAGAGCAGTTTAACGGCTTTGACAGTGCCGCCGGTAGGCTGAAGAAGAGCAAATTGGTGGAAGAGAGTAACTCGAACTGTCCACGGGCAGTGAAGCGCGGCTCTACTGTCATGGATATGTTCAAAGATACAAAGAGCGCAATGTGTACGTTTCCCAACGTCGAGGACCCGTCTGTATTGACCATGAACTTTTCCCACTACGAGCTGATGCGCAACCTGTCCCGATCTAACTGCAACTCTGAAGGAGCATTCAGCGGTACTGCGGGCAACTTACCGCGCCCCACGGATGCCGTCGTCAGAGATGAGCATCTAGAGAAGTACTTCAGAAGCGTTGAGATGTGGAGGAATTATAAGAAGAAGGGCGGCGCTGGCAGCAGCTACCACGAGTCGCTTCAGTGATGAGATCTGCGTTTTTAGCTTTGTCAATCCTGTGTTGTGACTCGCGATATAAACTCTGTCGCGAGAAGGTTTTACACACGACAGCACGTCAGAGTGTACACTTTTGTTGTAAAGTGCTAGCGTGTAACGGTCGACGTGCTGTCGTTTGTACCTAATGATTAGGTACTTTGTATACTATTATTTCTTGTAAAAGTTTTTGAGCATATTGGAACAATAAAACCAAGCGATGAACGATTATGTAAATTTTAAAATTTTATTTATTTAAAAGAAACTTTACAATAATAAGTAACATAATATTTCAGAATTTACAAATGAGTCGTATCGATCTATACAACACTAACTCTTAATCGAGATGATAAGAATTATAACACTGATTAACAATCGATTAAGGAGTTGCTCCACCTAAGGTTCACACTTTTGACGCTCGGCGCGTGCGCATCTAAACAGACCTCTACATACTCTACATCGATCATCAGACCCTCAAGACGCGTGGGACAAATTGCTTATCTACTCAATCATACTCGACACTGCGCCAATTTACTATTTATTCTCAGGAATTTGCGGTGGTATAAAAGTACAAGGCGACTCTACAATACAACTTTACAACTTAGGCTCGACCCAACGCCAATGGGTAGGTTTAGTCACTTTGTCTGACATAATTTTCACAATGCACTTGCGTCGAGTTTGAGATGACCGGTTGCATGCAGAAGTAAAGGCTTGCAACTGTAAAGTAATTCGCGTAACTTGTACAGTAACTTTCTTTAAAAAAACGAACGTTCAATCAGAATATTTCATAATTCGTTGTAAGCAGCAGAAATAGGGGCTGAGTGGTAAACATAACGAGGCCTTATAAGTAGTTTATTCCGGAAGGAGTGAAAATAATCTATCTTATAGAGAAACAAGAAATAATTGACACAGTAATCACAGTTCCTACATTCCTGTTTTAATCAAACGAAGCTCTCACTTCTATGGAAGACTAAACCGCGACAAGAGGAAAAGATGGCTAGATAGGGTAGCGAGACGAAAAGGAAATTAAATGTTCCTAGGCCACACCTGATTAAATTTTCATAACTACTATCAATATAATATCCATTGAAATAATAACGTTGAAAAGGTTTCGAAACTCATGCGGTCTTCGACAACTAAGAATTAGGAGTAAAGAAACTGTTCTACATAGGTACCTACGTTATAGACAAGAAAAAAAAACTTCCTTTCTCAAAAGTGAGACATCCGAAGTATGAAGCCCATATCCTTGGCCATGCAGTGCAGTGAAACAAAATTGATGTATTTTACACTCAAATAAAGTTTTGTACAGTCAGTGCTTCACTTTTGATCTAGGAAAGTCATCTTTTTTCTAGGCTTTGCCTACGCCTGTAAATGCCACTGAGAACACTAACTCTTATTAAATTGGTGTTTCTTCGCTTATTCTGTATCTTACGGGATTTACCTAAGTACTAAACGTCTGAAAGGGCTCTATGATTAAGTTTTTTGTCAACAACATTTAGGGCAGGTCGGTCGGTATTATCTGGATCTTCAGTACAGTTAACGAGTATTTATTTTTTGTATAACTAGAGAACAGATTCGCTAATGAAAATAATATGTACAACAGATGTAAAAATTTAAAGCACCCGGTTTCCGAACTCTCTCATAATTTTAATCTTACTATAAAATCTCGTATCTTGAGTGGTGTCGCCCGTAAAATACCTATTGTCTATATTTTGTTTAATTAAATAATTCTGGTGAAAAAGCTTTGTTTTTCATATTAGTAGGTAGTAATGGAAGAACTTCAAAATATCGAAATTAATGTTATTCTTTATCATCCCTGAATGAATCATTACAACGAATTCGATTTGTCTAGGCCCTACATGATATCAGATGAAGATATTTTAGGTAATTATATAATTAATATTAATTATCGATAAAATTATGCAATAGAAGAATCACAGCATCCTTAAGACCATAATTGCAATTGAACTAAATCTCATCGATGAATCGTATTTTTAATTAATACAATGATTGTAAAATTTAGACCAAATTGGCAGTCTTCGCAAACATGGAATGTACGATATGCGTCTATGTAGGTTTCGATAACCACTAACAAATATCGGCGTACGGTTACCCCTATACAACAACAATGAATATCTAGTCATGTCACAATTATAGTGAAATCAACAACAATGTTATCATTTAATTTACAACGAACTTAGAGTCTGCCTACATTTACTGAAATATCTACCCATTAGAAAGGCAAATTCCTAGCTCAATTAAACTATACTTTGTACAAGATTATTACTTCATGATTCAAACCCATTTTATTATCTTGTCCGCATCAACGAATTGTATCCAAAGTCTGCGATTTCGTACTTTCTCAAAATCATCTGTAACGGGTCATCATTTACCTAGTGATGTCTGAAAACTTCCCTTACATCGAGATTAGGTACGCTAGGCTCACTTGCGCAAGAGCAAAAAAGGTGTTCAATCACAACTCCTAATTTTTTCCTCGGGAGAGTGTAACCGGCTGGGTTAAAAATGTTAATTGGCTCTTGTATTTATTTCCGCTTCAACTTGTATGATACAATGACAGCGTGATTCTTATGTTAAACTTATTGTTACGTATGAGGTGATTCTTAATTTAAACGATCTACTTATTCTATTTTACCAGAGTACCTATAGAAGAAGACTCTATGTAAGAGCAACAAGCAGCAGCTCGATATTGGCTTGATATTCACTGCGAAAAGAAATTATTTTGCTGAATATAGGCTTCAAGTCTAGCGAATCAAATACATTGGCGAATCTTGTAGCAGAGATGCGGTTTTATTCTTGTCCCATTCAATGATAATGATTAAAATGTAAATATTTTATTTACTTACTTTCGATTAAATTAAAAAGACCGTACGACTCTCCAGTGATAGTGTAGGTGTGAACTATGAATTCTATAAAAAAACAGTACAATTACTAATCCTTGAAACCGGTTTATCTGCAAAAAAAAAAAAGATTGTTTGTTTTGATGAGAACAATTTCTTGTTCGGTTCGGAAAACCCTCAATTCGACAATAAAAATCCTCAATAAAATTTCTAGAATTGGTATCTACTATAATGGCAGATTCACATGTAGGTACTCGTACTTATTAACAAATCTTATCGCAGTGAAGATCAGTGCCGTTGTCATTATCACGTAAAGTTAAAACACAACCAAGTTTTGTCCTTATAGATAATTTCCTCTGTAACCGTTTGGAACTGATGAGCTGAGTGTGATTTATGACCGAGTAATGATGTGTCAACGATAAAGGTCACTTCAGTTTTAACATAACGGTTCATAGAATATTTAACTACGGTTTATATAGAGGTACTTTAATGACAGTATAATATTGTGTTGATCTAAGTATGTGTATCAAGTTTTATGAGGTATATTAAATATAGCATCTTCACTAACATCTTGATTGTAGGACAGGATAGAAGTGTAAAAGTGTTTCTTAGTACTTTCCCTAAATGATAAGCTCCTTGTTTGTTTATGTTTGCAGGACTAGGTGTATAGTATAGGTATATAAGATAGGTATATAAGACAGGCCTACTAGTATCTACTAGTCCGATAACAGTAACATCAACAAATTGTATGTACTTTGTGATACCAGATATTCCGGTGAAAATGATTTAAGGTGACAATCAAGTTTATTAACAAAAAAAATGAAGGTCTCTGCATCTACGTAATGAGATGATTTATACAGCGTCCAGTGGCACTTTTACTCACTGTAAATGAGCGAAGAGACCACTCGGCGCTGCAGTGCCTGGGTAACAAAACTGTTTCTCTAATGTATGCTAAGGCGCCGGACACACTGCCCCGGAGGTCCACATTCCGAGTTCAGAGTTCTCAGATTTGCTTCACGAGAACTCCGCGTTCTGACAGCTTCACTGTGATCGGTTTCGAGCAACACCATACTTTAGAAAGAACGCGGAACGCAGAACACTGAACGCGGGACGCAGAACTCCGGGCGGTGTGTGCGGCACCTAAACGAACTAAAGCGTAGAGATTAAGTCTAGTTAGGGTATAGAGTAGCTTAGGTATAGTTTGCGGTAGAAAAGTCTAGTAAAAGCCTAAGTGAACAAGCTCGAAGTTGTGTGAATGATCACATCTCGCTATCCATATGACGACATTGAAGGTAGTCGAAGGCGATGCGATAAAATGTAGAGATTAGACATCTTCTACAATTAGGTATAATTGTTATTATCATTCTAGTCTTTGAAAAGTGTAAGATGAAAGATAGGAAGGCAGTTTATAAGCGATTTTATGGGTTATTCAATATGAAGTCAATTTAATTCTTAATACCACCATCTGGTGAATGTAAAAAACGTGTAACTGAACGGTTTATTTATCTTTATTATCATAAGTTACGAGTCAGCACATTTCCTAAACGATAAACTCATAGCCCGCACTATGACAATCACACCACTAACAACATCCTCGAATGTATCTAACATTATTCTAAAGGCATTAAACCCAAACGTCGAGGGGAACACATTATTTAAAGCACTATATCATGTACATATTTACATAATAAATAATGATAACAATAGTGAAATGTACGCAGCCTTTTCTAGAGTCGTCATTCTGAAAAGTAAACTAGTTTCGTCAGTAGAGGAATACTTTGATTCTTTCAAAATGACGGCTAACGTCCGGCCCTCTTATTTCTCTAACGATGGAGGGGGGATGGCCTTATCTGTCGGGAGGGGGCAGCTTGGTGTCTTCAGGGTCCAAGGAGAGGCACTCGCGTAGGAAATCCTCCATGGACCGATACACGTGCTCGATCACGCCCTTCAGGTCGTGACCCTCGTCCGCGTACGTCTGAGAAGCAACAAGACAACCGTTGTAAGGGGATGGAACAAGTAAAAAATAGGGACTTTCAAAATCTTTTGGAACAACCAACCAAACATCGCTAAAATGTGTATGATCTGAAGCTACAGATATTTAGGTACTGGGAATAGCAGCTGCCTCCAGCTCGTGTCAGCGAGAGTGCATGGGGATATGCACTTATGTCCACCAGCCTAGGCTGACGGTAAAAGGGATAGCTTGAATTGCATAAGAACAGAGATATTTACCTGATATGGGGACACAAATCCAGCATCCATCAGGGCTCTTGCCAGCGAGAGTGCGTGAGGATACGGCGCACTCATGTAGGCCAATCCCTGCAGTATAGTTAAAATTAAGGCATGGGGCGACATGTGGTGCGCTCTTTGCGTAGCGTCAGCCTCCACGTAACGTAACGTAATCTTATAATTGAAACTGGGTTCTTTACCTGATACCGGAATAGTATCCCAGCGCAATCGGAGCGTTCATGTATGCCAGCCCACTCGGGAAATTCAGGGCGCAGGTAGTAGCTTTACGAATGAAATGGTCAAATTCTTTACCTGATGCTGGAAAAGCATCCCAGCATCCGTCAGAGCTCGTGAGGATACGGTGCAGTCATATCAGCTAGCTCATGCAGGAGATATTGAGGTAGGCATACCTGAACTGAGGTACTGAGAACTGAGGTAGGCATACCTGATACCGGAACAGCACCCCAGCATCCATCAGACCTCGTGCCAGTGAGAGTGCTTGAGGATACGGTGCACTCATATCAGCTAGCTCATGCAAGAGATACAAAACATACAATGTACACTTAGAACTGAGGTAGGCATACCTGATACCGGAAAAGCACCCCAGCATCCGTCAGAGCTCGTACCAGCGAGAGTGCGTGAGGATACGGTGCACTCATATCAGCTAGCTCATGCAGGAGATACAAAACATACAATGAACACTTAGAACTGAGGTAGGCATACCTGATACCGGAACAGCACCCCAGCATCCGTCAGAGCTCGTGCCAGTGAGAGTGCGTGAGAATACGGTGCACTCATATCAGCTAGCTCATGCAGGAGATACAAACATACAATGAACACTTAGAACTGAGGTAGGCATACCTGATACCGGAACAGCACCCCAGCATCCGTCAGAGCTCGTGCCAGCGAGAGTGCGTGGGGATACGGCGCACTCATGTCCGCTAGGCCATGCAGTAGATACAAGGCGTGCGGCGGCACGTGGTGCGCTCGCTGCGTCGCGTCTGCTTCCACGTAGCCCTTGTAATTGGTGGACGGCTGCCCGAGGACTCGCTCCGTGAATGCGGCGTCTGGGAGTGAAGTAACAAGTTATCATTATTGTAAGAAAACCCGTGACCATGGTACCTGCAACAGTGCGGAAATATCGGGAACTCAAACAAATAAAAAATAACTCTTGGTAAAAATCGTTTTCTTGCAAGAACCACAAAAGTTTCAAAGAGAGCTATGCGCTCGCTGCGTCGCGTCTGCTTCCACGTAGCCCTTGTAATTGGTGGACGGCTGCCCGAGGACTCGCTCCGTGAATGCGGCGTCTGGGAGTGAAGTAACAAGTTATCATTATTGTAAGAAAACCCGTGACCATGGTACCTGCAACAGTGCGGAAATATCGGGAACTCAAACAAATAAAAAATAACTCTTGGTAAAAATCGTTTTCTTGCAAGAACCACAAAAGTTTCAAAGAGAGCTATGTCAAGGCCTTGAGCATGGACTGTAACCGAGTAGAATTATTACCCTTGGATTGAACAAAAACAGTCCCTCGTATTTTACTAAGAACTTGTGAATGGAAGTAATGGAACTCCTTCGTGAAATGGACTTCAGCCACTCAACCTGGAATAATGGTTGACGCCTGAAAATCTATATTTACTTTTTGTCTACCGGGTTGTGGATGGTACGTCAGGTACGTAGTACGTGGATGGTACTCACTATAATAGAGCCAGTCGGTTATGGGCGAGACGGCAATCCCGCACTTGAGCGTGGATTGCTGCGAACCCAACAGCATACTGGTGACGTAGCCGCCGTAGCCCCAGCCCCACACGGCCACGCGCGTCACGTCCAGGAATTTGAACGTGTCTAATAAATATCTGCAACAGAGAAATCAGAAACGATGGTAACCAGAAAACGACATTTACAACGAACAGAGGCAGCTGCGAAGCACGTCCATTTTGTTGATCCTACGACAAGTTTCCTCTTACTTATGAACCTCGATGTCCGACAGGGCATGGCTTTCGCTTGCCAAGAGCTTGCCAAGATAGCGTCTTTGCTCAGATCAGTGTTGCTGGTGACGGAACTTCTGGCCCAGGTAACACTACTTCCTTGAGAGGATCTTTCAACTGTGAGGTAGCAAGCTACTCAATATTCAAATAACACTGATATTGGATCAACCACTCACCTAATAACAGCCAACTGATCGGCCACCTCGACGCCCCCGAGGCGGCCGCGGAGCAGCGCGTTGGGCAGCCCCCGCGCGCCGGCCACGTCCAACTTGACGTACACCACGTCGTTCCGTGAGGACATGTACGTGCCCCAGTCCACTAGGAACTCGTCCGTCACCTGCTGGCTGCCAGGACGCCCGTCACTGGGGTTGAGACAAGGATTATTTGAATTATTTAATTTTTGTATTGACAAAAAGGTCCACATAGGGTGGAGAACTTGAGACCCAGAACGGGGCGCAGAAATATGGAAAAGTAATCCAAGAGATGGACTGACGACCACAAAATGGCAGAAAAAGTCTGGATGAGAAAAGTCCTTAAACGAAAATAATGGTGTGCACGAGAGGAAATAATAATTAGCATTGGGTGGTTATGGGTTGAAGATGAAGATCGCTTTCTCCAAGAGTGGTACCTATTATTTATTATCAGCTGATACTTCTGCAAGCTACAAGCTAAGTTTTTGAAGCATTTCTATGTTTGGTATCAGAAGCAGAATCCATTGACATATTGAGGATATCTTAATCAAGCAATCTCCGACAGATTTACAAAGTATTATCTTACACATGCATAAGGATTATCTTTCACTTGCGCCAGGAGGGCGGCAGCATCAGCTGAACTCGGGCCTTGGACCCGCAGTTCAGACGTTATCATAAGCCGCTGTTGGCCTGCATCTTCTTGGGTACGCCACATTCCTATCACAACCAATTCTAATTCAGCCACTACCAACAATCTTTTTGAGAATCAGGAGGTGTTCTACACATGGACCAGGATGGGGAAGGCGGCATCGCGGAGCTTCTCACGCCAAGAAGGCGGCAGCATCAGCTGGACTTGGACATTAGAGTTAGCCGACACTACGACTAATGTTTATGCCTCTACTTGCGTACGCCACATTCCTATCACCACTACCAACAAGTTGCTAGAGAATCAGGAGCTGTCTTACACATGGACCAGGACGGGAAAGGCAGCGTCGCGGAGTTCCTCGCGCCAAGAAGGTGGCAGCATCAGCTGCACGCGGGCCTTGGACCCGCTGCTCAGCTGTACGTCGAACGACCGCTGCGACGGGAGCGCCAGCTCGCGCAGTCGTGTCGACCTGGAGTCAAGGTAAAATTTGGCTTCGGATACTGTTGTAGGGTATAAAATTGTAGAGATTTTTGTGGGATTGGGGACAGATGATACTTTTCGTGGAACAGTTCGTTAGATCAGGCTTCGGCATCAAGTTGTCTAATAGTTGCCCTCCAATAAAAGATGAACCAGTAGGCTTGCAGATGATTCAGAATTTTGTATGTCTAATAGACGAGAGCCAGCAGCGAAGATGATTACAAAAATAACAACAAATTGGATAGGTCAGTTCTAGTCAGGTCTGGTTTACGATATTGCACATTCTGCTAACCTATAAGGAGTATTAAAACATTGCTTACCTATAAGGCCTCGTGTCATACAATATTCTTTCTAACTTATGCGTTCTAGCGTCATGTAACCCTGCTAGCGGCGGCCCGGGACCTCCGCACTCCAGCACATAATGCGTCACTCCAACTCCGGGCCGCGCGGGCGCAAACTTCGCCTTCCAAAAGGAACAGTTTGCGTAGTGGAGTCTCGCGGGCCACACAGCTGGCTCGCAGGTTAGGCATCTTGGCTCCTCTCTCTCAGCCCGAGCTCTCACTGAGTTGCTCCCACCACTGTAGCTCGGGTCTTTGACCACGTAAACGTGCCTCTGTCCTGGTCTTTCTGCGCTACCTAAAAAATTTAACATTAAATGTTAGTTTTTCCAGGTTTGGAAACCTTTTGGCGAAAGGAAAGGGATCTAGCAAAGTGCATGAGGGAGTCGAGATGTTTGGGATCTGAAGGGGCAACTCCATTCCAAATCCAAATCGTACACAACACAGGAAACCGACATACAAAAGTATAGGGAGAGGGCAGATAAACTCTTCAGGTTTTTTCCTACCTAGGAGTTCTAAAAAACTTAATCTCAAGCTGTTGTTAATAGAAAAGAGATGTTAGGAATATCTGTTAGAGAAAAAAAAAGAAATGAAAAGAAAAGCACAAGTTTCACTCAACTCAACGTAAATACTTAATTTGATTTGCCTTCTTCACCATTTCAGGGTGCAGTTTAGGTACATACGTTTTCTCTTTATCTAAACCTTGAATGGAGAAGAAAATAAATTACAAAAGAGTCACATCACAACTAAGAAAAGTATGTACACAAGAAAGTCTTTAGTAGAACTTAGTCCATGTAAGTGTGTTGCAACTGTTTCGGAGCAAAGTATCCATACCTAGATAATAAACTAAGTGGTTCTCCTGGTCCCAGGATAGTATCTCCGCGACTTCGACCTTCCCATGGGAGAGTACAGCCATCCTTTGCCTCACCACATCCACGTGTTTGATGTGAGTATAGTGCTGTCCCCCTCCCTCTTGTACTCCGGCCAGGAGAAGGAAGGCGTTGCCCTCTGAGGAGTACACTGGGGATTCGTGGACCTCTAGCCAAGGCTCGTCTGCTGCCTTTTCTGAATGTGTCTGAAAGGAGATGACAATGTGCATTTCGGTTAGTGAAGATAGTGCCAATTTCTCCGCTTCAGAATTGGAGAATAAACGCCTTAAATTCAGGATGTCAAACATCAAACGTATGCCGTGCGTTTGACAAGTGAGATCGGCATTTGATCACCGATCTCGTATTGGGCCTCATCGCCCATCATCATTCTCCTTTATGAAATGCCAAAATTAGTTATACAGTCGTTTGGCAAAGTAAAATCCCGTGAGAACAAGGTTGACAAGATTTTTGAAAAAGTTACAGTGTATGTGGTGTCTAAACTTCAATAGACTTGCCTTGAACTGATATTTCTAAGCCTTCACTGCATATCCACAGAAAACATGACTCTATCCTTATACTAAGTTCGCCATCCTTTATTGTTCAGATACAAAATGATAGTTTACCTCTGCACAAGTCCAGTTGGGAGAGTAGCAACTGCTATAAATAGTGAGGTTCTGCGCACGAGTCATCCACACTGCGCTGATGTGATTGTTTAGTGTGCCCACCCACCGGGCTGATATGAGGTAAAATTCCCTGGAAAAAGAAACAATTTGTCTTTTTCTACACTAATATCATAAAGAGGAAAAGTTTGTAAGTATCTATTGTATGTATGTAGGTTTGTAGGGGGTAATCTCCAAAACTACGCATCCAATTTTAAAAATTCTTTCGCTACTGGGAAGCCACGTTGTCGCTGAGTGCTATAGGCAATTTTTTATTGTGATAACGGGAAAAAAACTAAGCCTACGTGGACGAAGTCGCGAGCTAAAGCTAGTGTTTGATAAAAGTTAAACGGATTTATAAATGTTTCCAAGCTGTATATAAATAGGTAGGTACGTACCGACGACGGTTATGTACCATTTAGCGTACTTACATTCCATCCAGCGAACTTGGAGGCTTGACTTGCCACCGCGGCGGTGACGTGGTGTTCTTCACTCCAACTATCCATAAGGTCACCTTCGGGATTGGACTGCCGGGCTGAAAACATAAAAGATTACGAAACTTTATTACCACTTTTGTACCTCTCCGTTTCATTGTGCAAAGCAAATTAATGTACATTGTAATTTTCTTTAGCACACCTAGTAGTTCGACAATATTGTAAATGCAGAAGGAAGACTATGGAAGATATTGTTTTACCTCAAATGGCATTCTTTACTTTTATCCAATGTAAGTATTATTTTTGTTCGTATTATTATTTTCGTACAATCAGTTTGATGGGTCAAACATTTTGTGGACACAATAGACCGAAAAGGATAGCGTGAAAAAGTAGAGACCTAGCAGTAGGCCTGTAGACCTGATCCACGGAGCTCCGACACCGCACCCTATCTTACTGCGATGATTCTTGCCTGGATGGGTCGATGATATATCTTACCGTGGGATATCTGACGGGCAGTTGGTCGCAGAAGGCAGTGAGCACGGTGGTGTTGAGCGTGGACAGTAAGACCCTTGACCGGGAGGCCCCTCCGCCGCCCGTGGTCCCGGTTAGCCACGGGAACCGGAGCTCCGACACCGTGGTGTCATCTTACTGCGAAGATTCTTGGCTGGATGCGTAGATATATCTTACCGTGGGATGTCTGACGGACAGCTCTGCTGATCGGGGAAGGCAATGGGCACGGTGGTGTTGAGCGTGGACAGTAAGACCCTTGACCGGGAGGCCCCTCCGCCACCCGTGGACCCGGTCAGCCACGGGAACCGGAGCTCCGACACCGCGCTTTCATCTTACTGCGAAGATTCTTGACTGGATGTGTATATAAATCTTACCGTGGGATATCTGACGGACAGCTGGTCGGGGAAGGCAGTGGGCACGGTGGTGTTGAGCGTGGACAGTAAGACCCCTGACCGGGAGGCCCCTCCGCCGCCCGTGGACCCGGTCAGCCACGGGAACCGGAGCTCCGACACCGCGCTGTCGTCGTACTGCGCGTAGAGAACCAGCGTTCCGTCGGCGGAGCCCCAAGTCGCGGAGGGGACTTTCGTCATCTCCTCTGGAAGGTGGGAAAGACAGGTTATTGTAGTAAAGTATGTAAGTAGTAAAGTATTTATTATAGAACCAAAGCACACAAGGAATTAGGAGAGATAAACTTACTTAATTACTACCTACTTAATTATTAGCTAGCCCCATAATCTAAATTTCCCAACAAAACTGCATTCAATGGCCAATAATGGGTTCTGGCTCAGCATATGCTATGGGACTGTTCAAATCTCATAATATTTATTTATTTGACCCATACCAACCTTACGGTTACGGTGGGCACATAACAGACAATACATACATGGAACAAAAATATCCTTAATTAATTTATACATATAAATTATAAATATAAATTAAATATGAAAAGCCAGCCCGAATGGGCATTGGACAACACAATACATGAATATGGCGTACGCGGTTTTAGTCCGGCCTTTTGCCTCTCTTTTTGTGCCAGCTGTGCGCGAACTCTTTAAGCCTTTGGAAGTTCGCCGGCCCTGAAACGAGATCAGAAAAGTGCACAGGTCCCTCCTCCTCGCGAGAGATACCGTCAAGCATTCGCTGTCTTTCTTCCTCATACAACGGACAATCCCATAGCACATGATCTCTGTCCTCTTCAGCTGCTCCACATTCACACGCGCTGGACTCGCACAGCTTAAAGCTGTGGAGCTTGCTCCTAAAACACCCGTGCCCTGTCAGAATCTGCGACGTTTGATAGTCAGGCTCGACCCAACGCGATTTGAGTCGAGCCTCCACCTCGGGAAAGAAACAGAACAGCGCTCGTCCTTTACTTTCATCCTTCCATCTCGTCTGCCATTGGGAGATGACATCCTGCGTTACGGCCTCCTGGATAGCTCTGATCTCCTTCCCGGGAATCGACTCTTGCGAGGCGTCATATGCGCGACCAGCGCGAGATACCTCCAGATCGGCCGGCAGTACACCCGCGAGAACTGGTAGAGCCGCCGTCGAGTTGCTGCGATACGCCTTCGTGAGTAACGTCAGTGCGGGGCGCTGAGTACTAAGAAGGGCGTTACGGACGGCATGCACTGCGGTGCGTCGGTGCCACACTGCCGCGGCATAGGTGACTGTGGCGACGTAGGTACCCATGTATACTAGCCTAAGCGCTGGGAACCTAACCCCCCAGGACGCTGCGGACACTCGGGCCATCTTACCGAAACACTTCACCGCCCGTTCCCCGATTGACCGCGCGTGTAGCATAAAAGTTAGACCTGCGTCCAGGACAACGCCCAAAACGGTTGCCTGTTTGACTGACTTGACCGTAGTGCCAGCCATTTTAATAGTTGGCGCCCTTTTGAGCTTCCCCTTTACCGTCATAGTTAGCGACTTTGCTGGGGAGAAGCCCAGCCGATTGCGTTTGCCCCATTCTACTGCAAGACCCAATACAGCGGCCGCAGCTTGCTCAATCGTTGAGCGCGTATTGGACTCGATCATTACGGTCAAGTCGTCAGCATAGGCAGTGAGAGAAGTGTCGGCGGGGACCGGGAGGCGCAGCAAGTGTTCAAATCTCATGTCCATAGCGCTGATATTCTGCCAGAGCCCAGAGTTAACTAAAAATAAAGTACAAGGTTCATCAGAGATAAGAATATTTAACGCGCCGCACACACCGCCCGGATTTCTGCGTTCCGCGTCATTTCTAATGTATGGGGTTACGTGGAACTGTTCACACTGAAGCTGTCAGAGCGCGGAGTTGTCGTGAATCAAATCTGAGAACTCTGAACGCGGAAGGTCGGGGCAGTGTGTCGGCGCCTAAGGTAATCTAAAAGTGAAATAGTCGAGCAGTATTTATTTCGGATTACTACTGGCATAGCGCTTTAAATGAGTAGATTCCTGCGCTAATAGAGAGGTGCGGGAGGGGTGACATTTGTGACGTCTCGCTATACACTAAAGTCCGTTCGCTATCATAGTGTCACTTTGATATTTGCCGCCTTGGCGCGCGGCGTCTTTTCACAAAAGAAAGTAAAGGAAACCGACGCGGCGCAAACACGCCAGTGAATTTGGCTCGCCGCTCGTCATTCTATAAAGAAGCGTCGTCGTATTGAGAGGTCGTGCTTGTGACTTTTGACTTAGTATTTTGTATTGAGTGTCGATCGCTGCGTGCAGATAAAATGTTTTTTCGTCCGTGGAAGGATATCGAGGTGCCTCTAGATGAAACTTCGAATGACCCAAAAATTAAAAGACGAAGGTTTTGTAAAACATGTTAGCAAACTCTAGTCAGTCCATCAGCATTGTGTTGAAATGAATTTGTCTGCGCCCATCACAATACTTCAAAAATAGTTGGTATCCCAAGAACCAAGATTGCCGTCGTGTGTACCGACACTATCTAAGCGAATGGACTTTACATGAAAATCCGCACCGCTGCACTACCGCAAGAACCCAGGTACTCAGTAAAGCGCTATGCCTGTAGTTCCGTTGTCAATAAATATAATGGCAATGTAATTTATTTAACGAAACTTTAAATTGGAAATAACTACTCTCCAATCATTAATTCAGACTTCGTGAAAAACTACTACTTGATGAAAAATGCGATAAAGCCAATTAAAAACCATCCAATCGCGAAATAAAGCTTTTCCAGATAGGATCCAGCTTTACCGAAGCGAAGTGCAGTTGTAGAGTTCAAGCTCGGTTGTTGATTAATTTGTAAAGTTTTCGCCTCAATTCACTTCGCGCCTTATTCCACAATATACAAAAAATTGTGAAAAGAAAAGTGCCTATTTAGCATGTTTATACTCGTATTAAAATTTCTTAATAAGTATGTTTGAATTCGAAATAAGTGGACTAGTATAATAAAGTGATTTTTATAAAATTTACTTGCATTGACGTGACGATTTCAACGACCTTTTCAGTATGAAAGGATCCATTTTGCGACTCCCTCTAATATTTCCTCAAGTCACTTGCAGACCGGAGAATGAGGGCCAGGTGAAGCTAGCTCTAGCTAGAAGAGCATTCTTTTGACCTAAAGAGGTCTCTCGGAGCAAGTTGTCAGCGGCTCACCTTGATACAGCCAATCCGAGACCCCGTTGTAGACCTTCCCGGGTACGGCGTCGTCGGTGAGCCGCAGGATGGGCGCCCTCTTGGCGGGAGGGCCCGGCCGCGCCAGCACCTCGTTGTCCGCAGCCAATAGGAGCGCGCCATCCGTGCCGAGCCACGCCGCGTTCTGCCAGTCTGCCGTGCCCGCTGTGTCGTCGAACAGAACCGGCATGTGGTGGCTGGAAGGAGTTTGAACTCTAGGTTATTGGATGGTGGAATCTCTGGAATATTAACTGAAGTAGTTGATGGTTTAGGTAATTAATAGTTGGTAGATAGGTAATCGTATGAGGTAGTTGCCAGCCTTAGTAATAGAGTTTTTATGCCGCCGAAATTGACATGACGCGTCAACGAAAGAAGCATGGCGGTAAATGCACAATTTCGGGAAAGTCGGGAAAAGTCTACTTTCTCTCCCACTCACTTTTTCGCAAAATGAGCTGACTACAGTAAAAAAGAAAAGATTTGCTAGCTGAATACAACCGCGTGTCTCTACGAAAATAGCGTGGCACTGGCGGGAAAGCCCAAATTTTCACAGCTTTTTCCATTTCGTAGCTAAACTAAGCTATTTTGTTCAGCGATTTTTGTTTCACGAAAATAAAACAGTATAATTTATTGAACGAGCGAGCGAAGCGAGCGAAGTTCTCCGAGTCTACTGGAACAATCCGGCGTTTGAATGTATGTATGTATAAATGTTCGTTCGACGATAACTTGAGTAAATTTAGTCGGATCGTAATGAAATTTGGTAGGCGGGTAAATGAGGCAAATAGTTTTTTTTTATTCGAACATGAGTCGAATTGGTCGAGGGGTTGCCGAGATATGGGGTCGCGAGTTCATAGTTCGGGGCGAACCACTAGTATTATTCTAAACAACAAAACAACAGGGATTCAGCTGATTATGAGTTTTCTTCGAACTACTAGTTTTTTGGGCAGAACCACTGGTTTTTCGAGCAAAAAACAGATCAGCTTAAATATTGTGGTTCTGTATTTTTTTTTAATAATGATACAATTTTAGTACCGTGTAACAAAAATAGCTAAATAAAAATATCTCAGTTTAGCTACAATATTGAGAAAACTGTGAAAATTTGGGCTTTCCCGCCAAGCTACCTTCGTTGACCCTTAACAATCCAACTGTCGAGACACGCGGTTGCATTCAGCCAGCTAATGTTTTCCTTTCGCTGTAGTCAGCTCATTTTGCGAGGAAGTGAGTGGGAGAGAAAGTAGACTCTCTACTTTTTTGCTTCTTACATACGAGTAGAGATGAGCTGAACAGAAACCTACTTACGTTTAGGGGTATAGCCATTTGGCATGGTATTACTCGTAAGTGATAAGCACTAACGCAAATGCGTTATTAAACTAGTGGTTTGCCCCGAACTATGAACTCGCGACCCCATATCTCAGCAACCCCTCGACCGATTTGGCTCATGTTCGAATTTTAAAATTCGCTTGGCCTCATTTACCTGCCTACCAAATTTCATGACGATCCGACTAAATTTACTCAAGTTATCGTCGAACGAACATTCATACATACATACAAACGCCGGATTGTTCCAGTAGACTCGGAGAGCTTCGCTCGCTCGATCAATTATAAAACATGTTTCTCATTACTTGAATGGTTATAGCGTCCAACGCTATATTTAGGTAAGCGGAGTTTTATTCTCGGGGTGCTCATTTTTATATAGAGGTTACAGGCAAACGTAAAAGAATTGCTTCACTTCTCGAGACCGCTCGTCGATCCACATTAAAATTCCACTCGCAAAATTTCAAATAAATTGAGAGTCGTATTCACGTATCTATCCCTAAATCGATTTCTTCACCCGACCGACGACAAGGAAAAGGAAATTCGCAAAGGAGATATGATTTCAATGAGAAAAATAAAGCGAAAAAGAAATGCTGCTCCTTAAAATTGCCTCTTTATTGCTTTCCAGCCCGAGGAAATGACGTAAAAACTATGCAAAATGTCGGCGGAAATGAAAAAGTTTAAGTGGTCGCTTAAACAATGTTGCAGCGGACAAATATCGCTTCCCCGCCGCTCTACAGCTAATTGCCTTTTGTATTCTTTACGAATACAATTTCCACGTTAGGAACGCTAATAAACCATACCTTCATGCAGAAAGAAAAAGGCGGAAAGCGTAATAAACTTAATGAAAAGTAACCCAACAGTAAATCAAATCCAGGTACTAATTTCATTAACCGTCACGGTAGATTACGACATGACCAAATAAAAAAACATGAATTTACCATGAGAACTAAATAATTTATTTCATGTTAATCTTACTGGGTAGCGTGTAGGCTGTTTGTTTTAGTTTAGTTCGTTCAACATGCTACTATCGGCATAACTGGACGGAAACAACAGAGTAGGTAATCACAATCAGCCAATTCAACTACAGGGTGCACTCTAAGTCAATAGCGGAACTTTAAGTAGGATGTCTACTGATTAATACAAACAACTTCTACTTAAAAATGGATACGATAAAAACGATTCAAAAATGGAGCGAAAAAAATATCTGCTGTTCCATACAAAAGGTCGACTCAATACTGCGCCAAATGTATGAAACAGCTGATATTTTTTTCGCTCCATTTTTTTCGCTCCATTTTTTTCGCCACCTAGTACCAAATTTATTTTTTTGCTCTACGACGTCCCGTTGATTTTTAAATTAATAAAATGTGAACGGTGTGGCGGGAGAAAAGTATTTTTTAAATATTGTTTTCATTGACTTTCACAATGTTTTAACAACTCAAAGCTATTCAAATGCACCTACACCCACAAACATATTTTTAAATTTGAGCTATACCAAGAACAAAAAAGTTATGAAAAAATTTAAATTTTGAGGTTATAAAATAAAATTTGATTTTTTCAACTTTTTTTTAAAGAATTGACATCCTGTTAACCCTGTTTACACCCTGTAAAAAGAGTTAGGATGTTTTGTAACACGTTGTATACCTAGGTATTGCTAAATTAGTGAAATCTAGAATTTAGTTTACATAGTATTTTAGTGTAGAGTCGATAGTCAAGTGATATTTTTGTAATAAATTGTTATGAATGGTAAATAGCAATATATTGGTAGTTTGATGTTTTTCCATACAACTTTTTGGGTGGCTTGAGAATCTAGTATCTCTAAAATATTAAGAATTTAATAAACTTATAATAATATCTGCTTTTAATCCTAGTGCTATGATTCTACTGAATATATCTCAGATTTGTGCAAAATAATGTTTTAAAAAAAAAATAACTTTGTTATATGCGTACTGAAAACTCGATATCTTATTTATTTTATTATCTACACAAACACAAATAATAACGAAAATAAAAATCCTAGGTTTACGTGAGGTGTGGGTGGGTAAAGTTTAGATACTGAAAGATGCCGGAAGCGGAGGAAAATGTATTTCCCGCGCAATTTACGGCTGAAAGGAAAGAACGTAAAGGAAACCGCAGACATTATTAAAATTCCACTGGTAACGTATAAATTTATAAGGAACCGAATTGTGGTCGTGCAGATATTTTAAATTCCTCCGGCCGGTACCATATAGCGCAAGAATGCGAGGATTTGATGTTTATTTACCTACTGCTAGGAAACACGTTGGAACGATTTATCCTAATAACTACGTTCAAAGTAAGCGTGAGTTCATTAAAGAGACTTTGTCCCATATGATACGAGACTTGGCACTCAAAGAATCTACGCGGGCCAAGCGTTAACTTTGTCGCCGCCGAAAATGATCTCCGCATGAAATATCAAAAGGAAAACTCACTCATTTGTGACGTCATAAACGGTGTAGTGCGCCGTGAATGTCCGCCGATAAACCTGCGAAGTAATGAGTAACATTTTAATGAGGTGCTGAAGTTTTTTACGATGTGCCGTACTCAAAATAAACATTGGAGAAAAAATTCAATTAAAATTTACGAGGCAATACGCGTACCTCCTTGATATTGTGTTGGAAGAGCACGTAGCGTAGGTCTGGGGAGCACTGGTAGCCGCGTACGTTCAGCTGCCGCTGGAATGGGAAAATATCAATGGAGCTGGGAGACTTTCAAGTTATTCGTTTTCACGAAGTTTATCCGCAGCGCGCTAACCGACCGCCGCCGCCATCGGGGCGGTCTCAATACTCGTATCTCGAGTTAATTATCGAAACTTTTCAGTTACACTTCAGCCGGCAACAAAAGAGCGACGTTTATGAAAGAGGAGAGATGTTTATTTTATAATAAGGTTTTTAGGAAAATAAACGGAGCGGGGTCTTTGTTTCGAGTGCCGCTCGTGTTACCTTTAAAGTTCAGCGCATAACACTGTTGGTAGGATACCTAAGTGGTATTTTGGGGTCACTCAGCGAGTTGGAGGCTTTAGTTAGTGAAAAGCTTTCACGTGGCTGTATGTTGATAATAATAATAATCTACGAGGGTGGTGCGGTGGCAGGGGGAGGCGACGACGGACGCTTTCGGTCGACACTTCGCCAGTCGACACTCTGTATAAATACCGTAGGCAGTTATATCATAGTCTGTGTAACAGGTGCATTCCAGGTGGGAGATTTGCATTGTTCGCGTTGGCGTAGATATGCTAACTTAACTTAAGTTTGCTTGCGCACAGTTTCGAGCCGCCTTCTCAGTTTTAATATGAACTTGTCTAGATAAATCATGAATAAATGATAACCCATTGTAGAGAAGGTCGGGTGTCTACTGTATATTATGTTTATGTATGATCACATTATGCTGTAGCCTCTCCCATTTGGTTCCAGATATGCATGTTTTATGTTGTTGTTTTATTTTTTTCTGCATGTGGCTCGTGCCTATTTTAGGGATAGTAAAAGTTTTATGTTTCTATCTGCCTACATAAAATTCCTTCATCAAGAGTAGTTTCGGCAAGCGCGTCTCAAGTAACAACGGCCAGCTTCCTGAAGTGTTCAATTAATAACCAGCACTATAATATTGTTCGTAATGTCTTGGTTTGTCCACATTCGAGGAGCACGTAACGATCGACGTCGCACGAAGATTGACTATGTTAGCAATCGAATTTTGATTACTTCGAGAGGCGGGAAGACGGTAGGTGGCTGTGACCAGCCAGATGGTCACAGCGATATTATTAACCTATACGTATGAGGGATCGTGAGAGGTGACAAAGGCTTATTATAAGGATTAGTCCGGAAAGGTGGGCTGACCGTGCAGAAGCCAATCAATCTAATCTGGATGATAACCTCATTGTGATTCGTAACGATCATGCTCAGTCTTTTGTTCAATCTAGGGATTTGCCAAACCACTGGCTCTGGGCCTGACGCCTAATTACCCTGTAAGATTATCTCTACTGTTTTATTATAAATATGTATTTGTTTAGATTAAGGTATTTATAAATATGGGCCTACAAAAAAAAGATGCCTGAAATAAATAAATAATAATAATTATTATTATAATTAATAAGGTGGGCCAATCTAATCTGGGGGTCTACCGGCTAAAACGAAGCCGATTACCATTGGCGAAAATCGAAGTTCGATTTATGAAAAATTAACTGGGTGGCAGTAAAATGAACTGGGTGGCAAAGCATTTTTCATCGAACTTCGATTTTCGCCAATGGTAATCGGCTTCGTCTTAGCCGGTAGACCCCCTGGTTCCCTAACCACTCACCAGCGTGTGATTGGTAACGAGAACGCTCAGTGTATTGTTCAGAGTGTCCAGCGCAAGCAGACCTCCGTCGTCGGCCTGGTAGACCAGTTGGTGCGCTGACACCCATGTGGTTGGCAGTCGGTCGTTGTTCAGATCTCCTCGGAGGAACTCTTCGAGTCGCATGCGCCGTCCCGACCAGTACAGGAGCTCGTCCACATAACTGGTGGATAGAGATTTAAATTATGATACTATAAATAAACATAAACAATGTTAAATGGGAAGAAAAGCTTAAAGGTCAACGATGTAGAGTAGGAAAAATCTTCAGCTCTTTTAAGCATCGAAACATTCCATCAAGTAACTTGAAGATAATGCACCAACATGCATAGGTACATTGGTCCATCGATCCAAGCATTAATTTTCGGACTAAATTATATGACCTGCAATTGCGATAGACACCTAGTTGATTGAAAATGGAAACTTATACTATAATATAGATCTTTAATCTTACGATTTTAACAAGCTGGAAAGAATATCTTAGTTCAACTTACCCTAATAAATAAATAGCTGTTACTATTCCAGCTATGACACAACCAATGACCATCAACGACAAGACGATACTTCTCCAGTTGTGGCCATCTCCTGGATAGAGCTCCTGCAAAAAGAGCAAGTTATTAATATTGCGTTGAAGGTTATTGATCCAGTGAAATTAATTTTGAGTGTATGGGGCATAAACAATATAAAACAGGCCATGGCTAAACAGCAAATTGTTGCTGTTTGGCCTGTTTTATATTTTTCTAGAATGTTTCGATTGCGAAATGAATCGCTAGACGAAGATCATTTGGATTGTCGCCCCGCTCTAGAGGTGCAAAGTAGCCCATGAGTAGAAAGCCTGCTATCGAATTAGATAGTTGTAGTAAAAGTGGTAGTAGTTTGAGTAGGTTTTTGTTTTCTATTCTAATTTCCACTGTTACAAGAGGAGTTTCTATCTAGCTACTTTGTACAAGGTGCTTCGGGGAAGCTCCCATAAAAATAAAATGCGACGGGAAAAATTGGAAATTGATATACGAGGACGGGACCCGGGCACGGCGGGCTGACGTTATGTAAATTTGATAGTGTATCAAAACGAAACGAGACCCTCATCAACGCGAATTGAATATTTTCGTGTAAGACACAATGAGCACAGATTTTGCGGTAAGCGCGAGGATGGAAAGATACTGGCAATGTTATGTTATGTTGTGGCAGTTCATTTTCTCATCTTATGAGCCCCTGCTATTACCATCGAGCCCCAATACAATACAATGTCGATGGATCAAAATGAAATTGCCAAATGGCTATAAACGCCATAAATAAATTATTCATAGGTACCTGTGTTGTCTAGGTGGGTGAAAGGGAACTGATTATTACAAGGCATCCATTGAATAAGGTGCTATGGACATTTTGAACATTAAGTAGGTAGGTCTTGCGGCCTCCACTCTAATCTTCTCTTGTGTCGAAAGCGACACTCATCAGACTCATCACGCTCTCAAGAGAGCTCTAACTTTATTGCACTTCGAGTCGCCTTCGTCCTTTGAAGCTGCCACACAAATCATGGTTTTAATAACGGTCCAACATGAAAAAGGTGCTATGGACCATCTAGAATCATCAAGAAAGATGCAAAACGGAGCTCAGTACTCACGTCGTCCTCGGCAGCTTTGGGGTCGGCGACCTGCAGCGTCTCGTCGGGCGGGAGGCGCCAGGAGCCGCCGCCGCCGCCGCCGCCCGCTCGGTCCGTGTGCCCGGTGGCGTGCATGCGGCGCGCGCGCACCCGCCACCGCGCCGCGCTACGCGCCCGCGCCCGCGCTCGCGCCCGCTGACGCTCCCGCGCGTGCCGCGCGCGTCGCTAGACGCCCCATCACTGGAACAAGGAGATGGATGCTATTAGTCAACGGTGTTCTGCGCGTCTTCTCTACAACAGTATTTTGTGGGTGGACAAAACCCTGGTC